>CANUEZ040000134.1:0-473354 GCA_948099385.1 Fasciola hepatica
AACCCTAACCCTAACCCTAACCCTAACCCTAACCCTAACCCTAACCCTAACCCTAACCCTAACCCTAACCCTAACCCTAACCCTAACCCTAACCCTAACCCTAACCCTAACCCTAACCCTAACCCTAACCCTAACCCTAACCCTAACCCTAACCCTAACCCTAACCCTAACCCTAACCCTAACCCTAACCCTAACCCTAACCCTAACCCTAACCCTAACCCTAACCCTAACCCTAACCCTAACCCTAACCCTAACCCTAACCCTAACCCTAACCCTAACCCTAACCCTAACCCTAACCCTAACCCTAACCCTAACCCTAACCCTAACCCTAACCCTAACCCTAACCCTAACCCTAACCCTAACCCTAACCCTAACCCTAACCCTAACCCTAACCCTAACCCTAACCCTAACCCTAACCCTAACCCTAACCCTAACCCTAACCCTAACCCTAACCCTAACCCTAACCCTAACCCTAACCCTAACCCTAACCCTAACCCTAACCCTAACCCTAACCCTAACCCTAACCCTAACCCTAACCCTAACCCTAACCCTAACCCTAACCCTAACCCTAACCCTAACCCTAACCCTAACCCTAACCCTAACCCTAACCCTAACCCTAACCCTAACCCTAACCCTAACCCTAACCCTAACCCTAACCCTAACCCTAACCCTAACCCTAACCCTAACCCTAACCCTAACCCTAACCCTAACCCTA
This sequence comes from Fasciola hepatica, assembly GCA_948099385.1. Taxonomy (NCBI): domain Eukaryota; kingdom Metazoa; phylum Platyhelminthes; class Trematoda; order Plagiorchiida; family Fasciolidae; genus Fasciola; species Fasciola hepatica. Next base: position 716 of record CANUEZ040000134.1, read on the forward strand.
ACCCTAACCCTAACCCTAACCCTAACCCTAACCCTAACCCTAACCCTAACCCTAACCCTAACCCTAACCCTAACCCTAACCCTAACCCTAACCCTAACCCTAACCCTAACCCTAACCCTAACCCTAACCCTAACCCTAACCCTAACCCTAACCCTAACCCTAACCCTAACCCTAACCCTAACCCTAACCCTAACCCTAACCCTAACCCTAACCCTAACCCTAACCCTAACCCTAACCCTAACCCTAACCCTAACCCTAACCCTAACCCTAACCCTAACCCTAACCCTAACCCTAACCCTAACCCTAACCCTAACCCTAACCCTAACCCTAACCCTAACCCTAACCCTAACCCTAACCCTAACCCTAACCCTAACCCTAACCCTAACCCTAACCCTAACCCTAACCCTAACCCTAACCCTAACCCTAACCCTAACCCTAACCCTAACCCTAACCCTAACCCTAACCCTAACCCTAACCCTAACCCTAACCCTAACCCTAACCCTAACCCTAACCCTAACCCTAACCCTAACCCTAACCCTAACCCTAACCCTAACCCTAACCCTAACCCTAACCCTAACCCTAACCCTAACCCTAACCCTAACCCTAACCCTAACCCTAACCCTAACCCTAACCCTAACCCTAACCCTAACCCTAACCCTAACCCTAACCCTAACCCTAACCCTAACCCTAACCCTAACCCTAACCCTAACCCTAACCCTAACCCTAACCCTAACCCTAACCCTAACCCTAACCCTAACCCTAACCCTAACCCTAACCCTAACCCTAACCCTAACCCTAACCCTAACCCTAACCCTAACCCTAACCCTAACCCTAACCCTAACCCTAACCCTAACCCTAACCCTAACCCTAACCCTAACCCTAACCCTAACCCTAACCCTAACCCTAACCCTAACCCTAACCCTAACCCTAACCCTAACCCTAACCCTAACCCTAACCCTAACCCTAACCCTAACCCTAACCCTAACCCTAACCCTAACCCTAACCCTAACCCTAACCCTAACCCTAACCCTAACCCTAACCCTAACCCTAACCCTAACCCTAACCCTAACCCTAACCCTAACCCTAACCCTAACCCTAACCCTAACCCTAACCCTAACCCTAACCCTAACCCTAACCCTAACCCTAACCCTAACCCTAACCCTAACCCTAACCCTAACCCTAACCCTAACCCTAACCCTAACCCTAACCCTAACCCTAACCCTAACCCTAACCCTAACCCTAACCCTAACCCTAACCCTAACCCTAACCCTAACCCTAACCCTAACCCTAACCCTAACCCTAACCCTAACCCTAACCCTAACCCTAACCCTAACCCTAACCCTAACCCTAACCCTAACCCTAACCCTAACCCTAACCCTAACCCTAACCCTAACCCTAACCCTAACCCTAACCCTAACCCTAACCCTAACCCTAACCCTAACCCTAACCCTAACCCTAACCCTAACCCTAACCCTAACCCTAACCCTAACCCTAACCCTAACCCTAACCCTAACCCTAACCCTAACCCTAACCCTAACCCTAACCCTAACCCTAACCCTAACCCTAACCCTAACCCTAACCCTAACCCTAACCCTAACCCTAACCCTAACCCTAACCCTAACCCTAACCCTAACCCTAACCCTAACCCTAACCCTAACCCTAACCCTAACCCTAACCCTAACCCTAACCCTAACCCTAACCCTAACCCTAACCCTAACCCTAACCCTAACCCTAACCCTAACCCTAACCCTAACCCTAACCCTAACCCTAACCCTAACCCTAACCCTAACCCTAACCCTAACCCTAACCCTAACCCTAACCCTAACCCTAACCCTAACCCTAACCCTAACCCTAACCCTAACCCTAACCCTAACCCTAACCCTAACCCTAACCCTAACCCTAACCCTAACCCTAACCCTAACCCTAACCCTAACCCTAACCCTAACCCTAACCCTAACCCTAACCCTAACCCTAACCCTAACCCTAACCCTAACCCTAACCCTAACCCTAACCCTAACCCTAACCCTAACCCTAACCCTAACCCTAACCCTAACCCTAACCCTAACCCTAACCCTAACCCTAACCCTAACCCTAACCCTAACCCTAACCCTAACCCTCCCTAACCCTAACCCTAACCCTAACCCTAACCCTAACCCTAACCCTAACCCTAACCCTAACCCTAACCCTAACCCTAACCCTAACCCTAACCCTAACCCTAACCCTAACCCTAACCCTAACCCTAACCCTAACCCTAACCCTAACCCTAACCCTAACCCTAACCCTAACCCTAACCCTAACCCTAACCCTAACCCAAACCCTAACCCTAACCCTAACCCTAACCCTAACCCTAACCCTAACCCTAACCCTAACCCTAACCCTAACCCTAACCCTAACCCTAACCCTAACCCTAACCCTAACCCTAACCCTAACCCTAACCCTAACCCTAACCCTAACCCTAACCCTAACCCTAACCCTAACCCTAACCCTAACCCTAACCCTAACCCTAACCCTAACCCTAACCCTAACCCTAACCCTAACCCTAACCCTAACCCTAACCCTAACCCTAACCCTAACCCTAACCCTAACCCTAACCCTAACCCTAACCCTAACCCTAACCCTAACCCTAACCCTAACCCTAACCCTAACCCTAACCCTAACCCTAACCCTAACCCTAACCCTAACCCTAACCCTAACCCTAACCCTAACCCTAACCCTAACCCTAACCCTAACCCTAACCCTAACCCTAACCCTAACCCTAACCCTAACCCTAACCCTAACCCTAACCCTAACCCTAACCCTAACCCTAACCCTAACCCTAACCCTAACCCTAACCCTAACCCTAACCCTAACCCTAACCCTAACCCTAACCCTAACCCTAACCCTAACCCTAACCCTAACCCTAACCCTAACCCTAACCCTAACCCTAACCCTAACCCTAACCCTAACCCTAACCCTAACCCTAACCCTAACCCTAACCCTAACCCTAACCCTAACCCTAACCCTAACCCTAACCCTAACCCTAACCCTAACCCTAACCCTAACCCTAACCCTAACCCTAACCCTAACCCTAACCCTAACCCTAACCCTAACCCTAACCCTAACCCTAACCCTAACCCTAACCCTAACCCTAACCCTAACCCTAACCCTAACCCTAACCCTAACCCTAACCCTAACCCTAACCCTAACCCTAACCCTAACCCTAACCCTAACCCTAACCCTAACCCTAACCCTAACCCTAACCCTAACCCTAACCCTAACCCTAACCCTAACCCTAACCCTAACCCTAACCCTAACCCTAACCCTAACCCTAACCCTAACCCTAACCCTAACCCTAACCCTAACCCTAACCCTAACCCTAACCCTAACCCTAACCCTAACCCTAACCCTAACCCTAACCCTAACCCTAACCCTAACCCTAACCCTAACCCTAACCCTAACCCTAACCCTAACCCTAACCCTAACCCTAACCCTAACCCTAACCCTAACCCTAACCCTAACCCTAACCCTAACCCTAACCCTAACCCTAACCCTAACCCTAACCCTAACCCTAACCCTAACCCTAACCCTAACCCTAACCCTAACCCTAACCCTAACCCTAACCCTAACCCTAACCCTAACCCTAACCCTAACCCTAACCCTAACCCTAACCCTAACCCTAACCCTAACCCTAACCCTAACCCTAACCCTAACCCTAACCCTAACCCTAACCCTAACCCTAACCCTAACCCTAACCCTAACCCTAACCCTAACCCTAACCCTAACCCTAACCCTAACCCTAACCCTAACCCTAACCCTAACCCTAACCCTAACCCTAACCCTAACCCTAACCCTAACCCTAACCCTAACCCTAACCCTAACCCTAACCCTAACCCTAACCCTAACCCTAACCCTAACCCTAACCCTAACCCTAACCCTAACCCTAACCCTAACCCTAACCCTAACCCTAACCCTAACCCTAACCCTAACCCTAACCCTAACCCTAACCCTAACCCTAACCCTAACCCTAACCCTAACCCTAACCCTAACCCTAACCCTAACCCTAACCCTAACCCTAACCCTAACCCTAACCCTAACCCTAACCCTAACCCTAACCCTAACCCTAACCCTAACCCTAACCCTAACCCTAACCCTAACCCTAACCCTAACCCTAACCCTAACCCTAACCCTAACCCTAACCCTAACCCTAACCCTAACCCTAACCCTAACCCTAACCCTAACCCTAACCCTAACCCTAACCCTAACCCTAACCCTAACCCTAACCCTAACCCTAACCCTAACCCTAACCCTAACCCTAACCCTAACCCTAACCCTAACCCTAACCCTAACCCTAACCCTAACCCTAACCCTAACCCTAACCCTAACCCTAACCCTAACCCTAACCCTAACCCTAACCCTAACCCTAACCCTAACCCTAACCCTAACCCTAACCCTAACCCTAACCCTAACCCTAACCCTAACCCTAACCCTAACCCTAACCCTAACCCTAACCCTAACCCTAACCCTAACCCTAACCCTAACCCTAACCCTAACCCTAACCCTAACCCTAACCCTAACCCTAACCCTAACCCTAACCCTAACCCTAACCCTAACCCTAACCCTAACCCTAACCCTAACCCTAACCCTAACCCTAACCCTAACCCTAACCCTAACCCTAACCCTAACCCTAACCCTAACCCTAACCCTAACCCTAACCCTAACCCTAACCCTAACCCTAACCCTAACCCTAACCCTAACCCTAACCCTAACCCTAACCCTAACCCTAACCCTAACCCTAACCCTAACCCTAACCCTAACCCTAACCCTAACCCTAACCCTAACCCTAACCCTAACCCTAACCCTAACCCTAACCCTAACCCTAACCCTAACCCTAACCCTAACCCTAACCCTAACCCTAACCCTAACCCTAACCCTAACCCTAACCCTAACCCTAACCCTAACCCTAACCCTAACCCTAACCCTAACCCTAACCCTAACCCTAACCCTAACCCTAACCCTAACCCTAACCCTAACCCTAACCCTAACCCTAACCCTAACCCTAACCCTAACCCTAACCCTAACCCTAACCCTAACCCTAACCCTAACCCTAACCCTAACCCTAACCCTAACCCTAACCCTAACCCTAACCCTAACCCTAACCCTAACCCTAACCCTAACCCTAACCCTAACCCTAACCCTAACCCTAACCCTAACCCTAACCCTAACCCTAACCCTAACCCTAACCCTAACCCTAACCCTAACCCTAACCCTAACCCTAACCCTAACCCTAACCCTAACCCTAACCCTAACCCTAACCCTAACCCTAACCCTAACCCTAACCCTAACCCTAACCCTAACCCTAACCCTAACCCTAACCCTAACCCTAACCCTAACCCTAACCCTAACCCTAACCCTAACCCTAACCCTAACCCTAACCCTAACCCTAACCCTAACCCTAACCCTAACCCTAACCCTAACCCTAACCCTAACCCTAACCCTAACCCTAACCCTAACCCTAACCCTAACCCTAACCCTAACCCTAACCCTAACCCTAACCCTAACCCTAACCCTAACCCTAACCCTAACCCTAACCCTAACCCTAACCCTAACCCTAACCCTAACCCTAACCCTAACCCTAACCCTAACCCTAACCCTAACCCTAACCCTAACCCTAACCCTAACCCTAACCCTAACCCTAACCCTAACCCTAACCCTAACCCTAACCCTAACCCTAACCCTAACCCTAACCCTAACCCTAACCCTAACCCTAACCCTAACCCTAACCCTAACCCTAACCCTAACCCTAACCCTAACCCTAACCCTAACCCTAACCCTAACCCTAACCCTAACCCTAACCCTAACCCTAACCCTAACCCTAACCCTAACCCTAACCCTAACCCTAACCCTAACCCTAACCCTAACCCTAACCCTAACCCTAACCCTAACCCTAACCCTAACCCTAACCCTAACCCTAACCCTAACCCTAACCCTAACCCTAACCCTAACCCTAACCCTAACCCTAACCCTAACCCTAACCCTAACCCTAACCCTAACCCTAACCCTAACCCTAACCCTAACCCTAACCCTAACCCTAACCCTAACCCTAACCCTAACCCTAACCCTAACCCTAACCCTAACCCTAACCCTAACCCTAACCCTAACCCTAACCCTAACCCTAACCCTAACCCTAACCCTAACCCTAACCCTAACCCTAACCCTAACCCTAACCCTAACCCTAACCCTAACCCTAACCCTAACCCTAACCCTAACCCTAACCCTAACCCTAACCCTAACCCTAACCCTAACCCTAACCCTAACCCTAACCCTAACCCTAACCCTAACCCTAACCCTAACCCTAACCCTAACCCTAACCCTAACCCTAACCCTAACCCTAACCCTAACCCTAACCCTAACCCTAACCCTAACCCTAACCCTAACCCTAACCCTAACCCTAACCCTAACCCTAACCCTAACCCTAACCCTAACCCTAACCCTAACCCTAACCCTAACCCTAACCCTAACCCTAACCCTAACCCTAACCCTAACCCTAACCCTAACCCTAACCCTAACCCTAACCCTAACCCTAACCCTAACCCTAACCCTAACCCTAACCCTAACCCTAACCCTAACCCTAACCCTAACCCTAACCCTAACCCTAACCCTAACCCTAACCCTAACCCTAACCCTAACCCTAACCCTAACCCTAACCCTAACCCTAACCCTAACCCTAACCCTAACCCTAACCCTAACCCTAACCCTAACCCTAACCCTAACCCTAACCCTAACCCTAACCCTAACCCTAACCCTAACCCTAACCCTAACCCTAACCCTAACCCTAACCCTAACCCTAACCCTAACCCTAACCCTAACCCTAACCCTAACCCTAACCCTAACCCTAACCCTAACCCTAACCCTAACCCTAACCCTAACCCTAACCCTAACCCTAACCCTAACCCTAACCCTAACCCTAACCCTAACCCTAACCCTAACCCTAACCCTAACCCTAACCCTAACCCTAACCCTAACCCTAACCCTAACCCTAACCCTAACCCTAACCCTAACCCTAACCCTAACCCTAACCCTAACCCTAACCCTAACCCTAACCCTAACCCTAACCCTAACCCTAACCCTAACCCTAACCCTAACCCTAACCCTAACCCTAACCCTAACCCTAACCCTAACCCTAACCCTAACCCTAACCCTAACCCTAACCCTAACCCTAACCCTAACCCTAACCCTAACCCTAACCCTAACCCTAACCCTAACCCTAACCCTAACCCTAACCCTAACCCTAACCCTAACCCTAACCCTAACCCTAACCCTAACCCTAACCCTAACCCTAACCCTAACCCTAACCCTAACCCTAACCCTAACCCTAACCCTAACCCTAACCCTAACCCTAACCCTAACCCTAACCCTAACCCTAACCCTAACCCTAACCCTAACCCTAACCCTAACCCTAACCCTAACCCTAACCCTAACCCTAACCCTAACCCTAACCCTAACCCTAACCCTAACCCTAACCCTAACCCTAACCCTAACCCTAACCCTAACCCTAACCCTAACCCTAACCCTAACCCTAACCCTAACCCTAACCCTAACCCTAACCCTAACCCTAAACCTAACCCTAACCCAAACCCTAACCCTAACCCTAACCCTAACCCTAACCCTAACCCTAACACTAACCCTAACCCTAACCCTAACCCCAACCCTAACCCTAACCCTAACCCTAACCCTAACCCTAACCCTAACCCTAACCCTAACCCTAACCCTAACCCTAACCCTAACCCTAACCCTAACCCTAACCCTAACCCTAACCCTAACCCTAACCCTAACCCCAACCCTAACCCTAACCCTAACCCTAACCCTAACCCTAACCGTAACCCTAACCCTCAACCTCAACCTCAACCTAACCCTCACACTAACCCTAACCATAACCCTAACCTTAACCCTAACACTAAGCCTAAACCTAACCCTAAACCTAACCCTTGCGCTAACCCTAACCCTAACCCTAAACCTAACCCTAACCCCAAACCTGAAGCTGACCCTGACTCTAACCCTAAACCTGACCCTAACCCTAACCGTAACCCTTACGCTAATCCTAATCCTCACCCTCACGCTAACGCTAACCCTAATCCTAACCCTAACCCTAACCCTAACACTAACCCTAACCCTAAACCTAACCCTAAACCTAACCCTAAACCTAACCTCAACCCTAAACCTAACCCTAACACTAACACCAAACCTAACCCTTACCCTAAACCTAACCCTAAACCTAACCCCAAACATTACCCTTACCCTAAACCTAACCATAACCCTAACCCTAACCCTAATCCTAATCCTAACCTTAACGCTAAGCCTAACCCTATTCTTATCCCTAACCCTAACCCTGACCCTAACCCTAACCCTGACCCTAACACTAACCCTAACTTTAACCCTAACCCTAACCCTAAACCTAACTCTAACCCTAAACCTAACCCTAACACTAACCCTAACCCTAACCCTAACCCTAACCCTAACCCTGACCCTAACCCTGTGATCTAGCATTGGGGTACGCGGATCTCCGGGGGACCAAATAAATGCGCTGGTGGGCTAGCACTAGGGTAAGCGACGAACTTTCTTGTTATATGGCCGTGGTGGGGGTCGTTAATGGGTAGTAGGCCGGTCAGCTGGAGCGTGAGAAGTCCTATGTCGACTGTCGACTGAAGATGGGAGCGTGACAATGTCAGTGCAGACAAGGTTTTGGCCATTGGGAGCAACAGGTGACGAGGGTGACGTTGTGGCCGAAGAACTGGGAGACAACGTTGCAGTTGGCTGGTCGGCGCGGGGTGGCGTGTTGGAATCTGGCGGTTTGTTGGCTCGTTTGGCAGACAGATCATAGCGTGGATGGCTGCTGGCAGAGAGGGGGGGTTGTGTTGCTCGGCTGTGGGTAGACAGTGGTGGAGACTGGAGTGCTACATGGAGCCTTTTGGGAGACGTTGAGGTGTTGGAGGTGAACGGGACGAATCTAGGTCAACATTTTGCGCTGGTGCACTGGTTAGCGAGAGTGGTCACGAGTTGTTTACGGTGGGAAGTTTCTCAGGGGAGCTTTGTGGCAATGGGACAGAGGGTGGTGGGAGTACTTGGTTGCCGGCATTCGATCTAAGGACCTCCCTCTGCAGAGGGGTTCTGTCAGGAGCAATTTTTATATTTTTAAATGAAGTGGACTTTGCCATGGATTATCTCTTTCTAACGAATTCCACTGCAGTGCTCTCTTCTAGAAATTGAAACAGTAGCGGGCACATGTTTCGATGTGACCGTTTTCTGAGTCTTTTGCAGTAGCACTCGTGGTGTGACATATCACATGCCATGAGCGATGACTTTTTGACCGAGGAAAGGGCCAAACGATCTGGAACATTAAAAACAACGGCATTTTTAGAAATTTCAATCGGTCTATGGATTTCAGATGCAACAAAGTCCAGGAAGTGGCCGGCCGATAGGAGACTTTCAGTGTTTGGATGTTTTAAGGGATCAACAATATGTGCTAGTGGAAGCAGCATGGTCAGTGCATCATCCATGGATCGTAACTGTTTCTCCAAGGACGATAAGTTTTGCTGAAGCGCATTATATTTTTTACTGGCTTCACTGTATATATCGACCAGTGGTACTGAACAAGGCACTGAGGAGGTAGAAAGTCGGGGGCGATTAGTGCTTGTAAGTGGAGTTTGATTTGCCGCTTGGTGAATGGGGCGATTTGAAGTCGACCTAGTCATGATATTTGAAAGAACTTTGATAGAAGTGGATCCGCAGGTCAAATGCTAATTTCAAATTTTATTGTTCAGAAAAAACCCTGATTTATTTTGGCCAATGGGGATGTCTTGCAAAGCTGTTTGTGAGCTATTGCCCTAGATACATCTGTGGAAACTATACCAATAACAGCACGGTTCGGAAACAGTTAAGGAACTGTGGTTGGACTCTTTAACCTTCCATGTTCAGACCACCGCAGCTGCTCTCCTCGAGGACTCGTCCATGGAACGAGCAGCGGCCGTGGCTGACAAGATTGTCGCACTTGTCGGCAGTAGGGCTAATCCCCTCATCGCCACGACGTTGCACAATCCTTGGGGTGCTGATTTGAGTGAATCGCCGGAGAGGCCCCGGCACTCTCGATCCATCCAGCGCCGATTGTCCTTCAAGGACAGCGTTCAAATAACGACCCCTCACAGTAGCTCACGTAAGCAACGGCAAGGACGGGCGCCCTCCACAGCCCACATCCACCGTAAATCACCCTCCTCGTCAAAACCAAGTCATTCTACCAGCGGTTTTTGTTGGTTCCACCGCGTTTTCGGACCAGCCGCCAGTAGGTGCAGACAACCCTGTTCGTACGCGGTGGGAAACTCCACTGGCGGCGAGTTGAACCGGTCGTACTCGCAGGCAATCAGTCTCAGGTTCCTACCTACGGCACGAGACTGCCTGCGGCCAACCTGGAACCACGCCGACGGTATCTGTGTGTGTTCACTCCTGCGGATGGTTCCACAGGCATAATGTGAACCGATTTTCTACAGCACTGTGAATTTATTGTTGATTCACGTAGGCTGAAGCTCATCGATCTCTCGTCGGACACCAAACTGAAAGTAATTTAGTTTAATTTAACCGTATATTTCTTGACCGTGGCCAATAAACATGAACAAAGCAAGATCAGAGATTAAAGCAGTGCATGTCAACGTGAGGTATTCACAATTTATAAATTTATGAATCACGCAGCAACCAAAATGCACCAGTAAAGTTCTGCAGTGTTTGAGTGAACTAAAGTGGTAAAGGTTGAAGCAGGAATTGCAAATCGGTTTCGAATTCAGTGAAACCGGCGTGGATAGATGGACAGAAGTGGGATTGCTGATGTAAGCAACAGTTTGGCGGTCATTGACGAGTAACCGGGCAGGAGATATGCAAAAGAACAGGACCAAAAGAAGTACGCGTGGGGCTATAAACGTGCAGTCGGAGATACCAGCTAAATATAGAACACCGATCCAGCATTGGGTAACTAATTGTTGGGGGAGCATGTGAAATAAATGCAAGTGAGTCAATGGTGATAATAAAATGGACCTTTTGTGCAGGTGATTTCAGTGTCATATTGGAATTCACAAGAAGGCGAAAAGATTCACAAGGATTTCTGTGAACTTTTGAAGAACATGAATGGTTTATGGACACAACGGACTTTCAAAGAAAAGCCGTCAAATAAATGGATTAGTGGAGACAAACGCTACTGATGCGGCTGGGCAGAAGTTGGAAGAGTGTAAAGAAAAAAACTTTCTTTGTGTATATGATAACAAATTATTAGCCAAATTCTAGTTGGCTACAGATGGCGGGCATTCTGTTTCATAAAAACCTTGGTTACAGATGATGGCAGGTAGACTGTTGAGGGTAGCAGGTGAAAAGGGGCTGGTTTGACGAAGTGGACAGCGGCGAGGGCTGGGTTTCGTAATGCAACGCGGAAAGAACTGAACTGTTGGAATGGATTATCGGGAATAGACGTTGAGCGGATGCGGGTTGATGGTTGGTGTCAGGAATCACCTCTGTGATCCGATGGGACTTTCATGAGGGTTTGTTATTCCGTGTACGGTGCCCCATATAACGTCAGCAGGAGAGAGTGTAGGCTTGAACCACCGATCAAATCGTCCAGTCCTTACGGTAATCCGGGATAAACGTCGAGTTGGCCGATGGCTACCCAAGTAACCAATGCGACCTGAAGGAGATCAGGATTGCGGTAGTCTGGGGAGTGTTCCAGCTGTGGGTTATGATTATCGTTTCAATGGAAACCAGAAAACGCACTGTATTTCATCTGAACAATTAGTTATCGTACGGCTAGTGGGCCGGTCAATTGGGGATCCCTAGACGGAGGCTTGTAGCTTTCTAGGGTAGTTGGGTGATAGTAGTGTTAGGAGATATCAGGTAGATGATGGATGAAGAGAGGGTGTCCACTTAGGAACCAGGAATAAAACAATGGAAGAGGATATGATCTTGAAGAAGAATGGGAAAATAGAAAGGTGGCAGTCTTGTCGGTCAGCTAGCTGTGTTCGAGGAAGGCAAACGGTGAAAAAAGGGAAAACACTGGGTGGTACGTTGAGGATTTTCTATGTGAGAGCAAAAGTGCTGGTATTTCGCGGGGTCATGAGAAATCAGAGGTATACCGATTCCGGTTGGAATGAGTTCCGGACTTGCCATGAGCATATGCGCAGAGAAGTGAGGCCTAACCACTAAGGATTGGTAGTCTGTGTGGCAGGACTCCAGTATCCGAGAAAGGCGCAAAGAAGCATGATGTGACGGATGAGTCTTAGCCTGAGACAGCGGAACTAAGTGAGGGCGAACACTTATCACTGAAACACGACTCGGTTCATCTTAGTATATATATGTAAATAATGTTGTGAAAAGGCGTGATCTTGTAGTGACCTCGATCGTTCTGAGAAAATGACTGTTTTCTGGACATCATTTTTGATTTATTTTCTCTACGATCTTTTCTGACGTATGACATCAACCTCATAGTGTTCTGCGGTTGCGTACGTCTTACTGGACTGACTTTTCCGAGGTTTCCTTCGATCTCGTCTTGAATCAATTTCACTTTCGGTCGTTCGCCTATTGTACGCGCTCGCGGTTCGCTTTCTGCACAGCCGTCGCTTTTCATTTTCCGTTCGGTGTATCTCTCGTATCGGTACTGTTTCAGTGTCACGATATATAGAATACACCTCGCGTCTGTAAACTGACTTGCGTCTTCTCTATTCGTCCGACTGAGGGGATACCGTTGGTATTTCGCTGCTAGACCCAATGGGAGACACGTTCACCAGCCGCTCTCGAACGTCTTCTGTAGTCTCATCTCAGAGACATAGCGTTCGCAGAACTGTCTAGCCCTCAAGTCGACATACCAATTGGATGCAATGTACCAGAGACTCACTGCGTGCTTGAGCAGAGCATAAGCAATCGGAAAAAACCATTTGCTACGTGAACGATACTAAGCTGGACACTTCTCGGACCCCTTACGAACGAACTTCAACAATTGGCATCAATAAATGTCTTAGCTGTTGCTGAGAGAAGTGCCACTGTAGAACAAAACCAACTTTTTGATATCGAATCCAACGACCCATCTCGAGAAAGCGAAGTTCACCCAAAATAAGATCAGTCGGTGGTTTTGATGATGAATTCAAAGACGAAACGTCATAATGGAAGCACGAAGTTTCTACACCCAAAAGACCCCCGTAAAGTCACCTATGAAGAGATGGATAAGTTGCCCGGAGACTTTTGGAATATCTAGATAAAGGACATTTTCGAGAAACCCTGCTGAAAGTGGAACACCAGCCGGTCACGCAAAGCAGCTCGGAATATGCCGGCCCTGTGGCAGTGTACGCTACCTGTGTGAAACTGCATGGCCGGCGGCGAAACAAATTACCCTTTGCCAAAACAAAAATGATGAGCTGAAGTCAGCATCCCTAAACGAACTCAAAATGACTGCACTGGTACTGGGTTTTAAGGTAACACAAATAGTAAAAGAGAGCTTTTCCACCATCAAACTAAGCCTGGCATATTGGATAGATCCTACAGTTGTGTTACATTACGGGAAACGGAGGAAACAAAGAGAGAGTTTGAAATGTCAGAGAGTTATTCCACTCTTGGTAGGAAACAGCGAGGCAAACGTTGATGAATCGAGCTCGAAACCACATGCAGAGGACAAAGTTTCTCGCAGATCGCCTCGCTCCGAGTTACTCAGCATTTTTTTCCATTTCATGTTCTACAACTATTCAAATGGACCCATTTTTCCTAAACTCTTGCAAGTGTACTTGATTCCATTTTTTATCCAGCGTGCACATAGGCAAAAAGGAGAAATTCACAAAGACCTCACAGGAACAGTTTAGATGAGGCTTGTTAGCCGTAAGCACCTTGTGAAACTATTCTTGCCCCTGAAGAAGAACATTTATTTACATTTCATACAATGTTGCTTGTCACATGTTTTGTACACACAAAACTTTGAAATTTTCTAATAGATGCCATTATTCAGTCAATTCCCGTGTTCAAGTGTGTTTCGATACTGTCAGTCGTACACTTGCCTTCGAAACTTATTCATAATCAGAAACTGGTTTCCATTTCATTCGGAAAATTTGATGCAATAATGTCATGTAATTCCGCTGTTTCGGAACCTTTCAATTTTGCGAGATATCTCATTAGGCATTGCACTGTAACACGCAGGGGCAACGCTCTTCCGACCAGGGTAGCAAGTAAGTGATCTGCAAAAGCACAAAAGGAAAAACTCCATGAGCCGAGGCTCAGTAAGTGTATCAACGGCACCAACACTGACATTAAACAAACAACACGATGGTGGGTTCCAGTCTGGCCTTTGCAACACCTACGTTCAACTTCTGCTCACAAGCTTGCAAACAAAATTGGTCTAACCAATTGCTGCTATAGTTTAATGCTTCAGAAAAGTAGATTGAGGTAGTGCGGCGAAATGTTTTACTCTGCGAAGCCTTTGTAAGGTTGATTAGACATTACTTCACGGTTTCCTTAATAAACGCTTGCTTCGGTCCTTTGTACTGCGCGGACCACCTGCACGTTACTCCAATGTGCGACACTGCACGAATATATTACCCAAAACAGTGTTCTCCACGACCCGTGAGAACAAGAATGCGATTGGGAGAGATAGTGGTTAGCGTGTATTCGGGAGCGTGCGTGGGAGCGTGCGCAAGAGCAACGGTCAAGTGGCAACCGCGCTTGGCAGTCAGCGTTCAGTTAAACAATAAACGTGGTAAAAGTATGAACAAAGATGGCCACCGCTACAGGGGCCTCCTCCTAGAATTCCGACGGAGTTGAGCTTTGATCGTGATGATGAGCCCGGATTATTGGTTGCCTAGGAACTCCTGGTAGCTTCCCCTTCATATTGTTGGTGACGTCGAACGACTACTGATGAGTTTAACGGTGCCTGCACTCTCGTGGTCCGATGTGCTAAGGTCCAACTGTTTTTTGGCGCCCACGGGTCTCATACGCATGCGAGCCGGAGGGTGCCGCCTCAGGTCCATCCAAAAAGGCGTCTAGCTGTCGTCTCCAGTACCACGCTGACCAATCGTCCCGTTGTTCCGTAAGTGGTTGGCTCCTTGAACTTGCACGGGAGTCAGCAAGGCTATGGATGAAGCCAATGTCACTGTGTAGATCCGCCTGAGAAAAGACAAGGTAAACTGGAACAAAATAAAGCCTGAGGCGCCGGCGGATTTTGGACCCTAATAACAACACACGAACTATGTTCGGTGTTGTTGTAGTCGCTGGGAGACCAGGAGAAAATGAAATCATAACCACCCATTGTAATTTCTCGGCCCTGTTGGTTGGTAAGTCCATGGTGAACTTCCCAACTTATTGCTAACAGTCGGTTATAAAAATCGTCACGAAATGGGCGAAGCGGACGGGATTTCGTAGTTGGTCACCGCGACGGCTATTTTGCGCTGCGGGCGCGGTTAAAGAATCTGATGGATTAGCGGCCGAGTCCTCACTAAGCATAATTAGAGGTGGTTCGAGTAATAACACGCTCGATGCGGGTGAATGAGAGGCTTGAGTAGGTGTAAATTGGCCGAGCTGCTTGCACTCCATGACGGCAGGCTTGAGACGGTCGATAGATACGGTGCCGTGTCGTCCGATGGAGTCTATGACAAATGTTTTGCCCTACATTTTATCACCTGAAACGGGCCAGTGTATGGCGCTTGTCGTGGTGATCGAACGTCATCGACGCGAAGAAATACATGGGTAGCGGTTTCTAATGCAGTTGGGACATAACTTGTAGACTGTTGTTCGCGCGGTGGACTGGCCTTAAGCACTCGCATGTGCTGCTTAAGGGGCTGAGCGTAGTCACCGTAGTCGAAAGTCACGGTTGGTGAGGGGGCTACCAACTCCCCAGATAGACGAAGTGTACAACCATACAACAGTACGGCCGGTGTTGTGTGTAATTCCTCCTTGACGGTACTACGCAGGCTTAAGAGTGCTAATGGTAGTGTTTCACTCCAAAAGGGGTTACCGTTTGCTCAAAGGGCGGCTTTTAGTTGCCGGTGGAAACGCTAAACCATTTGATTTGCCTGAGGGTGGTAAGCTGTTGTCTTAATTTGTTGGCGACCGAACGTAGCGAGTAGGCTGCCGAATGCGCCGTCAAAGTGGCGACCACGATTGGCGGTCACTATTGCCGGGCAACCGAAATGGCTGACCCAACCGGTCAGAAAAGCTTTCGCGGCCTCTTCCGACGTGGGACGAGGGATTGGGATGGCCTGCGGCCAGCGAGTAAAGCGATCCATGCGTGTGGGTATGTAAAAGTGCCCAGACGAAGGTGGAAGTGGTCCTACGAGGTAGACGTGCACATGATGAAAACGTGTTTCAGGTTCTGGAAAACTGGCTAACGCCGCCTTAGTGTGCCTATGGGTCTTAACACGTTGACACTGCTGGCAAGCATGAGCCCATTGACGGACATTTCTTTTGACATTGTGCCAACCAAAATGCTCAGTTATCAGTTTCACCGAGGCCGTCACACCCGGGTGAGTCAGATTGTAGAGTGTCAGGAAAGTGGGATAACGGTGAGCAGCAGGAACTACCGGCCTAGGACGACCCTGTGACCCATCGCACACGATGGTACTGTCGTCAAGCTCAAAGAACCATTCCGTCGAGGTTGTTCGATGTCAGGGTCCATAGTTTGGGCCTGTGCTATTGCATTCAAGTTGATGTTAGGCGTCAGTGACATACTTAGTTGATGTACGCGTGATAAGGCTTCAGCGATGGGAATAAGTACCCCAGAGATGTGTCCTATGTCCACCGTCAACTGTGAGACAAAGCCTAAGTGGCGAATCTCGCGTGGTGAGTATCGATCGCAAGCTGACTCTGGTGTGTAAACCAAAGGCTTGTGGTCTGCAAACACCGTCAACGAACGGCCTTCGAGTGCATGTCGAAAATGACGGATTCCCAAGTAGATGGCTAATAACTCCCTACCAGATGTGCTGTACCTAGATTAGGCGGGTTGTAGGAGCTTGGAGGAGAATGCTCAGGGTTGCCAAGACTCGTCCACGAACTGCTGAAGTACTGCTCTAGCCGCTGTGTCCGAGGCATCCGTCACCACCGTAATAGAAGCCAAAGGGTCGTGGTGCGTAAAGAGAGCTGTTTTGGCGACAGCATCTTTGACCAAGGCAAATGCATCTTCTGCCGTGTCGGAAAACACAAACTTCCGCTTACATCCGCTTGCATCATTTCCGCACAGCAAGGAATAAATCGGCGGTAGAAATTCACCAGGCCGGCAAACTGACGCATCTGGCGAAAAGATTGGGGTCCAGGGCAGTCGCGAATAGCGGAAACTTTATCTGGCAGAGGGCAGATACCCGAGGATGAAATAGAATGTCCTATGAGGGTGATATCGGACCGGCCTAATTCGCATTTCGCGATATTGATCGTAACGCTGTGCTGGCTAAGGCGTTCGAAAAGTACTCGTAAGTGTGCGGCGTGCTTTTGTGCCGAAGAACTAGCCACCAAAATATCATCCAGGTATACGTAGACATTTTCTAAACCACGAGTTGCCTCGTGCATGAACCGCTGAAAGGTCTGGGCTGCAATGCTGAGTCCAAACGGCATTCTAAGAAACTGAAACAGCCCGAAAGACTTAGTGACGGCAGCTTTAGGGATATCGGCCTCTGCTACCGGGATCTCGTTGTACGCACGAACTTAATCGATACGGCTGGAGACGGAGCAACCTGATAAAGACGAGGTAAGGTCCTATATATGGGGAATTGGGTATCGGTCAGGGACGGTGACTTCAATAAGTGCTCTGTAATCGCCATGGGGTCGCCAGTCGCCGCTAGACTTAGGGACCATATGAAGAGAGGAAGCCCAAGGGCTACTAGAAGGGGACATTATACCCAGTTCTAGCATGTGTTTTAATTCAACCTGTGCAACACGAAGCTTGTCTGGTGCTAACCGGCGCGGTCTACTGAACACTGGGGTTCCCTTAGTATCGATACAGTGAGTGACGTTGGTGGTCACTGCTGGGAAAGGCCCGGCCTGCCGAAACATGGCCAGGTAGGCAGCGACGAGTTCGCCATAAGGTTGGCGTGCCAGTGGTTGAATGTAAAAAGGCTTGACGTGATTCACTCGTGAGAGTGCAAAGCTCCCTCACCAAAAAATTACTTGGCACCTCTTCCAACATTAACTACAAAGCTAGTTGCGATCTACTCCGGCTTGAGCCTCTATGGTTACGTCGTATCAAGCTCATTCTCTCATTTCTGTTCAACCTCCGGCATTCGAAAGGCCACTTATCTGATGACCCACTCGGTTCCTCTAGTGAGACTCCCTACTCCCTCCGTCATAGGCAATTCACCATTGCAACCCCCCAATCTAGACTCTCAATCAGATCTAGATATTTCTCAGTTATCTACTCCAGCCTCTCGAATAAGCTTCCTGGCTCACTGCGATCATGTCTTACGCTAATACAATTTAAAAGGGCACCATGCAGAATCCTAGACGCATCTTCTGTAATTAGCATGACCCGTGATACCAATAACATAGACCAAGCATATGAAGATTGCCTTGATTATTAGACCACAATGTA
Source organism: Fasciola hepatica (assembly GCA_948099385.1). Classification (NCBI taxonomy): domain Eukaryota; kingdom Metazoa; phylum Platyhelminthes; class Trematoda; order Plagiorchiida; family Fasciolidae; genus Fasciola; species Fasciola hepatica. Next base: position 19,272 of record CANUEZ040000134.1, read on the forward strand.
CGAACATTTCGCGTCCGACCGCTTTCGCCTGACCCGTCTGATGATCGCACCTACGTATACAGATATATATATATATATATATATATATATATACCTTGTGAATGCTCCCCTCACTTTTCTCCTCCGTCCTCACTAGATCGTGCCAATTTACAACAGAATTTCCATGCACATATTTAAAAAATCCGTTCCGTCCTTTGGTGATAGGTGCTCCCCTTTAATTAATTCTTCTGACTCAAGCTAGAACACAGCCGTCCCATCCTGCTATTCGTGCGCATTCCTCGCGTTCAGATAAAATGTTCATTTTCTGGTTCCTATTAAAACGGTAATCATAACCCACAGCTGGAACACTCCCCAGACTACCGCAATCCTGATCTCCTTCAGGTCGCATTGGTTACTTGGGTAGCCATCGGCCAACTCGACGTTTATCCCGGATTACCGTAAGGACTGGACGATTTGATCGGTGGTTCAAGCCTACACTCTCTCCTGCTGACGTTATATGGGGCACCGTACACGGAATAACAAACCCTCATGAAAGTCCCATCGGATCACAGAGGTGATTCCTGACACCAACCATCAACCCGCATCCGCTCAACGTCTATTCCCGATAATCCATTCCAACAGTTCAGTTCTTTCCGCGTTGCATTACGAAACCCAGCCCTCGCCGCTGTCCACTTCGTCAAACCAGCCCCTTTTCACCTGCTACCCTCAACAGTCTACCTGCCATCATCTGTAACCAAGGTTTTTATGAAACAGAATGCCCGCCATCTGTAGCCAACTAGAATTTGGCTAATAATTTGTTATCATATACACAAAGAAAGTTTTTTTCTTTACACTCTTCCAACTTCTGCCCAGCCGCATCAGTAGCGTTTGTCTCCACTAATCCATTTATTTGACGGCTTTTCTTTGAAAGTCCGTTGTGTCCATAAACCATTCATGTTCTTCAAAAGTTCACAGAAATCCTTGTGAATCTTTTCGCCTTCTTGTGAATTCCAATATGACACTGAAATCACCTGCACAAAAGGTCCATTTTATTATCACCATTGACTCACTTGCATTTATTTCACATGCTCCCCCAAACAATTAGTTACGCAATGCTGGATCGATGTTCTATATTTAGCTGGTATCTCCGACTGCACGTTTATAGCCCCACGCGTACTTCTTTTGGTCCTGTTCTTTTGCATATCTCCTGCCCGGTTACTCGTCAATGACCGCCAAACTGTTGCTTACATCAGCAATCCCACTTCTGTCCATCTATCCACGCCGGTTTCACTGAATTCGAAACCGATTTGCAATTCCTGCTTCAACCTTTACCACTTTAGTTCACTCAAACACTGCAGAACTTTACTGGTGCATTTTGGTTGCTGTGTGATTCATAAATTTATAAATTGTGAATACCTCACATTGACATGTGCTGCTGTACTCTCTGATCTTTCCCAGTGCACTTTTATTGACCACGGTCAAGAAATATACGGTTTAATTCAATTCAGTTATGACCTGCAACGGCGAGATTGTTCTGACGATCCACCACTTTGTGGCGCCCAGCATCAACTAACAAGTCAAAGTGTTGCATGATGTCAATGCCTAGAATTTGATACGGGACCTCGGCGATGATGAACACCCAACGAAAGTACCCTTCATACCTAAATTTAAGGTGAGCGACCGCTGGCCAAACGTTGGGATGGCCGTGACATTGGCAGCGCTCAGTGTTTTGGCCTGCGATGTGCTTTGTTGCCTTTCGCTTGGGGAAGGATGCTCACTTCGGCGCCGGTATCTACAAGGAATAAGTTATTTGAAATGATGTCCCTTACGTTCAAAATACGACTGTTGGTCTGATACCCGGCTTCGTGGGTCGCCACCACGGGCCGGGGGTTTAGTTTCCCTGATGAGCACCGGGAAACATGCACCCTGGTTTGTATCGTTTGGCTCCCTTGCCGGAGCGACTGTGGTATTTACAATACCCTTCTTTTGAAGAGCCAAAAAGTCGTCGCAATGACGGACTGTGGTGCATAGATGAATGTGCTCAGTGCCGCTCCTGTGACCCACTTCTTCTAATTGTTAGGCTTTGCAGGCTCGCGTCAATTCTAGACAAACTGACGCGAGGTCGTTAGATGTTGGCAAGGCAGGCACCGTTGTGACGGAGGACCTGGTTACTCCAGCTACAGCGGGGTTGTATTGTAACGTAATGTCATCAGCTGTTGCCGCAGTTTCCTCCAGCGAACACTTTCTCGTGGCACCTAGTTAAACTGGAATGTTGTGCGGCAAACGCTGCAGCAAAAGTCTCTTTAAGAGCGCGTCCTCGCCTACCGTCGGTCCTTTCAAGCGATGCATCTCACGCGGCGGTTGAGAGGGCTTCCCACTTCCAAGCTCAACGTTTTGAAGTTGTTGCATTCTTTGGTCCTGCCCTGGGGTCGTGCAGGCAATGACGGCCCCTTTTAAAGCCTCATAGCTCCGGGAAGAGATTATTACTTCCCTCAATTGCTTTGTGACCTCCGGCGGGAGGCGGCCTGCTACCCGCCTGAAACGGCTGGCGTCACTGGTTATACGGCAGTTTTCGAATTCTAAGTCAACCAGCGTGAACCTGAGTTCTGGATCAGCAGGCATGAATTCCGGTATGTGCAGCGTTATCGCCCCAACGGTGGGGTCTGAGCAGGGTTTCCGTTCAGCAGACATAGCGATTACTTTATCGAAAGGAGACGGGAAAAGAAACCAACGACCAATGGGGCACTATAGTCTTCGCGAAGAAAATTGCGACGAACTAGACACCAAAAATATGTATGGACAAAAAAAGTTATTTGGTAAACCATCCAAGAAACGCCAACAGATAGGGAAACAGTAAAAAACAAAAGACATGCCCAGAAGGGACAATGAACGGTAGAAAACAAGGAAACTTACGTGACCTGGGGATCACGCCGGGCTCACCAATTGTAAGGTTGATTAGACATTACTTCGCGGTTTCCTTAGTAAACGCGTGCTTCGGTCCTTTGTACTGCGCGGATCACCTGCACGTTACTCCAATGTGCGACACTGCACGAATATATTACCCAAAACAGTGTTCTCCACGACCCGTGAGAACAAGAATGCGATTGGGAGAGATAGTGGTTAGCGTGTATTCGGGAGCGTGCGTGGGAGCGTGCGCAAGAGCAACGGTCAAGTGGCAACCGCGCTTGGCAGTCAGCGTTCAGTTAAACAATAAACGTGGTAAAAGTATTAACGAAGATGACCACCGCTACACCTTCATCTTCATCGTGCGTCTAACCGTGTACGTCAGTCTCCTGATGAATATGCCAATCCCAAGTTGTGCAGCAGGATTTGGAATTGATTCCTTATGTACTGCGCGAATGATGACTACGGCGGAAACCTGTTTTACGCGCAGCTAACGCCGGCAGTTAGTAACCATAGACAATGACAATTAGTTATAGGTAGGTAGAGTGAGAATCATGACCCCATCCTGAACCTTAGACAACCATTTTTGCGGAAGGATTTTGGTCGGCGATTTAAAGAAAAAACACTGAAAATCCTTCCCAATGTTTTAGGTACTTCGTGGACTTCACTTTTTTTAACATAACCTTGAAAAGCTCGCTCATATATCACACTACTTCACGTTTGTTTATCCATGAGAGACATTTGAATTTGGCCTTGAACCGTTTCTGACCGTCATGCTTGAGCCATGTGGCTTCCAACCTTTGGGTTTTACTGTGAAATCTATTTGGCCGCAAAATTGAGGTTTGTATATGTTTGTACCCTTTGTGAATTTCAATGAAGCACCGTAGAAAACTACGAAGCAATCTTGTTCTGGTTTGAGGATTCGTTTGAATTGGTCACGAGTTGCTCAATTTGCGAGGATAAAATTACAACCCTCAAACTCACACCTACCCTAACTCCAAACTTTACAGTAACCCTAATATTAACCACCACTCCATTCCGAAAACTAACAGTTACTTCAATGCTCATAGTCATCTTATGCCTAAAAGAAACCACCATCCGGAACCAAACCCTCAACCAACCCAAACCCTGTTCAAGCCGTATCCCTCAGCCTAACTCAAAGCATAACCTCAAACTAAATCTCAATATATACCTTCATTATCCTCAACCCTGAACCAACCGATAACCGTAAACCCGAATACGATTCTTATCCCTACACTAACCATAAAACTTCAAAATCTTCTAGCTCTTACTCTGAAAGTAATGCGACCAAAGGTAAACCTAAACTTAAACATAACCGTGAACCCTACTGCAAACCTGAACCTGACACTAGTGCTGGCCCCAACCCTAACCCCTAAGCTGGCCTTATAGTTGACCTAAACTCAAAATTTATCTTATTGTTTTCCCTTATCCCAAACAAAATAGTTACTCCAAATCTCACGCTAACTCCATTTCTGAACCCAACCCTCAGCGAAATCATTCCTCCGAATCTGACGGTGAAAGCTTCTCTTATTTCCGGCGTAAATGCTAACACAACTCCGAACCCAATTTGTGATGCTATCGAAACAACACACCATGACAAAGACTAACAAATTTGAGAAAACAAGGCTTAGGCGAACATATGTTTTCGGTGATTTCATTCTCAAGCCAACTACAATCACTTTCATATAAATCAAATTAGGGGGAGGAAAAGGACAAATTTAATTTGTTAGTCAATCAGTCCGTCAGTCACTCGACTGGTTAGCCGAATCATCGATAGATGAACAGGGGACATGGTGAAATCACGTGTCGTCGTCAGAGGCTTGCTTGAACAATTACCGGTTTTTGTACGCCACTCGCTCCGCCTGTGTACACCGTCTGCACGCCGTTGAGTTCCTCCAATACACACGTTGTCCCGCTCCAGCGTTTTGAGTTCTGCTTTGCGCGCTGCCCAATATATGTTCGCTATCGTGTGAGAAACCAAGGACCAGGGGCTATAGACTATACGGGATGGGGTCCCGACTTAACTGAGGAGAATCCTAAACTGGTGAGCCCGAACAATAAATTCATCCCACCAAGTACACTCGTTAGTCGTTCAGTCACGCTTATTGGTTTACACATATACTTTTCCCGGCATATTAACGGTAAGTCCCCAGTTTCTGCTACCAGAATCTTTTTATGTTTTCCTTTCATCGATATTATAAGTGTTTCACGGTTGCTAAATTGATCTTTATATGTTGTTTTACATTTCATATACCACTGCACTCATGACTGGCAGCGACCACAAGCCTGATCCGGAACCTTCCGTTTTGGCAGTCTCCCCAGCCGTCCTTGAGTTTTTTATTGATGACCCTCAACTTTGGTTTCATAAGTTAGAGGCAGAGTTTGAATCACATAGAATCGAAAGCGAGCGAGCCCGTTACTTTTGGACTATCGGTCGCCTTCTCCGTGACGTTGCTACTCAGATACGCGATGTAATATTCAACAACGGCTCTTATACAGCCATGAAAGACGCGGTCATCTCTTATTTTTTGCGTCAGAATCGTCCAGACTGTAACGGCTGATCCAAGGGACAGAGTTAGGTAGCAAAAAGCCCTCTGCATTACTGAGAAAAATGCAGCAGCTGGCGGGGCACCTTTTGGAGGGAAAAGTCCCTAAAGAGTTGTTGGTACAGCGACTACCACACAATATTCAAGCAGTGCTCGAGGTTTCTATGCACAGAAGGGGCTGAACTAGCGGAAGGTATTATGGAACGGCACCATCCACAAACTACTGCCGTAACAAACTCGAGCAGCCCCCAGACCACCGCTCTCTCCGTAGGAACACACTCCGAGGGCACTGTGATGGCTACTTTTGAGCGAGCTTTCAGAGGTTTTTCCCATCTTGGTTATCCCCATTGTAGAGACCGTACATCTTATCACAGCTCTGACCGACTTGAACGTCTCAGAAGCCCTTCCTCTGACCGCCCCGTTAGCCCATGTTGATATAGGTACTGTCGAAATCACAAACGACTTGGGGAGAAAGCCCGGCGCTGCGAAGCCGGTTACATCTTCCCAGGGGTCAAACAGGTAAACTAACATCCCGAGGCATTCCGACGACTAACGCGTTCGGCAGCCATAATAGCAGTCGTCTGTAGCATGTTTGAGATTTAGTTTCCAATAATCTGTTCCTATTTGACACCGGTGCAGCTGTTAGTGTCATTCCAAAGGAAGCAAGTGATGCAACGATTCCATCAGCCCAACAACTCCGTGCTGCCAACGGCACTCCTAGTTCTACTTACGGCCGTGAGTCACTCACACTCAACTTACGACTACGTCGCACCTTCCGCTGGGTGTTCATAGTAGCAGACGTCTCTTATCCCATTCTAGGTATCGCTTCCTTGACCATTTCGACCTTCTGGTCGATGCACGAGATCGGAGAGTTGTCGACCGGCTGACTTCTCTTTTCGTAACCGGTTCATATTCCTCCGTGAATCACATCATGCCCCTATACATCAAACCGCAGGCCGAACACCCGTATGCAGACCTTCGTTCAGCTTATCGGCAATGCTATGACTATCTGGACCCCTCCCCGCGGTGACCACCAACGTTTCCCACCATATTGTCAGTAAAGGACCCCCAGCATTTCGCCGACCGCTTCATATAGCACTGGACAATTTCCGCGTAGCACAGGCTGAGTTCGAACACATATAGAATTAGGCACAATAAGCCCGTCCGGTAGCTCTTGGGCCTCGCCCCTTCATATGGTTCCTTAGCCTAAAGGCGACCAGCACCCCTGCAGCGACTATAGGGCCCTTAACCAGGATATTATTCCAGACAGGTACCCTATTCCACACATTCAAGTTCTAGCTTCCGCCCCATCTGGTTATTCGGTTTTCAGCCAAATAGACCTCGTGAGAGCTTACCGCCAAATCCTGGTAGCTGAGGCTGACATCCCTAAAACCGCTGTCTCAATTTTATTCTGAATTTTTGAGTTTTTGCGCATGCCTTTTGGGCTCAGTAACGTAGCCCAAACCTTTCAAAGGTTTATGCATGAAGCAACACCTGGTTTGAAGAATGTCTATGTGCACTTAGACGATATTTTGATGGTGACTTCTTCGGAAAAAGAACATTTTGCACGCCTGCGCGCTCTTTTTGAGCGCCATAGCCAACACAGTGTAACCATCAATCCTACCAAATGCGAATTAGGTAGGACAACCATCGCATTCCAAGGTCACGAAACCTCAGGCTCGGGCATACAGCCCCTGCCTGAGAAGATAGCGGCAATTCGCGACTTATCTGAGCTTCAGTTTCACCGGCAATTGCGTCAATTTTTTGGCTTTGTTGACTTTTAGCACCGCTTTATCCCACACTGAGCCGAAACAATGCAGCCTCCAACAGACCTTTTACGTGGAGGTAAACGGATATTCATTTTTCCCGACAGGGCTCAGTCAGCGCTTATTTCGATCGAAGAGGCTATCGCCAATATAGCAATCCTTTCACATCCCGATCCTTCTGATCACCTGGGGTTAGGGACATACGATTCGGACACGGCTGTTGGAGCAGTGTTGCAGCAATTTGTCAACAGTTCATGGCAACTAACAGCTTTCTTCTCCGAGCGTCTCCAGCTTGCGGAATCCCGATATAGTACGTTCAGCAGAGAACTACTGGCAATCTATTTGGGTATCTGACACTTCCTGCACATACTCGAGAGCCAAACGTTCACAATGTTCACGGATCATGAACAACTGGTGTACGCTCTCCAGTCAGCTTCAAATCGATATTCGCCACGCAAGATTCACCACTTTGACTTTGTTTCGCAGTTCACTACGGATATTCGACACGTCTTTGGGGCACACAATCCCGTAGCAGACTCACCATCCCGCGTCCATAATATCGGTGACCCACTACCCATGGGAATAGATCTAGAAGCAATCGTCGCAGCCCAAAACAACAGATCCTGAGGTAGAGCAGTTTGGAAACAGCAGCTCCATGCATCTAGTGCCAGTGACTCTTCCAACTTTGGACGTAATTATTATTTGCGATGTGTCACAGGGTCGACTCCGACCACTAGTACCTGCCAGTTTTCGCCGGCTCTTTTTTATCAGCCTCCACAACTTATCGTACCCTGGTGTACCCGCCTCAGTGAAACAAGTCACCGAGCCATTCGTCCGGCCTTGCATCAAACGTGTTGTACTTCTTTAGGCCCGCGCTTTTCTTCAATGCTAACGCGGTTAAATACATCATTACACTAAATGTACGCTAGGCACATTCTTTGAGCCAGACGCAAGCTTTCACCATGTGCATGTGGTTCTCGTGAGGCCCCTTCCACCATACAACAGCTGCGTCTACATCCTTCCTTGGGTAGATCCTTTCTCCCGCTGGCCACAGGTCATACTTATTCCCCGCCCCACCTCAAAGGAAGCTACTAATGCGTTTCTAACTGGTTTGGTATGCCATTTCGATTGCCCTTCTATCGCGACCACTGACCGCGGTTCAAATTTTGACGGTGTCTTCCTCGAGCTACTGAAAGCATTTGGTTGCAGACACAACAAGACGAGGGCCTATCATCCTCAGGCTACCCAGCCAGCACAAAACGTGGTAAAAACATGTTAAAAACATGTTTTTAACACTTCAAAAAAGGGATATTTAGGTGCTCAGTGACCTTGATAATATTGCTTAAATACCACATAGTAGTACCACTTAAATACCACTTAATAATACCACCTAAATACCACATAAAAACACCTGTCGATGGAAGGCTACAGGACCCTTTTTACTTAGATATCTCTGCTCCGGCTTCCGTATAGCCTTTACACTAAGTGACAAACATAAGCCAAACATAGCTCTGTAATATTGGCAATATTTAATTAACGGACAGATAATACGTACATAAACGACCTGATCTTAATTGTTACCGCGAATATCCCGGAAATATCTCACATTTCTTCTTAGCACTCAGTTCGACAGTGTGGCTTGGTGAAAAAACAAATAATAACTTAAACAATATATTATGACTTTTTACAAGCTCGAGCAGCACTCTCCGGCTCATCCGATTCCAGGTGCGGTGCAGTCTGAAAATCTACGGAATTTACTTGGCAATCCCGGTTTGACCTAATGCATTTCCGAGAACTCGTGTTTGCAGCCACATGCGAACATGAAATCGGAACTCTGAATCCGAATGATTCGCGAAAATAGTGTGTGATCTAGCAGCATCTGGAAAATGAGGTGAAAATAGGTATAAACTTATAGAGAAACGCTTTGCTGGCTTGATGAATATCACAGACTCATGAGTAATTGAAAGGAAGTACCTTACATCACTCCAATCAAGAGTTTGTCATCAAGCGCAATTTTTTGGTTTTTTCCTGAGAGGCTGCATTCTTTCACGAGGTTGGCATGCAACGTTTTCAGCGGTAGGGTCCGAACTGCCTCACCAAATATTCGCCCACCTACGGAGGACAGTAAGGTGAACTGAAAAAATAAATAACTTCAAATACGTAAGCCTACCAAGCTTTTTCGGCTGTGTTTGTTGGTCAACTGCTGTTCAATCTTCATAAGATCATCAACACTTTCCAGTAGAAGATGAAATTCCTCCTTGGCCGTAAATCCAGCTGTTTCCACCGTCGAAATGTGGATCTCGTTTTGCTGATTTACGGCCAAAATTCTGCAACACATTTCCCGCACTTGAACTAGATCTTCTACAGAGAACATTCAAGTAATTACTGAAGACTTACCCTTCATACTTTCAATGTCGTGTTGCATCTTCTGAAGCCGTTGCTCCACTGCATCACTTGAAGCCCTTGGTGGACTGTAAAAGTAGGAATTATTCGGTTCCACGCGAACGCACTTCTTCGAGTTGGACATTTTCCTCATGGGTACTCTTCTTGGTGCCATTGATGTTGATGGAATTTCTTCTCTGAGCACAATGCACATGAAAATATGCTCATACCTCAATTCCAGTGTGCTTGGCGGTGTCGGATAAGACTGAAATATTGGTGGAATGTTTTTTTTCAGAATGTTTTCGGCAGTCCTCCATTTCAGGCGAGTTATCCGATTCATCAGAGCATGATTCGGTGGTCAAGAATCGATGTGGTCGTTTACTGCAAAATTTACCAATCAAAACATGTTCTCATTACATTAAGCGCCGCGGGCGCACATGTCCTTCATGGAAACCCTGGTTTTCATCATCGCTATCAGCAGAACCACTTCTGAACCTTCTCGCTTCCTGTACATCATACGTAAAGTGAAATAAATGAATTTTTAGGACTTACTGCAAAAGTAAAGGATATTGACTTCGTGCAAGGTGAAGTTGATGCCAGGGTCTTCATTGTTCCGGCAACGACGGTCCACTTCGTTTTCTGCAGTCCGAGGCCAGCGCAAGTACCTACCTTTTACCACCCACTTTTGTGGGACTATTTTCGTAACTCCCAGGCCTATGATTTTCACAATATGGAACATCTAACAGTGCAGGAGAAGTAGGAGTTTCCGTATATTTCCTTTTATATAGGGAGATGACCAGCGAAGTACCGAAGTCAGAACTAAGAAGATGAACACTGTGTAAAAATAACTTTATCTCCGTAGTGTATGCAAAACAGGGACCACAATCCCAGTGTCGTCAACTGGTATGTAAAAATATTTACACAGTATTTCTGTAAGATTCGCTCACAGTTTCTCCGGCAGAAGTACACTTACACGGAAAATTAACAGACGAGAAGATGTTAGTTCGTGAGTGAAAACATCGCTGGTTCTTTGAACCGCTGGTAAAAAATGACGTCGTCTTAAATATCCACGACCTTACCAGGATTCATTTGTACGTTCAAAAAACAGCCTGCACCCTCTGTAGTGAGAACGGTACTTTGCAATTTGATTTGCTTGATTCCTCGGGGTACGCGGAATCGATAACAACCTACATAATCGGACTCATCTGTCGGCTGCATTCGTTGGCCTATGTTGTAAGCCTCCGAAATTCGCCTGAAAATCTGTATATGGGGTCTATTAGGTCCCCTGATGATTCGCCTCAATTTTGACATGAATGACTCATAGACAAAGGCTGAAGATAGGTTTACGTTCACAAACCGTTTGACATCTAACCCTAAGTGCACCAATGTGTGGACATTGTATGATAGTTGCGATGGTGAATACTGATACCGAAGTTGAGAAATAAACTTTTTTAACGGGTTATCTGCTAATGGAAAATATGCAGAGAAATAATCACTAGAAAATATGTACAAAATAATGGACAAGGTTAGAAAGTTTGGATACGGTAATCTACACAAAACACGCTGCAAGAAAACTGGACCCATATAAAGTAAAAAAGCCGTAGCTCGGTGGCCTTCCACTTTTCCAGATGACATAGCGACCTACATTTTCGCGCAAAGTCACATGGAGTCCATTTACCGCAGTTTAGGATTAGATCCGATAGGCGATCGGCATCACGACGTCGTATTTTATAGTTTACATCGTTCTTCAGCAGCAACATGATCTTGCGAACTACACCTAAGAATATCAGAAACATAGGTTCACAAGGAAATGCAGCTATCATATCAATAGGCAATTCTTCAAAAGGTGAGTGCGTCGATTGGTGGTGACCCGGATGCAAACGCATGCGAAATGAAGCGTCTGTGCGAAGGGTACTGCACAGACCGGGAAATGTCATACGACCCGCGACATAAACACCTTTGCAAACACACCTATCACATCCGTGGTATTCAGCATGTCCCTTGATCTGCTTTATAAAAGCCTGGGCAGGGGCGTCACACAAAACGGCTTACAGATTGGCGTCAATTTTAGAAGGCCTTCCGGGAATAGCAATTCCATTAGCGCAAACCATACCTGATCACTGAGCAGGGCGGACTAGCAGGTACGCGCCAAAAATTCGTAGCACATTAAAACAAATCAAAGTCAACTAGTTTTCGTAATACTCTTTTTATCGGAATTTCTCTGCACAACGACGAGATGCTATGCCATGCAAAGAATGAATTTGGCCATTTTGAGCGAAAAAAAGCACTCATCCTAGAGAAAAACAGAATTGGTATTTATGTGGTGAATCTACCACATGGAAGGTGGTTTTTTGTGCTGGCTGGGTAATAGCATGGTGAAGCGATTCCATCGCCAGCTGAAAGCTGCCCTTCTTGCTCGTAATAAACCTTTATGGAGTGAAATTTCGCAGATCGTTTTCATAGGACTGCGTAACACCGTTAAAACTGATAAGGAGGTTACGGAGGCTGAACTGGTCTACGGTTGCACATTACGACTTACAGGTGAGTTGGTTTCTCCATTACCACCTGTGTGTTTTAATTACGGGGATTACGCAAAAAAGCTGTCACACCAAATTATGGTGATAAAGCCCACCCCATCACGAGAACAAACCCTCAGCAACTACATACCCACCAGTCTAGCGACCGCCAGCCATATGTTCATTTGAGTGGATGCAGTGCAATCACCACTAAAGGCGGCTTACTCTGGCCCGTTCCGCGTCGTCCAGCGAAAGGAAAAAAACGCGGTGGAAGTGGAGGGCAGGAAAGAGACCATCAGCAAAAACGGCCCTAAACTAGCAATCATCGAGGTAGAACTCACCCAGAACAAGCCTCACGATGCCTTCAACTGCTCAGAACCTTTGGTTGAACCTCCTGAGCCGGCATATTTCACTCCAATTAACGACCCCTCGTTAACTCTTGCAACACCAAAATACATGGAAGACACAGCTGCACCCGTCGAAAGGAGAAATAGACGCGGCCGCTGGCAGCGACATACAATGAGGATTTCTGAATTTGTAGCAGTTGTATATATCTACGTTTACTCTTCATATTCCACTTGTACAGAGTTTTGTTATGCATGACTGCAGGACCACGGAGTTTGCCACAAAATAGGGTAGCGTTAGCCTGCGCGGCGCCGGTATGTCTCCCTCAGTCGAATATCCGATCGCGCCCCGAGGCGCAGCTTCCTTGTGTTTCTTGCCCTCCAGCTCGTCCCGTCGGACAGAACCATATGGAATTCCAGGATCTCGCATGGCCCAAACAGGACGTTCATTGGATTGTGACTAGACTCATTTGACGCCGGACACTGGCTCGTTTACGAAGGCAATAACAACCACAGGCAAACGGAAATTTGGAATATGCCAACAACGACAAAACCTACAATTCAATCACCATTGCCAAGTCACAAGCAGGATCTACCCAGGTCGGATTCACTGTTGAGGAGGACGCAATTTTGCGATCGACTCACTGCGACCAATGTGAGTCACGGAGAACGTCTTGTGAAGACTTCGTTGTTGTGTTCGATCGCGGCGGGAGGCATGGAAAAGTCTCTCACCACCGAAGCCGACGTACCCATCACGGGTCGAAACCCAACTGCGTCGGCCTTCTAGGGGGAGACCCCTGCAGTACTACCAAAGCATCACACGATTGGAATGATTACCAAATTTGTTTGTTTGAACAAGTACTGAATTTGGTGGCACCACTTGCTCCTCCTGTGTACACCGTCTGCACGCCGTTGCGTTCCTCAAATACACACGTTGTCCCGCTCCAGCGTTTTGAGTTCTGCTCTTTTGCACGCTGCCGAGTATATTCTCTAACGTGTCACGAACCGAGGACAAGGGGCTATAGACTCTATACGGGAGCAGATCCTGACTTAACTTGGGAGAATCCTAAAAATGCCAACCAATGTTCATGACAAATTACAGCCAAAAGAAGCCGGAATCAGGGCCGATCTTCAGTTGGTCATATAACTACGCGGAAAACACATTGATTGTCTGCTACCCAGTCTCGGGAATGGGTTTAATTTCTGCAATCAAAATTAAAATGCTCTACCGCCACTTAAAATGTCCGCAGACTTGGTTTATTGTGTACAAATCAGTTATTCTTCATTATTTTGTATATAGCTTGGTTAAATTTCTCAAAATGATAATACATTTCCTTCGAAATATTGATCTAATGGCATAACGAGTTCTGACATATCAAACCGTCGACAAATTATCGTTTAGATTGGGACCAGAAAACAACAGCATTGTGATCAACAAAGATCTAGAATACCTGTGCATCGGAGTTCCTTCTCGGGGGCTATCGTCATTACGTCACAGATAATATTAAATTCATGTCACGTATTTAAATTGGAATGAGTCGAACACATCCATTGAGAACTTAACTGGTAAGATGTGTGTAGAACTTCCAGTGAAAAATTAGAGCTTTGAGTAGCTATTATATCTTATTCGTTTTTTCTTCAAATATTCTAATGGTACACATGCAATCTTCAACAGTATGATAAGATTTTCATAGAATTACAAAAAATATTTCACTGTGTTTGTCAGTAGATTTTAATTAATTCATTTATCACACTGCTTGAATAACACTTGTTCAAATTATAATGTGTGATGTCTGAATCGTTGTGACCTTTTCATCAGAAAATACACCAATCCCTCTGTAGAAGCAAACGCCATTTCTTAGGCTGTCACTTTAGCAGAAACTCAGTTTCATTAGAATTAAACACAATATGGTCTGTACACAGCTACTTGCATCAGAATGAATTTCAATGGAACAAATGTGATTATTGTAATTCCGTGGTTCTTCATAATAAAATATATAAAAGCAAATGACTTACAGCCAAGTGAGGAACCAATAACAACAGTCCAGAAAGCTATCAGATGAAACGGAACAGAGTATTCCTGAGCAATACATTCAGAAACGATTCAAACGAAACTATAGCGCAACACGATCACGATACAGACAGCACATCAAGAAGCCTTCAAGCTAACATGAAATGACTGCTCCACTCGCAGATTAGGAAAATAAAGTGTAGTTAGAATATGCATAGTATAACAAATTCCAAAGTAGACATAGTTATACTGGAAAAAGACACGATAGAAATGTGGTAACTTGAGTGAATAAATCTGACAATAGACTCACTTGTGCAGCAGCGTAGTGCTATGGTGGCGAAGTTGGGGTTGGGATTTCGAGCCTCACGAGGGTAGCTTTTGTGCATGGGTGAAACGTTTGGAAACATTTTCCTTTCGACTGAAATGAACAATCCTGGGAAAGTATAACCAGGAACTCAAACGTAGAATGTGCGATTCTTTCTACTGCATTGCTGAACATGAAACCATATAATTTGGACTTATCTTATCCAGTTCAGTGATACTGAAAATACGGTGAAGGGTAAAAACAAGAAACACCTACTAAGAAAGCTCGTGAGAATTGTATGCAAACTTGGTTAATTACTCCAGAGTATAGCTTGACAAAATCTGTCGGTGTAGAATGCAACCAGTTTTCATTTCATGGAACCAACTTTTCACAGTATTAGAGCCTAGTGATTTGTATTCCCGTCCGCTTTACAAATCTGGTTCTTTTATTATTTGTGTGACTGTAAGCGAAAGTTGTAACGACAAGGTAAGGATATCTTGTTCTGTGCATTGCTGTCTATCTGCAAAGTCTAAAGCGAAGAGGTTTCATCAACGACCTTTTGGTAAATCCCATGAAGAAATCGTCAGCTCATTCACGACTATTAGCCCCATTTTCACCATTGTTCTTTCAACAATTTGTTGTCCATTTCAGGATTATTCATTCTCAGTTATTCCAATTTTCATAAATCTTCTCCTCTTGCGGGTAAACAGTGCCAAGTTGAATAACGTTGCCAAGCTGTCAGGAATGGGCTTTAACTGTCTCAAACTTCGAGAACTGTACAAGTTTTGAAAAAACCCATCCTTCTCTATTATCTATATCATCATTTGCTGTGTGTCAGAATCAGTCATATTAGGACATGAGGCTTATCCATGCAGGGTTAATATCAGCTCGTGATTCCTCCCTGGATATAATTTGAACAAGTGTTATGCAAGCAGTGTGATAAATGAATTAATTAAAATCTACTGACAAACACAGTGAAATATTTTTTGTAATTCTATGAAAATCTTATCATACTGTTGAAGATTGCATGTGCACCACTAGAATATTTGAAGAAAAAACGAATAAGATATAATAGCTACTCAAAGCTCTAATTTTTCACTGGAAGTTCTACACACATCTTACCAGTTAAGTTCTCAATGGATGTGTTCGACTCATTCCAATTTAAATACGTGACATGAATTTAATATTATCTGTGACGTAATGACGATAGCCCCCGAGAAGGAACTCCGATGCACAGGTATTCTAGATCTTTGTTGATCACAATGCTGTTGTTTTCTGGTCCCAATCTAAACGATAATTTGTCGACGGTTTGATATGTCAGAACTCGTTATGCCATTAGATCAATATTTCGAAGGAAATGTATTATCATTTTGAGAAATTTAACCAAGCTATATACAAAATAATGAAGAATAACTGATTTGTACACAATAAACCAAGTCTGCGGACATTTTAAGTGGCGGTAGAGCATTTTAATTTTGATTGCAGAAATTAAACCCATTCCCGAGACTGGGTAGCAGACAATCAATGTGTTTTCCGCGTAGTTATATGACCAACTGAAGATCGGCCCTGATTCCGGCTTCTTTTGGCTGTAATTTGTCATGAACATTGGTTGGCATTTTTAGGATTCTCCCAAGTTAAGTCAGGATCTGCTCCCGTATAGAGTCTATAGCCCCTTGTCCTCGGTTCGTGACACGTTAGAGAATATACTCGGCAGCGTGCAAAAGAGCAGAACTCAAAACGCTGGAGCGGGACAACGTGTGTATTTGAGGAACGCAACGGCGTGCAGACGGTGTACACAGGAGGAGCAAGTGGTGCCACCAAATTCAGTACTTGTTCAAACAAACAAATTTGGTAATCATTCCAATCGTGTGATGCTTTGGTAGTACTGCAGGGGTCTCCCCCTAGAAGGCCGACGCAGTTGGGTTTCGACCCGTGATGGGTACGTCGGCTTCGGTGGTGAGAGACTTTTCCATGCCTCCCGCCGCGATCGAACACAACAACGAAGTCTTCACAAGACGTTCTCCGTGACTCACATTGGTCGCAGTGAGTCGATCGCAAAATTGCGTCCTCCTCAACAGTGAATCCGACCTGGGTAGATCCTGCTTGTGACTTGGCAATGGTGATTGAATTGTAGGTTTTGTCGTTGTTGGCATATTCCAAATTTCCGTTTGCCTGTGGTTGTTATTGCCTTCGTAAACGAGCCAGTGTCCGGCGTCAAATGAGTCTAGTCACAATCCAATGAACGTCCTGTTTGGGCCATGCGAGATCCTGGAATTCCATATGGTTCTGTCCGACGGGACGAGCTGGAGGGCAAGAAACACAAGGAAGCTGCGCCTCGGGGCGCGATCGGATATTCGACTGAGGGAGACATACCGGCGCCGCGCAGGCTAACGCTACCCTATTTTGTGGCAAACTCCGTGGTCCTGCAGTCATGCATAACAAAACTCTGTACAAGTGGAATATGAAGAGTAAACCTTTGCACAACTTTGTGATTTCCATTTTAGCTTGCTTCGTTTTTTCCACTTTCTGCTAGGCGTAAACATGGGAGAATATTCGGAAAAATGTAAACGCTTTTTTTATGACAACTTTCGTTTCTCGATATAATTAATCACTCAAGGTAACGTTCATTTCCATCTGCTTCAAAGTAATCCTTATTAACAATAAACTATTTAACCTGGCTGGCCTTAATTTCTATGGGATTTCATATTTCAGCCTTAGGTTTTGATATACTATGAAAAGTTCAGCAGAGAGCAATTGGTGGTGAATAAAGATGTATTTTGCTGCATATACTTTTCTGGTAAGTCCCAATAATTAGACCACTGATGCAAAGAAAACTGGCCCCAGGTGCTACTTACCTCGACTCAAATCCCTTAATAAATTTGGGCAATATCTGGATAAGTCACTTTTATAATGGTTTTGTCAATGCTCTTCAGCCAAACCCGTTATCAAACACTTCAGTGTTGCCATATAAACTCCTGGATATATTATGTTCTTGGAGAAGAATACCGAAGCTGAATAAGAACAGTTTTACTGTGTTATCAGGTGTCTCAGTTGTCCCATTAGCTAAGCTTCACTGCTATCGTAGGATTCCTCAAGTCTGTCGCGAAAGCCTGATTGGTACCATTGTGCAGTAGAACCTTCAGTATGCATATTAATGGTGACAATATTTCTAAACTTCCTTTCAGTTAATACACACCGGGGGGGGGGTATCGAGAATAATTAGAGTTCGCCGAACGGAGAAGAGACTAGCGACGACAGGATTTGACTTCTGCATCGCTGGGCATATGTTTCATCCTGATGATCACTTCGTCACTGCCCAGGCGAATAAGTAGGTCGAAAAGTAAAACCTGTTTGGATTAGGTATCTGGTTAGAGTTAGGACGTAGGTAAGTGTGCTATGAATATGACACTGGATTTGGGTGTAAAATCCTGACTCACATAGTGAGCTTTTGCATTCCCGATTGGGATCCGAAAGTTGCGTAAATCCAGTGGCTAGATATATAGAAGGACATGATGGCGTTTTGTAACTAATAGCATTCCTTTATCTCCAGTCTCATTTCAAATTATTGATCGTTTTGGTTTTTTGAGTGACACGACAAGTAGAAGCTTTGCACCTGGTGAACCCTTATTAGCTGTTCAAAATGAAAACATTGTGACTGGAAATAACCCTAACCCTCCCAATGAGAATTGCACGAATAATATTCCGGCTGAGGTTCCTATTTAAAAATGATTTATTTCGACTTGGGGCAGCATGCGCGAAAAGATGATTCACGTGCAAATCAAGACCAGGAAAAAGCAGAGCCACCAAAGGTTCGCCTTCAACTGTGACCTAAGTTTTGATACGTAAGTTCATGAATACTAGACTTTTGTATATTTACCATGGAAAAAGTGGAGGAATGCAAATATTGATACTCAGTATAGAAACAACGCGTTTATGGTCGATCCAAATCAGCAGTGTTTATAGCTACGAAAATTTCGATTTCAACTCAGGTATCCTTGACGAGACAAAACGTTCAGATGGGTCAGATTGGAAATTCCGCTTCAGCAGAAAGGTATGCAGCAAGAGTGCGTGGCCTGGAAAACTGAATAAGTATAACTTGATTATTAAAGCTTTGGATAGTCTTGACGAACCAGTTACTTGACCGCCACAATCCGGATGGTTCGTGACACTTGCCGTGGATGCGTCCGAAAATACTAGCCTGATAAGGAGTTCTATTCTCACGGTTTTGGATGAGGTTGTGATGTGTGAAATAGCATTCAAATGGTTTCCGTAACTCACAGTTAAAGTAAGTATCAGCTCGCCCTACGCAAGCTCTATCTAACGTTTGAAAACAAATAAAGACTCCGAATTCCGAAGTTCACCCTGCATTTTTGTAACCACCTTTTTGTCCGGTTATTTTAGAACTCAGTTATACTATGATTTTCCGTCACAAACTTGCTAATTAAAATTTTAATCCCTAGGTAGTATTAGTGAAACACGATGTGATCATAACTTCAGTAGCTCTGTATGCTGGCTCTGTTTGTAGCTGGAATTAGCGGATTCCTTCAGACAATTGGTCACGGAGTTGTGCGCACAGATTTGCAAACAGTACATCAAGAACAACTGTATCGTCTACAACACTCAACGCGGATTCTTGTCATGCCACATTCTGTGGACAACGGTGAAAGCTAGGTCATACATTTTATAATATCTACACCTATCACTCTGTATTTAGTTGATAAAAAGTCCTCGTGATAACCACAGCCTCTCGGCTTCTGAGAAGGTATGATATTTTGATTGAATCTATGATTTGGTGTAACTTGAAACATGAGGGATTGACAAAAAATGCGTAAGTGAAAAGTATTTGCACACATACACATATTGAATAAGATAAATACCAACTATTTTTTATTGCATGAATATTATGGCTCCTTTTTTGTTCGCACAAAGTATATTAATTGTGGTCGTACAGTTCTAGTGATCATGTGATAACACAGCCAGAATGATCAAAAGAGAATCTTTTGGAATTTTACATTTCAAAGCCTTTGATATGACGTAACTTCATTAAATCACGGAGCAGTCTATTTGTCAGATAAACGTGGACAATATCAATGCAGTAGCCAATGAAAAACCTTATGTGATTTGTTCTTATTTCAATAAGCTTTTGCTAAATTTCGATGCTGAAATTACTTGATTGGCAAGCATTGAAATTCTTGCATGCCCGTGTGGCCTGTTATTGGTAAATATGGTTGTTTTTTATTGGACAAGAATAGGTAACTACATCAGACCAATCAGAATCAGAAAGTCAACATTATTTACCGTTGCTCAAAATGTTCGTGGAAAACAGCTTTTCACGAGCTTTTTGCCAATTACCAATAAAACTAATTATACTTATCGAAGCCACCAGCAAGGAACTTGCACAAAAATTCAAAGGTGATCATAGGGATGAATACGACTGAAGTGGTTTACAAAAGTATTTCGAGTCCGTCACTCATTCTGCCCGTACGGGTAATTCTGAGTGTGTTCTTCGCTGTGGGAATACTTTTGCACATCTACATGGGATTTGCTTTGTTCCGAACTAAAATTCATTCACCACTGACAAAGTCGCTCCTTTATCAACAGTGTGCGCTAGATGGATCGTATTCTGCCCTCGTGATCACCTTGACAAATACAAACAACTTCACTCAGGCGTCGAACCACATTCCAGTCAATCCCATTTTGTGCTACATTTTTCAAAGTGGATTTCTAACAATAAATGTCCGTGTGATGGCCTTCTGTAATATTGTATGCCAATCAGCTGACCGAATGTGGGCAATTGTTTACCCAAAAACGTATCACGCGTACACAAAAAAGTACATCATCTTATGCTGTTCTTCTATCCCCGTATATTCCATTCTGGTAACAGCAGTACGTATAGCCAAAGTGACTCTCACTGGTGGATCATGTCAGGTGGGAGAGTTGCCAATAAATAAGTATGTTTTGGCTGTCATTGAATATTCGTTCCGTTATTTCATACCAATCTGTGTAATGATTTGCACAAATGTTCTGGTGATTCGAAAACTATATCAACTAAAGATAATCACATTCGGAAGATCGAAAATGGACACGGACACTTCTCAAAACAGTTGTGCATCGGGTAGTGTCCAGGCTGAAGGTTCACCTGATTCTCAAGGCTCCCTTGAAAACACCTTATTTCTGAACGTTTTCATCCTTACAATGGAACAAACTTTAATCGAGGGCATTCCTCTTATGTTGACTATTTTGAACTTTTGTGGCATTGTTCGATACGATGTCGGTTCAATTGCTCGTGTCTATCATGTGTGCACTGTGGTTTTTCTTAATCACTTGAATCCCATCGTTAACATTTCTACCATTAGACCACTTCGGAATACTGTGACGAAGCACTGGCGGAAGTTTGTTTCAATTTTCCGGGCACTGAATTGAGGTTATGGTTATAGCTTTCTCTCTAACTGTCAACGCGAAAACATCATTTTCATCTCCTTTCCAATGGCATTATATGTTACCTGGAATTGATTCTCTTGATTTAAACATGACGATACGCACACCTCCGTCTTAACTGATACAATGAATAACAAGTTGCCCTTATGCACAAACGATGAGCAAGACAACCCCTGTCTACCTTCACATTTATAAAATCTTTTCGTCAAACTATTGGATATGATCGAGATTGTCAACGAATAGAAGGTTATCACTGCAGAAGGGAAATAGAAGTATTTTTCGGTCATTGAAATCTGTACAATCAACTAATATAAGAGGAACAGGTGCAGACTGATAAATCACAATGTCATCTGCCCAGATACAAAATCTAGATAAACGGACAAACGGAAAACACAACATTATCACTCACTCACTCGTTCACTCAATGATATTCTACAGTCAGTCTTATATTGTATCTAGTCAGTTCAGTGAAAGTTTGGTTTGCATGTAAACCTGACTTGTGGAAGGTCATCCATGGTTAGCAAAACATCATCCGATTACAAATATTTCCGATAAGATTTTCCTAATAATTTTCGTGAAAATACGTAAAACGTTTACACGGCTCATCTTTTTCCTGATAAAATTTGAATTGCACCCATTTCCAACACATTCAATAAACCAATTCCATTTATACAATACTTTGTTTTAGAATTACTGAATGACACTGTGCTGCTCCTATCAGCATTTTGCAGCACTGCGTGATAACTTTGATTGGTTGCAGTTATCTGCCCAGATCCCGTACCTGGTTTATTGCATCATAAGTATGTAGTAATGGAGAAGCTTAAACCCGGTCTACGGCAACTAGTTTCAGACAAAAAACAGTATCCGTAAGTCGTTTATGAGCACAGCTAGGATACGAATCCCTTGTTTATTTCATCTGTACGAATACAGTTTGAACTGGACCGTGGACAAAATTGAACGCGACCATCATCTTTCTTCCTTTGCCTTACTTTTTGTTCAAACGAAGGAATATAGATAAGCTTATTGTTTGTCTTACTGCGAACTGTATCCGGAATCTCCAATTTATTCACAGAGCATAGTATGCAGGAATAAAGGAGAACAGCAGCTTGTCGGAAAACGTTCACTTATGGATTCCCTTTCACAAACCACTTTTTTGTGGGCCCTATTTCCTGCGACGTAAACAAATATTCGAAGCAGCTTTGTTTCCTTCACTGTTGAATTATTTTTCCACGCTTTAGGAGCTCCCAATGCAGTATTTAGACTGGCCAAAACTGATGCAGTCCAACTTGTTTCATCTTTGCCCAGTAACTAGCACAGATTTTCTGAACATGTTTCTCCAAAACATTTATGCACCTTGCTATCGAAATCGGACGGGTTGTTTTGTGCCCATCCATAATTAGTGAAACCCCGCGTTTTACATTGTAGATGCAAGAGAACATGTATTCAGTTCTGAAGTGCTACCGACTGAAAACTGTGAAGAGTGAAGACAGTGATCTGATATGTTCTTGAAATTCCATCCCTCTCTCAGTCTACCCTTCAATAAACTAATGAAATTTTTACTACATCCCTCACCATAGGGAGAACGAAATGCTTGGTTATAACATCACTTTTGTTTGGACTTTGTGTGAAAGTCATGCTTTAGGCAATTATAAAAATTCCCTTCTTGTTTGAATATGTTTAGTTTTGTAGCAGTCTGGTGTGCTTTGAATCTGTTTGTAATTTTCCACTTCATTCTGAGGGATACATGATTGAAAATTCAATAAATGGAACCAATTCCGACAAAACTTGGGGTTAGTTTAGTTTTAAGAAATTGACGAGTTGTTATTCAGATTCAAATCTGTCATGCTGTAAAAAAATACGAAAGGTAAGCATTTGAAGTGTCTTCGACAAAACATATGCATTAGTGCACTCAAAATTACCAGGAATGATTCCTCTGATCGGTCTACTATCACCTGGGAGTTTTCTTTAGCCGTGACATAATACAGCGTCCTACTTGTTCTATTCTTCTAACTTCTTTCTGCTAGGCACACATTTTCGACAAGTCAGACAGAATAATTTCACCTCGTCCGAGCAACCGTTATCCAGCACTGATGAAATTCACCTGAACAACCCTAGGGAAACTTACCGCTAGCTGGTCACTGACATCATTGAACCTTAAACCATGCAACCCGGTCCGGATCTATCTTTTTCATATTATTTTTGTTCATTGGTAGAAAGGTGAGCTTGTTCTTATTTCGCTTTCATAGTATCATGCAGATAAAAGCATTCAAAAGTCCTCTTGGTCGAAAACATTATCGCAGATTCAATCAAGCTCAAACTGGAAGTCAGAATTCGTTTCTATTTACGGTTGTCTTTTTGTTGTTTAGCTGCAATTTTAAAGCTAACTAAACGTTTATTACCGTGAATTGTATTTTGTGAGTTTTATAGTTCCCAAAATTCACAGAAGAAAAGAATTAGCGCACGTGCCATGTTTTCGGGAGTCGGATTCCGGAAAATACGACATGAATGCTTTCCTCGGCTGTAATTTGCGCTGCAAACACAAGCTTCCAAATCAAGCTGTCCCTTGCGAAACTGAGCGGCGAATATAATCAATTCAGTCACTAATAACTGTTTTTTTCATCTGACAGCATTAGTCAAAACATATTTGCGAAAAATCTCAATGGAATTTACTGTTTCATAATAATTGGGTGACTAAATGGATTATGTGACAATTGTAATTACGTCTGTTGTGGTTTTCTCCGTTTCGTCGGATTTATGATCCATTTTTCCGTGTGTTCTCTCTTTCACTCTAGACTTTGTTCTTGGGTGTCACTTTGGGGGAGGGAGTTTATTTTTATCCCACTTCTGAGGATGGATGCATTGGAACTTACCTACTTCTGTGAACTGAAATATAGATTCTGTGCTCATTCAAACGTTCTGTGTGCTCGGATGACAGAACGAGGTGACAGAAGAATTTCGTAGACATAGCCACTCGCTTATAATAATAAAGGCAACTACCCGTTGCACTGGGCAGCATTCGGATTGCATAAAACGTCATTAAACACAAATAACTTGTATTTATTTTGTTTCAAAGTTCAACGTGTGTGTGCTCATTAATTAGACATTTAATAATCCCTGTAGAAGAAACATTTCAAAATTGGTGTTCTTTAACTGGACAGTTGCCACAAACTGCTTCAAACAAGAAACTAGATAACGGCTTATTTCTCTATTCAGTCTTGCTTTGTCGTGAATTTACATTTGCCTAACCGGAATGCTAAGTATTCAAAAGTATTTGTGCGAAAACACCAAGGTCAGTGCTTTCAATCATTAACATGGCACTTCTCTGTTCTGGTTTCCACTGATACTTTCCAGATCTAACCCTAACTCTTATACGGACGCAATCGAAAACCAAAGTGCAGTCACCCACTTACCGTTTTTCTACAAAGGCAATAAAGCAAACAAAATATTCGAAAATTGTCTTGCTTTTTTATTATTTCGTACAGTAAGTGAACTTCCGTTTGAGAACAACCAGTCGCAAGAAGCACTTTGAAATTTCCCTCCCAAATATTTGATATATATTTGTTGGAACAATATTTAAAAATTGTGGATTGATGTTTTATCGATTTGGTCATAGCAGTTCAGTGGTTTCACGCAAAAGAACGAGATAAATAATACATCTATCACTGGGTTAAATATTCGGTGCTATTGATATTCCCTCGACATCTCAGTTTTTGTAACTTCTCTATCTCCCACATGCAAAATTACTTTCCCGTTCAACTTTGTTTTGTTCCTTGATTGGATTGAGATGAATTCCTCCTTCCGAACTAAGGATACGCTCTCGGTCGTAGTCTAATCGGAGTTGTTCAAATTTATTTGGTAAAATTCGTACTTTTCTGAGTCTATGGTTTCTATGCAGTGAAGGCCTTTTGCAAATACGTAGATATGCTCAAGACCAAAATGATATATAGCCTGTATTTTATCTGCATTTGGTTAGACATTTGGTTACACAAACGCTCATAGTACAGTTCGAAATTGCCTAGTTATTTACAAAACATACTGAATATAAACAAAAATATTGCACCGCAAAACAATGTTATGAATCTCGGCTGATACGATTGTCTGGTTTGTCAAAGTGTGTCACACACCGATTCGGAGCTTCTGTGAAAGTGCAATGTGTAAGAGAGTGGGATTTACATTTGGATAGATAATTCTAGAATGAGTAAGCGGAGCCTGAACGGACTTCGTCAGTGAAACTTTTATAAGCGGTTAGATGTTGTTCATACAACTTATGAGAAAGTTAATTTTAATAGTGGTGGAAACGATACCCTTCAAATAATAGACAGCCGGTATCGAAGAATTGCAGAGGATTTCGTCAATAAACTGGCAGCAATAGCAGGTGAATGTTGGATAAGAACAGGAAAATTCCTCGATGAACGGGAACTTGCTCAGTGTTCTGTTTAACACTGAGTTGCCTCAGCCATCGTGTCAAGGGATAAATTGTAACATTTCATCACTCAGTCTGAAATATGAGATGACAATCCCAATTTGGCCTTCAGGGTGATTTCTCATCTCGCTGAATCATCGGTGAAAAAATTAGGTGATTCGTAAGTAAGAGCGGACCGGGTAAAGGTGAATTTCCATTCAAATTATTTGGATAAACTTAGAGTTGGACTCACTTGAAAAGAGAGCTTATAAATATATGGCAATTTACTAAAAAGATAAGGGCATTCTTTGATCCGAAAATATTCTGTTAGAAAGCCACGCAATTCACATATTCTATGGTTGGAGGATCACAATTTATCTAAGAGGAAAATAAAATAAAGGAGCCTTCCGAAGCAGTCGTGAATTATTCACCAGAAGTTTGGGTTTTTCCACTCACAGTTCAATACACTGGGTTCTCTTGTTAAATAATTCGGCGAACAATCATCAAGGAGGTGCAACAACGAATAGCATTCTCCCCACGGGGCATTTTTTGTAAATGGATCGTCAAATTTTCCTTTTTCCCTGCTATAAACGCATGGAACAAATGAAAGAATGTGACCATGGCAATAAGATTATCGTTCCCAAGGGAAGCAGAATCTGGTTTACTACCCGACAGAGAAGCAGTCCCTCTTAAGGAAATTCCATGCTGACGGACTAGATAAATTCATTATTTCAACCTGATAAACTCTTAATTGTTCACTATGTCATATATATTACTTCCTGAACTGGGATGATTCAAAACTGTTTCAACTCGTATCAACCAGTACAGCCAGGTTTACAGTTTGGAAGTAATTGCACTGATTATTTGGTAAGTTTCTTATCACCGGTAAATGTTTGGGGCCCCTTAAGTCTCGCAAAAGCATGAAAAGGAATTCATAAGCCAAGAAAAACCATGGGTAAATTTTCAGTTTCTTCGCAGTGGCATTTAAAGACGACCATTATTGGGGTTATAATGAAGGTTTTTAACCGGACAAAACCACATACAAGTCATATTCATTCAATTTATTTTGTACTGATTCGTATACAGTCTTACAAAAAAAACTCTGGATACATTCAACACTCTTTGACCGCTCTTTTTAACTGGAACCCCGGAAAATATCACTATCCATCCTCATTGTGTTCTTCCTCTGTCTCCCTCCTCGCCGCGAATATAGTAAACCACCTGTTTTGCATGATTATTCCAAATGGAAACTTATTCGTTCACGCGAATTTTCTGAGCCAAATATTGGGCAGAAAAACGCACATTATTTGAGAACATCGCTTTATTTTTCCCTTATTCCTTTACATGGCGAAAAGCTTTAGTCATAGCATTGCGTTTCTCCATCAATAGGTAAAAAGTTGATACTTTTACGGAACCAGGTCATATGACTTGATTTCAACGTCATCCAAAAATTAAATAGCTCTTTTCTGGTAGGCCTGCCATGAACCGTGAAATGGCTAATGACCCAGTAAATAGAACAGTGTTTACTAAATGCTTCGAAAATGCATTTTATATTTCTGCTGAACAGAAACTTAGTCGACGCTTCCAAAGAGGGTTTTGCCCTTGGCTGAATCAGCCGTAATATCACACTGTGTAAAACCAACTGTGAAGGATTATACTTTCATGACTTTGAAGACTAGCCATATTAAATCGTTCATTGAACTTTACCTGCCAAGCATCAGCCACGTTATTCACATTATTCAAGGTCCCGCAATTTTATCTTTCCTTAGAATGTTACGTAGCAAACGTGAAGGGCAAACAATTGCGAAGGACGTTATATTTCCTAATTTTGTTCGGTTTCCGGAAAAATGAGGAAAATAAAGCTCATATGAAAAAGCACTTCTCTTTAGCAAAATTCTTACAGGAATTTTACAAATAAAGTTGTCCTTATATGCAAAGCTCACTGTCACTGGTTCGCTAACCAACATCATATCGAATAAATCTTTGGGCTGCGACGGTCAATGAGGTTTCCTGAATTTGTAACAGTTGTATATATCTAAGTTTACTCATCATATTCCACTTGTACAGAGTTTTGTTATGCATGACTGCAGGACCACGGAGTTTGCCACAAAATAGGGTAGCGTTAGCCTGCGCGGCGCCGGTATGTCTCCCTCAGTCGAATATCCGATCGCGCCCCGAGGCGCAGCTTCCTTGTGTTTCTTGCCCTCCAGCTCGTCCCGTCGGACAGAACCATATGGAATTCCAGGATCTCGCATGGCCCAAACAGGACGTTCATTGGATTGTGACTAGACTCATTTGACGCCGGACACTGGCTCGTTTACGAAGGCAATAACAACCACAGGCAAACGGAAATTTGGAATATGCCGACAACGACAAAACCTACAATTCAATCACCATTGCCAAGTCACAAGCAGGATCTACCCAGGTCGGATTCACTGTTGAGGAGGACGCAATTTTGCGATCGACTCACTGCGACCAATGTGAGTCACGGAGAACGTCTTGTGAAGACTTCGTTGTTGTGTTCGATCGCGGCGGGAGGCATGGAAAAGTCTCTCACCACCGAAGCCGACGTACCCATCACGGGTCGAAACCCAACTGCGTCGGCCTTCTAGGGGGAGACCCCTGCAGTACTACCAAAGCATCACACGATTGGAATGATTACCAAATTTGTTTGTTTGAACAAGTACTGAATTTGGTGGCACCACTTGCTCCTCCTGTGTACACCGTCTGCACGCCGTTGCGTTCCTCAAATACACACGTTGTCCCGCTCCAGCGTTTTGAGTTCTGCTCTTTTGCACGCTGCCGAGTATATTCTCTAACGTGTCACGAACCGAGGACAAGGGGCTATAGACTCTATACGGGAGCAGATCCTGACTTAACTTGGGAGAATCCTAAAAATGCCAACCAATGTTCATGACAAATTACAGCCGAAAGAAGCCGGAATCAGGGCCGATCTTCAGTTGGTCATATAACTACGCGGAAAACACATTGATTGTCTGCTACCCAGTCTCGGGAATGGGTTTAATTTCTGCAATCAAAATTAAAATGCTCTACCGCCACTTAAAATGTCCGCAGACTTGGTTTATTGTGTACAAATCAGTTATTCTTCATTATTTTGTATATAGCTTGGTTAAATTTCTCAAAATGATAATACATTTCCTTCGAAATATTGATCTAATGGCATAACGAGTTCTGACATATCAAACCGTCGACAAATTATCGTTTAGATTGGGACCAGAAAACAACAGCATTGTGATCAACAAAGATCTAGAATACCTGTGCATCGGAGTTCCTTCTCGGGGGCTATCGTCATTACGTCACAGATAATATTAAATTCATGTCACGTATTTAAATTGGAATGAGTCGAACACATCCATTGAGAACTTAACTGGTAAGATGTGTGTAGAACTTCCAGTGAAAAATTAGAGCTTTGAGTAGCTATTATATCTTATTCGTTTTTTCTTCAAATATTCTAATGGTACACATGCAATCTTCAACAGTATGATAAGATTTTCATAGAATTACAAAAAATATTTCACTGTGTTTGTCAGTAGATTTTAATTAATTCATTTATCACACTGCTTGAATAACACTTGTTCAAATTATAATGTGTGATGTCTGAATCGTTGTGACCTTTTCATCAGAAAATACACCAATCCCTCTGTAGAAGCAAACGCCATTTCTTAGGCTGTCACTTTAGCAGAAACTCAGTTTCATTAGAATTACACACAATATGGTCTGTACACAGCTACTTGCATCAGAATGAATTTCAATGGAACAAATGTGATTATTGTAATTCCGTGGTTCTTCATAATAAAATATATAAAAGCAAATGACTTACAGCCAAGTGAGGAACCAATAACAACAGTCCAGAAAGCTATCAGATGAAACGGAACAGAGTATTCCTGAGCAATACATTCAGAAACGATTCAAACGAAACTATAGCGCAACACGATCACGATACAGACAGCACATCAAGAAGCCTTCAAGCTAACATGAAATGACTGCTCCACTCGCAGATTAGGAAAATAAAGTGTAGTTAGAATATGCATAGTATAACAAATTCCAAAGTAGACATAGTTATACTGGAAAAAGACACGATAGAAATGTGGTAACTTGAGTGAATAAATCTGACAATAGACTCACTTGTGCAGCAGCGTAGTGCTATGGTGGCGAAGTTGGGGTTGGGATTTCGAGCCTCACGAGGGTAGCTTTTGTGCATGGGTGAAACGTTTGGAAACATTTTCCTTACGACTGAAATGAACAATCCTGGGAAAGTATAACCAGGAACTCAAACGTAGAATGTGCGATTCTTTCTACTGCATTGATCTAATAATTTGTCACAGTTGATGGTACTATATTTATCAGAGCGAAAGAAAAATACCACTTGTGAGAGGGAAGCACTTATTTTATTCTATTCCATTGCTGAACATGAAACCATATAATTTGGACTTATCTTATCCAGTTCAGTGATACTGAAAATACGGTGAAGGGTAAAAACAAGAAACACCTACTAAGAAAGCTCGTGAGAATTGTATGCAAACTTGGTTAATTACTCCAGAGTATAGCTTGACAAAATCTGTCGGTGTTGAATGCAACCAGTTTTCATTTCATGGAACCAACTTTTCACAGTATTAGAGCCTAGTGATTTGTATTCCCGTCCGCTTTACAAATCTGGTTCTTTTATTATTTGTGTGACTGTAAGCGAAAGTTGTAACGACAAGGTAAGGATATCTTGTTCTGTGCATTGCTGTCTATCTGCAAAGTCTAAAGCGAAGAGGTTTCATCAACGACATTTTGGTAAATCCCATGAAGAAATCGTCAGCTCAATCATGACTATTATTATTCACGATATGGGTTTCAGTTTTTCTATGAATCCTAACTACTAGCCCCATGTTTTGATTCCTTTGGTGTGCAATGAACTCAAGAAGAAATGTCGTCGATCACAGTGATTGTCAATTCGTCTGCATTTGGTTGATATAAAATCCATGCAAGGTTTGGTAAATTTATTCAATCGTTACGCGCATGAGTTCGAACGAAATGAGGATAATCATCGTAGGCTGCTGTTAAATAAATAATTGGGGGTAGTCAGTTGCGTGAATAACATTTTTCCAGGCCCAGAGCGTACACAGTGGTGAACCATATGTTATAGCCCGTATTCGGAAGATAAAACCTAAGCACACCTACACAGAATCAACAGATGACAAGCCCAGGCACGGACACAAGAACAAGAAGATACTTGTAAACCTGAGCTGTCAAGCCACATCAGTGTTGTTAATCGCGAGCAGAGTTCCTCGCAATGGTTGACCTCTATAATCGTTCTCTCACATCTTTGCAACTGAAAATTTCTGTGTATGAAAGTTTACATCAGAGCAATTTCAAACAGTAAGCTGCTTGACATAGAATGTGCAAGGGAAGTGCTTTTCACTGAAGATCCAGTTTAACTGATACGTTTTTCAAGTAATGTCTAATATATTAGCTATATTTGCTGTACGTTATTTACTTCCATGGTGAATATTAACCTTGAGACATATGAATACATTGAATAACTTGACCTGCACTCTGCTACGCATATGACGTGGACCTAACACACAATCTGCACCAGAAAAGAACGTCTCAGATGAAGTAAATAAATACGATTACATAAGCACTTCGATCTGTTATGGCAGAAGAATATTGAAATATTAAATAGCAAGTAATGTACGGGTCTATTATTGACTCGAAAAGACTGAATCTTGAGTATTCTAATCTTCAGATCCACAATACAACTCAGAGATATTTCGCCGACTTTCTAATTACCGGACAGTTGTTCAACCATATGAGCTATTTGCCGAACGACCGATCAGGTGAAAATCACGCGAGTGAAAAATGAGTAAAACTTTCGAACTGATTAACCTCATAAATCTCACTTGGTGCAATTATTGATGCTTCAGATTGGTCAGCAAATCGAAAAGCTGAAAGGGTTCGTTCGAGTAACGGGAAAATAAGGTATGAAGATGATCATATTCCGTGTTGTCAGGAGCGGATCGAATGTTCTACAGAACATTTCATCTATAAAATGGTAGGATGTACATGACTTCTAACTTCCGAGGAGTTCACGCAGTTCCTTTTGACCAGTCCCTAAACCAGGGATGCTCATTACACGTGCACCAAAAAGAACATGGAAACTTTGAAAAGACTGCTGCTGCTCAGTATGATTTAAACAATAATAATTTTTATATTGCACATGGCTAAAGCTACCCGTCAGTGATGCTGATTCAGTTCATGTCAAAAATGTTTACTTTCTTCCCTTGAACAATATATTTTGGCGAGCAACCCACCTGATTTGTTATTGTTTGATATTCCAGGCCCGTAAACACTGAAGTTCCATTCCTATTGGTTAGTTCGCATTTGAAGCGGTCTGTTCCATCAGCAAAATACATGAATGCAAGTGCTCGTCCAGTATATTCAATAATGTCTAATTGTGGCACAATCTGTCATATTCATTGGACGACATAATGATTTTAGTATGAAACTTACCAGATCAATAAAAATATGCTTGGTTATGTGTTAATACTATATAACGATGTAGAATAAAATGTGATAATATTATTATTAAATATAATTTACAACATATAACACAACATTCCCCAAAAGCTTTCGCCTTGCTATTGCATCTTTCTGTTACGCAGGCGCAAAATAGTAAATAATGGGAAAATAAGTGTTTCTAAAAGGATTTATATTTATATATGAATAACGAAAACCATATCCGGTGATCTTTACTTTCTCTCATATCTTACTCATCACTGAACTACAATAATTATTTTGCTAATTTGGAACTTCTGAACTTCAAGCTAGTTTATCATACTGATCAAGTTCAGCTACCCATTGATCGCAGTAGAAATCACGTTGCGAATAACACACCCCACAGAATTTCATATTTTGGTCACACTATACGATGCCGTCCATAAAAGATAGTATAGGTGGTGGTTGAATATATCTCAGACAGTATCCCGACTACAGTTGGTTGGGTGGAAGCTGAACCAAAGAACAGACAACGCAGGACATCTCGCTTTCTTGTTAAGCTCAAAGAAATCTTAAAATCGAGTGGCATGCGGCTAATGGGAATCCAGTCACGTAAGCCAAACTCATATCGAGAGCTCATAGCAGTTCCTACATCCACACGACAAGTTGCCGTGCCCTGATATCTCCGAAAATGCACAGACTGAATGATCGTCCAGATAGCGGATTGAGAGGAAGTGCGCAGGTCGGCTGCGTGCTACGAGTTTTGGACAAGCAGCATGCATTTATGGCTATAGTCTGCAAGATGTTCGCCAGAGCTGCCTGCTGGCGTATTTGCATTAATTTACGTATACTGAAGACTACAAGCTTTAGTGATACACCTGGTGCTAGTATTTTATGTGATAAACCCCATCCCCAAGGGAGTTTATTCCGCTTTCAACATGGTCCTCGTCATTGCAACAGCTAATTAAAAGCACGGCTCCAGTGATTTCCTGTCACAGTTGCTTAAGCGTAGCACTGGAACACGCATTAACTCGAAGTTTCACTCAGAAGTCCGACCTGAATTATTCGTATGAACACCGCCGATACTGCCAGTGCTGCGTAGGCACGGATGCAGTCAGACTCCAATAATGTCAAATCGATGTGGTACTCTTATTACCTCGACGAAAAACCTGCGCATGGATACTACCTCCGAGTGAAAACGCCTACACCTTTCAGTGACCCAGGTGCTCGAAACGGGACCGTTGATTCAGACTTGAGCTTGGGCGCATTCAAGGAGCCTGACTATGGTACTCTCGTTTCCACACTTATATGGTTACTCCGTTTCATCGAGCCTGGTAACGGCCTTGTGTGAATGTAGTGAATGAGTGTGGGGTCACTGGGATCGAAATTTGGGCTCAGCCTTGAAGAGTACAACTGACCAGCCCATTGGTTATATGCGTGAAACCTCGAATCGGTGTATGGGCCAGTGCTAAGCGCAAGCAACGGTGACAGGAAATCACATGTGTTGTGATTCCAGATCAACCACCCAACGCCGAATGCAGTCCTCCGAACGCTCAGTGAAATCAGCAAAACAGTCACAAATGATTTTGTGAGACTTTCGTGATGCATTCTTGATCATTTTTCCTACCGGCCCTTCACAGAGGGAACATAGGCAGCCGTTGAATTTACCTCAAATAGGAAACGACGCAGGTGCATTATTCAGGGCAATCAAATAATGTTCTCATCACTATTTATTGTCTCCAGTCTGCAAAACGGAAACAATTTATGATAAGTATTTTTTGCTTCACCGGTGGTCTTTATTCGGATATTATGTTCGCAATAAAGATAAAGTATTTTCAATCTCATTTTTATTTTCACCAGTGTAATGCTACCGATAAAACACACGATGACAAAGACTAACAAATTTGTTTACTTGAACAAGTACTGAATTTGGTGGCACCACTTGCTCCTCCTGTGTACACCGTCTGCACACCGTTGCGTTCCTCAAATACACACGTTGTCCCGCTCCAGCGTTTTGAGTTCTGCTCTTTTGCACGCTGCCGAGTATATTCTCTAACGTGTCACGAACCGAGGACAAGGGGCTATAGACTCTATACGGGAGCAGATCCTGACTTAACTGAAAGGAATCGTAAACCAGTACCTATTAGGGTAGAAATCATACTATAGAAGCCTCGTTCTTGTAATCAATAAACTGACACTAGTTAATCCGACGAATGATGTGCACTTTCTTATCCGAAGGACTTGGAACTACGGTTGTTACCGAGACAAGGTGCTTAACTCTATGAAGATTGGATCAGCCGTAGTTGTTTTACTTTATATCGGGTTTTTTCGAAAAAATGACCTACCTCAAAATTAAGCCCTGCTCAAAGATGCATCCGCGAAAATCACTAAAGAATGAGACCAAACTGCTCAATGTGACCGGTTTCTGTGGACTTTGCAGTTACCGAACCCATAATCACACATTTCACATGCAAATCATTCCAAGATCAACAACTTATCCACGTGGTAACGAAGCATCGCCCATCATTGAAAATCGAGTGAAGACTTGTTAGGATTTGATATTGCATGATCGATTATTTGGTAAGGAAGAGCAATCTCCTGCTGCTGATAAACATTACAGAATTATTTCTACATGGAAGTGAATTAGTAAGTCGAAAATAGAAGAGAGATATTGGCGACAGTAGTATACCAGACAATACTCTCGGGAAGTTGTGAATTTGGTGAACAACTCATGGAATATGCCTACAGAGAGTTTCCTTGCCAATGCAATACGGGGACGGCATTTAGACAAACATATATAGCTAAGGAAGAGGTCTACTACCAAACAGGATGGATTGCGATCACTGACACCACCACACATGAATTTGAAAGATGATACGAATAACGAGATGCAAGCATTTCTTTTATTCTTATCTATCGCTTACGTAAAACATGCGAATTCGTGTTCGAATGGAGCACAGAGCAAAACAATGGAATAGACAGTGTCAAACGAAATTAGGAAACGATTCGGTAAACCTGATTCGTTACAACCACGGTATGCACATATTGTGGGTCAACAGTTTCTATGCCCACAGTGGAGGCCTAAGTGCACTTATCAACACAGCCTCACTAAAAGCTAGAAGCTTTGGGTTCCGATTCCGTGTAATCGCTCGGATCACTTGACCCAGATCAATCCCATTACGAAAGGTTACAAGGTGTTTCGCGATCGATGAAGCCGGGTTTCTCATCGTCGTCTGTTGTCCGGCCGGAGGATGACTCATCCACTGCACTAACCACTAACCCCATTCCTTGACTGAGGCACCGGTCCGTTCTGCCTACGTAGGTGTCACCGCAGCTGCAGGTGAACTGATAAATGACGTGAGAGGCATTCAGATTCGTGACACTGTTTGAATGTGTTTGGAGGTTTAATCGTTTGGTGGTTTGCGAAATCTGCAATTCAGCCGTCAAGTAGGTGCGTTTTAGCGCATACTTCAGATTTTAGCTAATCCGATTGAACAGATGATCCCCTTTAAATGGTAGCACTAGAGTAGCTCGTTTTTTCTCGACCGTGTCCACTTGTACGGTCTTAGGCCTTTCTCTTTTGTGGATCTCAATGAACTTATCAGAGTATCCACTGGCACAAATAAATTGGGATAGGAACTCTTCTTCCTTTTGCAATTGGTCTACACTGCAGAATTTTCGCGCTCTGTGGAACAGGGTTTTGACCAAGCCCCTTCTGTAGGCAACTGGAGCGAAACTGGAGAACTGAATGTATTGTCCACTCCATGTTGCTTTACGATGGATGGTCTTCTGAATTGTCCCGTCTGCAGGATTTTTTTATCATTATATCCAAAAAGCAAGACTGTTAAAACACCCTGTTTCACATGTGACTGATAGGTTAGGATGTGTAGTGTTCAATAGGTGAAAGAATTTAGTAAACCGTTCTTCCTCAGTTAAAATCAAAATATCATCGACATAACGCTTGAAGAGGGTAAACTGGATGATATTTTGATGCTCATTTTTCCCAATCATTCCCAAAATGTATCTTCCAATATGGGCCCAACAGGGCTACCCATTGGCACACCCTCAATCCATTGAGAAGAATAAGCAAATCTTTACCACCTTACGGTACTGACCAGCTGAATGGTGGGCACGCAGTGCTCTAAATACAAAGACGCCCTACCACATGCCTTCATTCACCATTTTTCTTTACTCAGCTAATTTACTAGAGAACTGTACCGACTACGCGTTTTGTAACGACTTTAGTTCCACTAGGTGACCAGTATTTTAACAAACCTAACATATATGATTGTAGTCAGTTTTAAGTGAACTGTCATCGTGTTGATTTCTTGAAGACATGATGGATCATGAGTACGGTGGAAAGGTATATCTGATATCAACAAAGATCCAACGCACTATTAGGGTTTGCCGGCAACCAGATCCTAGCACATGTAGTGGAGAAGCACACCAAGTCTCAAAAATTCAAGCATGTCAACAAACCGGATGATATTGCCATCATCAAGATGATCAGAACCATCAGCAGCTTCCGCAGGACATTCCACCGCTTTCGAATAACTGCGTGCTTCCATTTCTATAGATTCCATCAGGAAAAATTAGTGTAAAAGGATTTTGTTCATTCTAACAAAACGCACTGTCTAGGATTTCAAAATAAACATCGTCACGTAAAATGGTATGATAACTTTCAGTGTTTAAACTGAGAACGTACAGGTTGCAGTTAGTTGAATGCATTTTTTTCTGCTGATTCTCAGGATACTTGTATAAGAGGAACAAGGGAACTAAATATTATCGATAAAATAAACTCAAGGTTGTTGAGCTCATGGATTACGTTTACACATATAATAAACGCGTTTCGTGTAAAATAACTTTCCTGGTATAGTGGCTGGGAATATAAAAATGTATTTAGCTTTTATCCAACACTTTACAGTGCCAAGCTATTCCCTTAGGTAAAGTAGTTTATGCATTTTCATCTCTGCCTCCTGTCCATGAACGGAATGCTGACATTATTCGGAGGCCGGTGTCACAATTCCCTCTACTGGATAATCGAAATGCTCTTGCTACCCTAAGGGAGTCTCACGCAATACTTCGTCGTTCCCATTGGCAGACTGAGGACAGTTTGGTTTTATCTCTCAGATCACACGACCCCACTGATCCACCGGATTGACTTCCGTCCGTGAGAGCGACAAGTTGGACGACTGACGTCCTGGCCATTTTGGCACGGAAGGAGCGTGGGAAGAGAGGCGGTCACAAGGGCATGAGGCCAGTTGATCAATGGAATGCACTTTACCGATGCAACAAACTACCACGGGGTCCGGTTCTCAAATTAAACCCAGTTGCAAAATATGCGTGATAATTTCGCAGGCCAATATGACACTTGCGTGATTCAATAAAACAGTTTCTCAAATCAATCTTAAATTGGCTCAGTCCGAAACCAATGTGTTTGGATATTTTAACCGGGGTACATTTAAAAAGTACCTTCATTCAACCGTGTTATGCCCAGTTCGATCCAATGCGGTAACGCTATGACCAGATGTGGTGAAGATAATGTTTATCTATCGTGAGGTACGTTGTGAGTAGATGGTGACGTTTGATATTTCGGAAAGGACATGGTAGATCCACAAGAATATCGCGCATATATTTCGGTGGGAGCAGTCAAAAATCGTTGGCACAGGTTCCAAATTTATCGCTGCAGAATATTTTCCAACTTCAAATCAGTTCATTGATAAAAGCAGGGACTGGAGAATGTAACTGGATCGCATAGGCTCACAAAGCATAAACAGCTGCTGACTAGAAGATAGTATCTCTCAACTGGCTCAGACTAGGTTGAGAACACTTTAAGGGGATGTGCTTGGATCAGGTATAATATCAAAAAACAATATTCGCATTGATCAGCGGTCAGTGATTTGAGGTAGAAACAACTACATAAATCCACTCATCCCTTTCATGTTTCAAATACTTTGTAACTTTGCTCAGTAGGTGCTTGGGACTCCCGGACCATTTGATGGTAGGGCGGCAGCAGAACCTAAGAATCAGCGGAGGAAATGTGGGAGTAACAGGGAGAGTATTTGATATACTCACTTTGCTAAAATCTGGATTAGAAGGAAGGTTGCTTATTAGGGGATTCAAAAGATGGAGATAAATTACTGTCAAAGTCTATGCTGAAGGCTCTGCATCCCACATCAGCGGGACTGCATGGCAAATTATGGGTGACTGGGAAGATCATTTTTTATATCGAAGGCCTATTAGTTTAATGTTTGGGTAGATCTTCATTTGGTAACGAT
This sequence comes from Fasciola hepatica, assembly GCA_948099385.1. Lineage (NCBI taxonomy): Eukaryota > Metazoa > Platyhelminthes > Trematoda > Plagiorchiida > Fasciolidae > Fasciola > Fasciola hepatica. The sequence continues at coordinate 57,667 of CANUEZ040000134.1, forward strand.
TTAATAATCCTTCTTTGATGAAGAATCTTATCTTAGACTATTTCAACTGCTTATAGCAAGAGACCGACCCTGTGATACCCTGCTTAGCAGAAGTCCCTTAATTATGACCTCGACAGAGAGTTAACTAAAATCAAGTGCGTACAATGCTTCGATTCTTCACGTAGTCTTATGCAAATGCGTGGAATATTTGCCATTTCATAAATATTTAGTAAAGAATTGTCGATATAAACGATATGAGCCCGACACGAGACACCAAAACCTATAGAGTTTCGAACAAGTTTGAACCAATAACGAGTGAATAATACGGTTCGCCTAAAAAGTTGTTTTCACAGCAGTTGAGACAGCGTATTGGTAAATGGGTAGATGAGAATAAAACTGTCACCAGATTTTGTTATTCAACATAATCACACCCATCAGATAACAACCATTTGCTGAGGTTCAATCAAGAGAATAATTAAGTAACCTGGAACAACCTGAGTTATAAGTCATAGATACCATACTAATCCATAATCGATGGTATTTTATGAACCAAAAGTAGATTGAATCACACTATTAGGGGTGAAAGTGAAATGAGTTCAAATTCAGTCGCCCGGCTTGCCGGAAACTCATTTGGACCACTGGTTTTACCACATTTGCCAGCAATTACCTCTGCACATAATTCAAAGGAATAAATTACCTGAAGTAAGTAGTATGGCACTACATTTCGATGACAGTACAAAATTCCCCGGTTTCACGGTTGTTGCCATCCATCAGGTATGCGTACTCGATACTCTCTTGCACAACCGTCGCTATACTTGAGCACTCTCAAGTAGGTTCATTACTTTGTGCTCATTTGAACCGCCTTGTTAACCGAGGAGAAAAACTCGAAGCAATAACCGCATCGTTCTGAAAATAGTCTTTTCTTCGATTTCCTCTCTATGCGATACATATGAGACCGTGATGAATAAATCACATATGGTGTCTTCGTTTAAATTCAGTGTGAAGACCAGAACACTTCTTATCTGGGCGAGAAATGAGTAGTGTGCGAAAGTGTGCCTGATTTCTTTTCCGGCTTCGTGGATTTTACACTCTTAAGCCTACTATCAAGCATTTGAGTAGAACGTTGCAAAATTCGACTTTCAATCAGTGTACTCCGTATTTCTGTCTGCACTTTACATGCGCATGCACTGCGAAAGTCGGCAAATTTTCCCTATCCAGGGCTGGTGTACATACACTTTCATCTAAATTACCATAAGTTGCCATCACTGATACTCCCCAACTGGTATCGGGACTGTGCTGAAGCAGGATATACAGTCGGTGTTGTGCATTTCTCGCTGAATAGTCCTACAGAACGTGGATATTAGCTGACAAGCGTTAGGATCTAGCTGCATTTTGGGTGGCAAGTCGATTATGTAGATAATTTTTGGTTCACATTTTCCATTGGTGACATAACCTGGGGCACTGAATTTCATTTTCAATCCCCACGGTTAGTGAGCGAAAATATCCGCAGGTTGCAGTCAGCAGTCCTAAAAGATTTGCATTCAGGTCTCTTTTGTGTTTGACCTTGACTTACCTGTAGATGGCCTGAACGGGACAGAAATTCATGCCAGTTTTTGCTAAACCTCTCAGTGACTGTGTGTATAAAATTCAGTCTGAACATTCCAAGTGGTCTCCGTGGCCCATATCGTGCGACGCTTAGCAGCGCTTTCAAGCAGACTGCTGCGGACCATTTCTGTACAAGTTTTAGCCCTTGTTATCATTGATTCGTTAATCGGGTGTCTAAAGATTCACTGCACTTATTCATCAAGTTCTGAATTCACTAATATTGTGCCTCACATGACCTTAGGTCTTGAAAGATTATCCTAGGCGTTAGTCACCGACAAAGGAAATCATTTCACTTCTCAGAAAGTGTAAGACTGGTTAGAGTCCATGGATAGCAACAACGTAGTGACCCCTCTAGGTCATCTGTGGTCAAATGAAATTGATGAAACTTCATTTCCACTTAAAAATGTTCCAAGGAGTCAATGCGAGTGAAGACAACGTCCTAACGCAAATCTGCTCATTCAGCTAAAGGCTGTAGTCGGGCTAGGTTATTCGGGAGACTTACACTTCTAACCAATGTGCTTTAACTTGAGACTTCGGGAGTTGATTACCACAGAGGGCGTGAGTTGAGAACTCTCACACGAGGTGTACTGAATCGAAGGAGGAATAGACTTTCCATATTTTGGATCTCATTGATAATTCCAATAACCGAAAACAAGGTAACCAGATTGCCTATCACACCGTCTTAGTTTTACTCCAGTTTACCCCAATTCTGATAATTGGGTTTCTTTTTCAGATGACTATGATCCTACTGTAAACAGTCGATCAACAGAAACGAACCAAAGAAGTGAACGCTCACAGAACAAGGAATGCCATGTAAACTTGGAACTTTGTACAAGCCACAACAGGTGTGGCGATTGTTTGTGAAAATACTTTCTGCTTTTTATGGCATCCTAATATATTTATACAGTATGATTGCAAATTTTCTACTTCAAAGCTGAGCATAGTTTGAACCGGAGCTTCAATGACACTACGGTCGGTAATTCAAGTGTTCCAGTGTGATTTCTAATCGCCTCACTATCCTCCACACTAAATTTGTCAGAAAGATGTCCCGATTCCTAGTCACTAAAGCTAGCATTCTCCAATCTACTGTGTTTTCACCCTTTTTCGAATAAGCAACTCTGTTTGTCTTCTCCCAATTGTAGTTCAGTATGCTGATTTTGCAACTACTTTCCATGATGTATCAACCAGAATAGGACTTATTATTATATCTGATAAGCCTCAAATGTTGCAAGCTTCTCGGAACAGATTGGTCTTTACCTCAACCCTTGAGGCACATGACCGAAGACAGAAGTCAACGGTGCTGATGTAAAACAGTCTGCTTGTGGAACTGTCCCGTCTCATTGATGCCAAAAATGTTTTCCCTACAGATAGAAATTATTATTGCTTGTGGATTTTCGCTTCACCGAATGTTGAGAATAGCTTTATTCTCCTATGAACACAGTCTACGAGTTGTTGTTCCTAATTATCGGTGACCTCAACGAAGACAAAAGCTTTTCCATCTCTTCACCGATTCTTGTGTACCTAACCGTGCCAAAATATCTGATGCAAATATTGTGTGAGTGCCAATAGAGGGGTTAGTTCCGTTTGCAGACAGCATGTCATCGCATGTACAAAATCTATGGGAAAGCCGAAGTCAGCGAAGTAAATCGAAGACCAAGTTCGTATCAAAAGGGAACGGAATCAACCATTCAGGAGCAGAAAGACGTTTCACCGGAATAAGCTGAAGTCATGTAATTAGGTTTGTGACTGAAAAACCAATCAGAAGAATCTTTGAACCAGTGAGCTTCGCTTACTGTTTTTCGACGGGGTCAGCTGGCATCCTACATCAGCTGCTTGTGTGGTGTTAAATACCAAGATGATGCAAAAGCCAATAAGTCTTCTTTCCCGATCTGTTGACCAACCTCACAACAGGTATTATTTGTGAAAGCACCGATCGAGTACCTTGATGCATGAAACCCTTCTCAGATTCACAGCGCCTATTTCTGGAAATAAATTTCTACCGATTTCAAAATTATTCCCAAGTGTGGAAGTATTTGTATTCAAATTCAAATATAATAATAATGTCAAGATTTCGTGCTACCATTTTTTGTTGTTGAGATTCTGTGTATAATATATTGTGCGACAAAGCTATAGGACCCCCTTATTTTCTCATATTTCTGGTCCCATAATCTTCAACAAAACCATATCTGATTAGAACGATCAAACACTCACTAAGATGCAGAATATAATATTTTACAGCAAAATAATTTGGTCTGAGCTAATCAAATCGTACCTTGTGACAAAATAGGTTATGACAGTATAAGACCTCTCTACTAGGCTACAATGGCTACTTCTTAAAATCGTGCGTGCTTGCCAATCTGTTTGAGAACCTCCATGTATCTTCTCAATACAACTCTAACAAGGAACACGGTTGTTCCATTATATATATATATATATATATATATATATATATATATATATATATATATAGGTATGTATGTATTTATGTATTCGTTTATGTTTTGTAAAAGCAAATGACTCACAGTCAAGTGAGCAATCAAGAACAACAGTAGAGATAGACATCCGGCCAGCCCGGATAAAGCAGCCATAAACGGCCCACTCAACAAGGCGTCTAACGAAACTGTAGCGCAGCCTGGTCAGTGTTCAGCAGCAAATCAAGAAACCTTCAAACTAACATCAAATGACTGCTTCAGTCGCTGAAAAAACGATCTATCTTCTATCTGAATATGCTAAAGAACTACTAATGTTAAAATACAAATAGTTTTATCGGAAAAACAACAGAAGAGATAGGTGTCAACGCGAGCGAATAAACATGGGAGATAGAAGTGTCTGTGCCGCAAGTGTTCGGTGTTCTGCTTTGTCGTACTTTGGCTGCTGGTTTCGGTCGAGAGTTTTATTCTCTGGCGGTTGGCTTTTACTCATGAGACCTTCAGCAAATTTTGCATACGATGAAAATGTACAATCATGGGATACTAGAGTCAGGAGTATAATTGTAGAAAGTTCATGCAGTACCCGACATAAAATTTGAATGTGAACTGAGTCTGCATTAGAAGAGGAGAAGTCGGGTCACGAAAGCTAGAGGTTCATGATACGTATACACGCTAATCATGAGTAGGCCAAATGAGAATGTTATCGGAGCACAATTTACAAGGAAGTAATTTACTTTTTGAATTTTTTGCTTATTTCTTCCGCTTCACTACCTTGAGTGTTAGCTGGTATCGTTCGCTTCAGAACACTGAGTCTTATCAATGGATTCAAAGTCGAAACGGAGTTTGTGCACTTGGAGGCTAGATGAGGTAATTTGCGTTCGCCTGATTTCCGTAGACTTTGGACGACCCATTCGTTACGTTCCAGGCCCCTTCGTGAAACGTTTCTCGATCTATTACACTTCACGCAAAGTTCGTGCAAACCGAGTCGCATTTGGCAGATCGTGGATATTTCCTTCTACATAAAATCTGCTAGTTTATTTTTTGGATATGTGCCACCAGCGCGAACGAAGGTAACCCAAGTCACTAGGAAGTTTCACGTGCTCCCGTGCAAATGAATCATGTGATTCCGATTTTCATGGGATGATCATTCGCCAAACCCACAGACCGAGCTAATCATGCTTAATGGTCCGTCAAGCTCTGCGAAATTTTCCATGGGAGAGTGCATCGAAATATGGGGTCCTGCATTTATTTCACCCTCATTTTTCACATTTTCTATTCTGATGAGCATATAGTGCACAGTTTCATTCTGAAATTTTTTATACCATGTAGTATTTTGCATTCAGTAGATCTGACCGGATATGGTTTCGTTAGAGTAAAAAGAAGCGGAAATATGCGGGAAAATGAGAAGGTCCTACAATTTTGTCACGCAGCGTACAACATGCTGAATGATAGGGACGAGGGACTTTGTACCATTACCATACTACGATAATGAAATGTATATAATTTCAAAAGATTAGATATTGAGCTAGCATGATATTAGGAAAACAACTTTATTCGAATTGGGCTGTTCTCTTTTTTCAGCTTTTCCTACCCTAGGGTTTACTCATCTTATTTGTTCCACATTTCAACCTTCTGTTACAACCAGCGATTTCCGCTTTGCAATACTTTACTAGAAGCATGCGTATTCCTGTCCACATTGAGTTTCGTCATCAGCGTTAAAACAGAGTGCATTTGAAAGGGCCCCTAAGTTACCGTACCTTATTCCTAGACCCTATCAATAAATACGCCCCCCTCCACAATCATTAAAGACCGTATGTCTTTCGTATTCCAAAAATAGGTAATCATCCCCACCAGATATATTTTATCGCATTTCGCTTAGTTCTATCATAATGAAAGTAATGTATTTCATCACTTCAAAGCAATTCCAACCATTTTTAGAATGTAATCCTGTGGTAAGTGACCATCAAAATGGATATCGGCAGGAAGGATTTGTGCTAACCTTTCCATGCATACTGCCCGTCTTTTTGCTAAGACAGATTTAGTTGGAAATTCCATTCTGGTGTTTTTCACTGTGTTTGATTTGATATGTTTCTAACGAAACTGCCCAGGTATGTGTTTTCTGTCAGTTTCACTCAGGTTCAGAGCTACTTCATCGGTCGGCGAGTTCCGGTCGGTGTCAAAAGTGTCCTTCTCAAGGCTGTTCCCGAGCACAACCGAGCATTTGTCGAAGTTCAATGTTTTCTCCTGCCTTATTTTTATTTTGTATCATCCCTCTGTCTTGTACTCGCATATTCGACGACACATTTTTCCCACATGCATATCATACACTAATCGCGCATTCTCCACCTTCATATCCTACTCTAGCCTATTATCCATGAACTTCTATTAATTTAAAGGTAAGAGTCACTGTAAATTTAGTCGTTCTGAGAATCATTCCATTGCCTATCTCCAAACAGTTACACTTTTCTCGAGCCAAGGTAATACTGATAACAATTTGCTTAGTTCCGTTTATTCTAAATTACTTATGAATCTTCCGTTTTTTTCTTTCAGTCTTGGTCCGATCTCCTTTCCTGAAACTTCAAGTCGTCCATGAAAAATGTTGCACTATTTGCGGGTACGAAACGTTTTGGACTCTTCTGAAATGAATGCACCATAGCGCTCCCAAATCCGCTCGAACTTCCAATATTACAGTCAAGTTATACGGTAGGTTCCTCATCCTCTGTTCCCTCTCTGACTTGGATACAGCGCAAGAACACACACCTTATTACCCACACATTTCCCCATTCGGTCTATGACCTCTCTCCCACCGTTAACAGGTTGCCATCTTTCCGCTTCTTGCTGAATTCCGTCCACTTGATTTAACTTATCTAATTTCTCTTCCAGGAGTTTTAGCGAGGTGATTTGTGTTGATAACTGGAGCCATCCAGTTCAAATAGCGGATGTAAGCGATACTCTATCGCATTTATACTTAACGCACATGCCAAATAGAACTCAATAAACTCTACTCACTATTTGCGGTTTTCTGACGAGCGTTGTACAGTTAGTCCGCCGGATGCTTTTCGCTGGACGGCATATGTATACCTTGGTGAAAACCTGCATTTTAAACTTGTATCCATATGAAGACAAATGAGTAGTACCCTAACGAACTTCACATTTACCTCACTCAGATTTGAAGGGGCTACTTGAAATTTACTTACCGATGAATAATTCAGTCACTGCGTTACTGGTTCTGTACCCCAAACGTGCATACTTCACCTGACTACTGATTAAGGGGGATTATACAATGATGAATATGGTAATCTGAAGAGTCCATAGACAGCAACAAGTGTGGATTTCTCTCGTCAAACGCGCTGGTCACGGGACCGTCATTCCAGTAAAACCTGGGGTTACCAAGAACTGTCCGCGAAATAAAACCTTTCCTAGTCGACAAAAAAACTCACCCTTATTTGTCCCCTGATTCTAACCATGGTGGGATGTTTCGTCAGCCCAATCGCAGAAGTGAGAAAAGTTGACATTGTACCGTCACTTCAAAGCTTTACTGAATTACATTTAGATAACTAAGACCGAGTTGGACTACTTTAAAATGCTCCTCGTTCACTTCGATTTCCGGACGGTGATTAAAACAAAGGCGATTTGTTTTTGTGATCTCTATGGCAGCATATAAATTGAAGTAAATGGTGTGAAATCCTTGACGGATAAGAAATTTACAGCAGAATAATAATACTACATTTTGTATGTAAATATTTTTCCCAAATGGACGAATTCATTCTTTTGTCAGTTTTGGTGGAATGGACTTTGAATAAAAGATTCAGCTTTATGATCGAGAATAAACATGATCTGAATGTTTCATAGTTGAAAATGATGACGACTAGAAGCACAAGGAAATGAACACTTTTATTAACTTATTGTGTTACTGGTTTCATACAAGGAAAACCCTATGGGTTCTATTGTGACAGTGGCTCTCCACCATGCACTGGTTAACAAATAAGGTGATATCCCGACGGCAATAATAGCTCAACGCATTTTTATTTTCACCCATATAGGAAGCAATAAAAAAGAAAGTGTACCATTTGCGGCTACCAACTCAATTTACCTGCCGTATTGTTATGATGATAACCCTGTAGGACCATGACACGTAAAACCCCATAACTGTCGGTATGATAACCAACAACTAGTAGGTGATTACGTGAAGCTCATCAAGTTTGGCGCTCTATTTGTATGTTAGCCGAGCTAATCATTAAAATTGCCAGTTTCGTTGAACCTTTGTCCGATTTTCGTTACTTCGACTAATATGGTAAGATGGAGTTCATTTTCAAAGTTAGGACGGGAAAGCATTGCTGCATATCCGAATGCTGAAAACATTCCATACAAGAAGAATTCAGAGCACAAATGCTACTAAATGAGTGTTAGTGTTATTCGGTACCTTTCATCTTTTGCGCTCTTCAAAGTGTAAAAATTTGGTCTCAGAAAACGTTGCATGAACGCTTGAAATGACGTATTCGGAGGATTGTGGATTTGACAGGTCTACATGATTGTACACATCTTGATGGACTTTACCCATGAAAATCTCAACTTGCCAAAGTTATGTTTCAGTGACCAAGGAAATAATTTACTAATTTATCATACAAACCACTCACGTGAGCGAGGTTCGAATAAATTCCCAAATTCTCGAATAACTGTCAGAGGATAACTGGTTTCGTGGCTTTCATGAAAGCAGTGCTTAACTTCTGAATCAAATGAGAACATCTGAAGACATTTGTTCACATGGCATAATGAGCACAGTTTCCATGGTATCTATCTCTTTGATGATAATTGTTGTGGGTGGGTTGGGTTAGTTACTATGGAGGTATTGTCGAAATTCTCTAGACATTAGAGGTTTTTGAAATGTTTAATCTCCAACATAAAGGGTCACCCCTTGGTTTGGTTTTCTAACTGACGGGATAAACTTGCATTAGGTTCTTCCTCACAAACCAGGAATGAATTTTTAGTCTTATTCAATTCATGACTTTCAGCAGGGAATGATCGTAATTGTATGGTTGAATTTTCTAATATTCTTGCTACCGTATACTTTTATAAGGAATAGATAAATTCCTCCACATCCATATGATATGCAGCATCGTATCAGACATGGCTTGATGCATTATTCTGAAGTACGACGGCTTCCCCTTGGATGAATTCCCGGCAGACAGACAGGGAAATTCTATCTCTTGTATACAGTGAAGTTTACGCTGTCCAGGGCGTTTTAATGACGTCTCATTAGCAAGTTTTGGTCGTGATGTTTTCCAGCCCCAGACAACAAGCATGGTACATGTTGCGACCTATTATTCATTAAAATGAGTTTCTTCGAAAAATTCGTTTTACAACGGATATCGTTGTGTGCCTCGTCATTCAAATCGTGCTTCGTTCTGTCGTCTATACAATTTATGACAGCAGTCGGATATTTTGGTTGCTTCAAATTCAAAGACCTCTGTTGTTCTTTTATTACTGGCTTTCAGTCGGCTGAAAGTTGATGTAGCTAAATTTTAGCTAACCTTTTTTATCATTGAGCCTGGAAATATCCTACTTATGCCCTCCAAGAAAAAAAAATATTCATGGCCGTCTGGCTGGTATTTTAATTCCAGTGCGGCTAACGTCGTTTTGCAAGTCGGATTTGTGGTTTTGCACATCACGTCTTCCTGGAACATCACTTTTTACAAGGCTAATTAGAAAAAAACGTTGTCACTGGTAAGGATATTGGGGAACAAGTTTAATACAGGAATATGCGTTCCATAGTCTCTCAGAATGTCATTACTCTCCTCCATAATGACCCAGCGGCGTATATTGATTATTCTAGCAATGTAACGGAAACAAGACGGGTATTTGACGGATCGCGCTCATGCGGCCGTGAAATCCAAATCACACATTCCAAATAAACCAATGGATTTCTTCTGATGGAGCCATCGTTTGCCATGAGTCAGCTGTTGCACTGTTGGACAACATTGTGTTTTCGATTAATGCTCGCTTCGTTTTTGCCACTTTCTGCTAGGCGTAAACATGGCAGAAAATTCGGACAAAAGTAAACACTTTTAGTATGATTACCATTCGTTTCTCGATAAAATTAATCACTCAAGGTAAATTTCATTTCCATCTGCTTCAAAGTGATCCACATTTACCAATAAACTATTTTTGAACCTTCCAACTTCAGACTAACTGATAATGGTAGGCAAGATGAAGGAAATTCAGTCGTTAACAAATTGTAGCAGAACTAACGTGGCTGGCCTTAATTTCTATGGGATTTCATATTTCAGCCTTAGGTTTTGATATACTATGAAAAGTTTAGCAGAGGGAAATTGGTGGTGAATAAAGATGTATTTTGCTGCATATACCTTCCTGGTAAGTCTCATTAATTAGACTACTGATGCAAAGAAAACTGGCCCCAAGTGCTACTTACCTCGACTCAGGTCCCTTAATAAATTTGGGTAATATCTGGATAAGTCACGTTTATAATGGCTTTGTCAATGTTCTTCAGCCAAACCCGCTATCAAACACTTCAGTGTTGCCATATAAACTCCTGGATATATTATGTTCTTGGAGAAGAATACCGAAGCTGAATAAGAACAGTATTACTGTGTTATCAGGTGTCTCAGTTGTCCCAGTAGCTAGGCTTCACTGCTATCGTAGGATTCCTCAAGTCTGTCGCAAAAGTCTGATTGGTACCATTGTGCAGTAGAATTTTGGGTATGCATAATAATGGTGACAATATTTCTAAACTTCCTTTCAGTTATTACACACCGGGGGGGGTGTCGAGAATAATTAGAGTTCGCCGAACGGAGAAGAGACCAGCGACGACAGGATTTGACTTCTGCATCGCTGGGCATATGTATCATCCTGATGATCACTTCGTCACTGCCCAGGCGAATACGTAGGTCGAAAAGTAAAACCTGTTTGGATTAGGTATCTGGTTAGGGTTAGGACGTAGGTAAGGGTGCCTTGAATATGTCACTGGATTTGGGTGTAAAATCCTGACTCACATAGTGGGCTTTTGCATTCCCGATTGGGATCCGAAAGTTGCGTAAATCCAGTGGCTAGATATATAGAAGGACATGATGGCGTTTTGTAACTAATAGCATTCCTTTATCTCCAGTCTCATTTCAAATTATTGATCGTTTTGGTTTTTTGAGTGACACGACAAGTAGAAGCTTTGCACCTGGTGAACCCTTATTAGCTGTTCAAAATGAAAACATTGTGACTGGAAATAACCATACCCTCCCATTGAGAATTGCACGAATAATATTCCGGCTGAGGTTCCTATTTAAAGATGATTTATTTCGACTTGGGGCAGCATGCGCGAAAAGGTGACTCACGTGCAAATCAAGACCAGGAAAAAGCAGAGCCACCAAAGGTTCGCCTTCAACTGTGACCTAAGTTTTGATACGTAAGTTCATGAATACTAGACTTTTGTATATTTACCATGGAAAAAGTGGAGGAATGCAAATATTGATACTCAGTATAGAAACAACGCGTTTATGGTCGATCCAAATCAGCAGTGTTTATAGCTACGAAAATTTCGATTTCAACTCAGGTATCCTTGACGAGACAAAACGTTCAGATGGGTCAGATTGGAAATTCCGCTTCAGCAGAAAGGTATGCAGCAAGAGTGCGTGGCCTGGAAAACTGAATAAGTATAACTTGATTATTAAAGCTTTGGATAGTCTTGACGAACCAGTTACTTGACCGCCACAATCCGGATGGTTCGTGACACTTGCCGTGGATGCGTCCGGAAATACTAGCCTGATAAGGAGTTCTATTCTCACGGTTTTGGATGAGGTTGTGATGTGTGAAATAGCATTCAAATGGTTTCCGTAACTCACAGTTAAAGTAAGTATCAGCTCGCCCTACGCAAGCTCTATCTAACGTTTGAAAACAAATAAAGACTCCGAATTTCGAAGTTCACCCTGCATTTTTGTAACCACCTTTTTGTCCGGTTATTTTAGAACTCAGTTATACTATGATTTTCCGTCACAAACTTGCTAATTAAAATTTTAATCCCTAGGTAGTATTAGTGAAACACGATGTGATCATAACTTCAGTAGCTCTGTATGCTGGCTCTGATTGTAGCTGGAATTAGTGGATTCCTTCAGACAATTGGTCACGGAGTTGTGCGCACAGATTTGCAAACAGTACATCAAGAACAACTGTATCGTCTACAACACTCAACGCGGATTCTTGTCATGCGACATTCTGTGGACAACGGTGAAAGCTAGGTCATACATTTTATAATATCTACACCTATCACTCTGTATTTAGTTGATAAAAAGTCCTCGTGATAACCAAAGCCTCTCGGCTTCTGAGAAGGTATGATATTTTGATTGAATCTATGATTTGGTGTAACTTGAAACATGAGGGATTGACAAAAAATGCGTAAGTGAAAAGTATTTGCACACATACACATACTGAATAAGATAAATACCAACTATTTTTTATTGCATGAATATTATGGCTCCTTTTTTGTTCGCACAAAGTATATTAATTGTGGTCGTACAGTTCTAGTGATCATGTGATAACACAGCCAGAATGATCAAAAGAGAATCTTTTGGAATTTTACATTTCAAAGCCTTTGATATGACGTAACTTCATTAAATCACGGAGCAGTCTATTTGTCAGATAAACGTGGACAATATCAATGCAGTAGCCAATGAAAAACCTTATGTGATTTGTTCTTATTTCAATAAGCTTTTGCTAAATTTCGATGCTGAAATTACTTGATTGGCAAGCATTGAAATTCTTGCATGCCCGTGTGGCCTGTTATTGGTAAATATGGTTGTTTTTTATTGGACAAGAATAGGTAACCACATCAGACCAATCAGAATCAGAAAGTCAACATTATTTACCGTTGCTCAAAATGTTCGTGGAAAACAGCTTTTCACGAGCTTTTTGCCAATTACCAATAAAACTAATTATACTTATCGAAGCCACCAGCAAGGAACTTGCACAAAAATTCAAAGGTGATCATAGGGATGAATACGACTGAAGTGGTTTACAAAAGTATTTCGAGTCCGTCACTCATTCTGCCCGTACGGGTAATTCTGAGTGTGTTCTTCGCTGTGGGAATACTTTTGCACATCTATATGGGATTTGCTTTGTTCCGAACTAAAATTCATTCACCACTGACAAAGTTGCTCCTTTATCAACAGTGTGTGCTAGATGGATCGTATTCTGCCCTCGTGATCACCTTGACAAATACAAACAACTTCACTCAGGCGTCGAACCACATTCCAGTCAATCCCATTTTGTGCTACATTTTTCAAAGTGGATTTCTAACAATAAATGTCCGTGTGATGGCCTTCTGTAATATTGTATGCCAATCAGCTGACCGAATGTGGGCAATTGTTTTCCCAAAAACGTATCACGCGTACACAAAGAAGTACATCATCTTATGCTGTTCTTCTATCCCCGTATACTCCACTCTGGTAACAGCAGTACGTATAGCCAAAGTGACTCTCACTGGTGGATCGTGTCAGGTGAGAGAGTTGCCAATAAATAAGTATGCTTTGGCTGTCATTGAATATTCGTTCCGTTATTTCATACCAATCTGTGTAATGATTTGCACAAATGTCCTGGTGATTCGAAAACTATATCAACTAAAGATAATCACATTCGGAAGATCGAAAATGGACACGGACACTTTTCAAAATCGTTGTGCATCACCTGATTCTCAAGGCTCCCTTGAAAACACCTTATTTCTGGACGTTTTCATCCTTACAATGGAACATACTTTAATCGAGGGTATTCCTCTTATGTTGACTATTTTGAACTTTTGTGGCATTGTTCGATATGATGTCGGTTCAATTGCTCGTGTCTATCATGTGTGCACTGTGGTTTTGCTTAATCACTTGAATCCCATCGTTAACATTTCTACCATTAGACCACTTCGGAATACTGTGACGAAGCACTGGCGGAAGTTTGTTTCAATTTTCCGGGCACTGAATTGAGGTTATGGTTGTAGCTTTCTCCCTAATTGTCAACGCGAAAACATCATTTTCATCTCCTTTCCAATGGCATTATATGTTACCTGGAATTAATTCTCTTGATTTAAACATGACGATACGCACACCTCCTTCTTAACTGATACAATGAATAACAAGTTGCCCTTATGCACAAACGATGAGCAAGACAACCCCTGTCTACCTTCACATTTATAAAATCTTTTCGTCAAACTATTGGATATGACCGAGATTGTCAACGAATAGAAGGTTATCCCTGCAGAAGGGAAATGGAAGTATGTTTCGGTCATCGAAATCTGTACAATCAACTAATATAAGAGGAACAGGTGCAGACTGATAAATCACAATGTCATCTGCCCAGATACAAAATCTAGATAAACGGACAAACGGAAAACACAACATTATCACTCACTCACTCGTTCACTCAATGATATTCTACAGTCAGTCTTATATTGTATCTAGTCAGTTCAGTGAACGTTTGGTTTGCATGTAAACCTGACTTGTGGAAGGTCATCCATGGTTAGCGAAACATCATCCGATTACAAATATTTCCGATATAATTTTCCTATTATTTTCATGAAATTACGTAAAACTTGTAAACGGCGCATCTTTTTTCTTATACAATTTGAATTGCACCCATTTCCAACACATTCAATAAACCAATTCCATTTATACAATACTTTGTTTTAGAATTACTGAATGACACTGTGCTGCTCCTATCAGCGTTTTGCAGCACTGCGTGATAACTTTGATTGGTTGCAGTTATCTGCCCAGATCCCGTACCTGGTTTATTGCATCATAAGTATGTAGTAATGGAGAAGCTTAAACCCGGTCTACGGCAACTAGTTTCAGACAAAAAACAATATCCGTAAGTCGTTTATGAGCACAGCTAGGATACGAAACCCTTGTTCATTCCATCTATGCGAAAACAGTTTGAACTGGACCGTGGACAAAATTGAACGCGACCATCATCTTTCTTCCTATGCCTTACTTTTTGTTCAAACGAAGGAATATAGATAAGCTTATTGTTTGTCTTACTGCGAACTGTATCCGGAATCTCCAATATATTCACAGAGCATAGTATGCAGGAACAAAGGAGAACAGCAGCTTGTCGGAAAACGTTCACTTATGGATTCCCTTTCACAAACCACTTTTTTGTGGGCCCTATTTCCTGCGACGTAAACAAATATTCGAAGCAGCTTTGTTTCCTTCACTGTTGAATTATTTTTCCACGCCTTAGGAGCTCCCAATGCAGTATTTAGACTGGTCAAAACTGATGCAGTCCAACTTGTTTCATCTTTGCCCAGTAACTAGCACAGATTTTCTGAACATGTTTCTCCAAAACATTTATACACCTTGCTATCGAAATCGGACGGGTTGTTTTGTGCCCATCCATAATTAGTGAAGCCCCGCGTTTTACATTGTAGACGCAGGAGAACATGTATTCAGTTCTGAAGTGCTACCGACTGATATCAGCCACAAAGACAGTGACCTGATATGTTCTTGAAATTCTATCCCTCTCTCAATCTATCCTTCAATAAACTAATGAAATTTTCACTACATCCCTCACCATTGGGAGAACGAAATGCTTGGTTATAACATCACTTTTGTTTGGACTTTATGTGAAAGTCATGCTTTAGGCAATTATAAAAATTCCCTTCTTGTTTGAATATGTTTAGTTTTGTAGCAGTCTGGTGTGCTTTGAATCTGTTTGTAATTTTCCACTTCATTCTGAGGGATACATGATTGAAAATTCAATAAATGGAACCAATTCCGACAAAACATGGGGTTAGTTTAGTTTTAAGAAATTGACGAGTTGTTATTCAGATTCAAATCTGTCCTGCTGTAAAAAAATACAAAAGGTAAGCATTTGAAGTTTCGTCGACAAAACATATGCATTAGTGCATCCGAAATTACCAGAAATGATTCCTCTGGTCAGTCTACTATCACCTGGGAGTTTTCTTTAGCCGTGACATAATACAGCGTCCTACTTGTTCTATTCTTCTAACTTCCTTCTGCTAGGCACACATTTTCGACAAGTCAGACAGAATAATTTCACCTCGTCGGAGCAACCGTTATCCAGCACTGATGAAATTCACCTGAACAACCCTAGGGAAACTTACCACTAGCTGGTAACTGACATCATTGAACCTTAAACCATGCAACCCGGTCCGGATCTATCTTTTTCATATTATTTTTGTTCATTGGTAGAAAGGTGAGCTTGTTCTTATTTCGCTTTCATAGTATCATGCAGATAAAAGCATTCAAAAGATCTCATGGTCTAAAAAATTATCGCAGATTTAATCAAGCTCAAACTGGAAGTCAGAATTCGTTTCTATTTGCGGTTGTCTTTTTGTTGTTTAGCTGCAATTTTAAAGCTAACTAAACATTTATTACCGTGAATTGTATTTTGTGAAATTTATAGTTCCCAAAATTCACAGAAGAAAAGAATTAGCGCACGTGCCATGTTTTCGGGAGTCGGATTCCGGAAAATACGACATGAATGCTTTCCTCGGCTGTATTTTGCGCTGCAAACACAAGCTTCCAAATCAAATTATCCCTTGCAAAACTGTACGGCGGATACAAGCAATTCAGTCACCAATAACTGTTTTTTTCATCTGACAGCATTAGTCAAAACATATTTGCGAAAAATCCCAATGGAATTTACTGTTTCATAATAATTGGGTGACTAAATGGATTATGTGACAATTGTAATTACGTCTGTTGTGGTTTTCTCCGTTTCGTCGGATTTATGATCCATTTTTCCGTGTGTTCTCTCTTTCACTCTAGACTTTGTTCTTGGGTGTCACTTTGGGGGAGGGAGTTTATTTTTATCCCACTTCTGAGGATGGATGCATTGGAACTTACCTACTTCTGTGAACTGAAATATAGATTCTGTGCTCATTCAAACGTTCTGTGTGCTCGGATGACAGAACGAGGTGACAGAAGAATTTCGTAGACATAGCCACTCGCTTATAATAATAAAGGCAACTACCCGTTGCACTGGGCAGCATTCGGAATGCATAAAACGTCGTTCAACACAAATAACTTGTATTTATTTTGTTTCAATGTTCAACGTGTGTGTGCTCATTAATTAGACATTTAATAATCCCTGTAGAAGAAACATTTCAAAATTGGTGTTCTCTAACTGGACAGTTACCACAAACTGCTTCAAACAAGAAACTAGATAACGGCTTATTTCTCTATTCAGTCTTGCTTTGTCGTGAATTTACATTTGCCTAACCGAAATGCTAAGTATTCAAAATTATTTGTGCAAAAACACCAAGGTCAGTGCTTTCAATCATTAACGTGGCGCTTCTTTGTTCTGGTTTCCACTGCTACTTTCCAGATCTAACCCTAACTATTATACGGACGCAATCGAACACCAAAATGCAGTCACCCACTTAACGTTTTTCTACAAAGGCAATAAAGCAAACAAAATATTCGAAAATTGTCTTGCTTTTTTATTATTTCGTACAGTAAGTGAACTTCCGTTTGAGAACAACCAGTCGCAAGAAGCACTTTGAAATTTCCCTCCCAAATATTTGATATATATTTGTTGGAACAATATTTAAAAATTGTGGATTGATGTTTTACCGATTTGGTCATAGCAGTTCAGTGGTTTCACGCAAAAGAACGAGATAAATAATACATCTATCACTGGGTTAAATATTCGGTGCTATTGATATTCCCTCGACATCTCAGTTTTTGTAACTTCTCTATCTCCCACATGCAAAATTACTTTCCCGTTCAACTTTGTTTTGTTCCTTGATTGGATTGAGATGAATTCCTCCTTCCGAACTAAGGATACGCTCTCGGTCGTAGTCTAATCGGAGTTGTTCAAATTTATTTGGTAAAATTCGTACTTTTCTGAGTCTATGGTTTCTATGCAGTGAAGGCCTTTTGCAAATACGTAGATATGCTCAAGACCAAAATGATATATAGCCTGTATTTTATCTGCATTTGGTTAGACATTTGGTTACACAAACGTTCATAGTACAGTTCGAAATTGCCTAGTTATTTACAAAACATACTGAATATAAACAAAAATATTGCACCGCAAAACAATGTTATGAATCTCGGCTGATACGATTGTCTGGTTTGTCAAAATGTGTCACATACCGATTCGTAGCTTCTGTGAAAGTGCAATGTGTAAGAGAGTGGGATTTACATTTGGATAGATAATTCTAGAATGAGTAAGCGGAGCCTGAACGGACTTCGTCAGTGAAACTTTTATAAGCGGTTAGATGTTGTTCATACAACTTATGAGAAAGTTAATTTTAATAGTGGTGGAAACGATACCCTTCAAATAATAGACAGCCGGTATCGAAGAATTGCAGAGGATTTCGTCAATAAACTGGCAGCAATAGCAGGTGAATGTTGGATAAGAACAGGAAAATTCCTCGATGAACGGGAACTTGCTCAGTGTTCTGTTTAACACTGAGTTGCCTCAGCCATCGTGTCAAGGGATAAATTGTAACATTTCATCACTCAGTCTGAAATATGAGATGACAATCCCAATTTGGCCTTCAGGGTGATTTCTCATCTCGCTGAATCATCGGTGAAAAAATTAGGTGATTCGTAAGTAAGAGCGGACCGGGTAAAGGTGAATTTCCATTCAAATTATTTGGATAAACTTAGAGTTGGACTCACTTGAAAAGAGAGCTTATAAATATATGGCAATTTACTAAAAAGATAAGGGCATTCTTTGATCCGAAAATATTCTGTTAGAAAGCCACGCAATTCACATATTCTATGGTTGGAGGATCACAATTTATCTAAGAGGAAAATAAAATAAAGGAACCTTCCGAAGCAGTCGTGAATTATTCACCAGAAGTTTGGGTTTTTCCACTCACAGTTCAATACACTGGGTTCTCTTGTTAAATAATTCGGCGAACAATCATCAAGGAGGTGCAACAACGAATAGCATTCTCTCCACGGGGCATTTGTTGTAAATGAATCGTCAAATTTTCCTTTTTCCCTGCCATAAACGCATAGAACAAATGAATGTGCCCATGGCAATAAGATTATCGTTCCCAAGGGAGCCAGAATCTGTTTTACCACCAGACGGAGAAGCAGTCCCTCTTAAGGAAATTCCATGCTGACGAACTAGATAAATTCATTATTTCAACCTGATAAACTCTTAATTGTTCACTATGTCATATATATTACTTCCTGAACTGGGATGATTCAAAACTGTTTCAACTCGTATCAACCAGTACAGCCAGGTTTACAGTTTGGAAGTAATTGCACTGATTATTTGGTAAGTTTCTTATCACCGGTAAATGTTTGGGGCCCCTTAAGTCTCGCAAAAGCATGAAAAGGAATTCATAAGCCAAGAAAAACCATGGGTAAATTTTCAGTTTCTTCGCAGTGGCATTTAAAGACGACCATTATTGGGGTTATAATGAAGGTTTTTAACCGGACAAAACCACATACAAGTCATATTCATTCAATTTATTTTGTACTGATTCGTATACAGTCTTACAAAAAAAACTCTGGATACATTTAACACTCTTTGACCGCTCTTTTTAACTGGAACCCCGGAAAATATCACTATCCATCCTCATTGTGTTCTTCCTCTGTCTCCCTCCTCGCCGCGAATATAGTAAACCACCTGTTTTGCATGATTATACCAAATGGAAACTTATTCGTTCACGCGAATTTTCTGAGCCAAATATTTGACAGAAAAGTGCACATTATTTGCCAACATCGCTTTATTTCTCCCTTATTCCTTTACATGGCGAAAAGCTTTAGTCATAGCATTGCGTTTCTCCATCAATATGTAAAAAAATGATACTTTTACGGAACCAGGTCATATGACTTGATTTCAACGTCATCCAAAAATTTAATAGCTCTTTTCTGGTAGGCCTGCCATGAACCGTGAAATGGCTAATAAACCAGTAGATAGAACAGTGGTTACTAAATGCTTCGAAAATGCATTTTATATTTCTGCTGAACAGAAACTTAGTCGACGCTTCCAAAGAGGGTTTTGCCCTTGGCTGAATCAGCCGTAATATCACACTGTGTAAAACCAACTGTGAAGGATTATACTTTTATGACTTTGAAGACTAGCCATATTAAATCGTTCATTGAACTTTACCTGCCAAGCATCAGCCACGTTATTCACATCATTCAAGGTCCCACAATTTTATCTTTCCTTAGAATGTTACGTAGCAAACGTGAAGGGCAAACAATTGCGAAGGACGTTATATTTCCTAATTTTGTTCGGTTTCCGGAAAAATGAGGAAAATAAAGCTCATATGAAAAAGCACTTCTCTTTAGCAAAATTCTTACAGGAATTTTACAAACAAAGTTGTCCTTATATGCAAAGCTCACTGTCACTGGTTCGCTAACCAACATCATATCGAATAAATCTTCGGTAACGTGAACAGAACTTCCGAATCAAACCCCACGTTTTCAGCAAGTTTTTCAGAAACGGGTACACCACTGCAGCTTCGAATTTTCAATGTTCTACTGAGAACCGTAGCATTAGCCAGAAAGTGGCTCCTCTGAATTCTCGAAAGAAAAATTGCGTGCTACTGTCCGCTTCGGAAAAAGTGAACGACAACGGGATTTGAAAACAGTATATGCAAAGGTGCTATTTTAACCACAAAGTGATTGAACAGAGCTGCCCACGCAGATCAAGTGAACTGGTAGTGGTATTTAAACCGATATGAACAGGTTCATTGTGAATAAACGTGCCATGTTGGTCAAATTAATAGCGCCATGCATAGAAAATCCGAGTCAAACAGCAACTTTTGTAGTATCTGATCAGTGGTTTGTGATCCATAAGCTCAGCTTTTATAGCGAACCAGTTTACGGTTCAGTCTCTTGTAGTCACCCTGGTCTGCTGAGTGTGAAAGACTTCAGTGTATATAGGTCAGTTGAAATAACCAATAACGGTTATTGAATTGTAGCTAATCCCGGTATTACTTCTCAATAGCAACCTTAAAAAGCAATAAAAGTTCTCATTAGTATGTAAAAGTATGAAGAGAATTGAAAATAATGGTAGCAATTTACCGAATAAGTTGTGTGAATACATGTGGATACAGGTTCATATAGCTTTAGATAAGTACTAGATCTGGTGAAATTACTATTTGCTTATTATCAACAATTGTTAGCTTTCTTGCAGTAATGTTAATAAAGCCACTGACTGGGTATGATAACCACGCTGGACAGTTTTGGAGGACTGCACTGTAACTGACATCGTCTTGTGCGTCGTCTTCTGTGCTTATTTCAAACTTGAACATGTTTCCTGCTTCCCAGTTTTTTCATCTAAAATATCACCACAATCTCTAATCAAACTGTCAACCTTCCCCTTATTGGGTGGTTGATCACACAGCTGAATGTTTGGAGTTGGGAATCAAGCCTAACAGACAACGAAGGTCCTTCAGCCCAACTAATCGATGGAGTGTGACTACTTGATCAGTGTCAGTAATTGGAGTTTTGAAGTCATCTCCAAGTGATTCATTTTGTGGCAGCAAAGTGTAATTCCATAGCAATGATTTCCATTTCTAAGGAGTTTTTGAGTTGGCCGTAGATAGGAGTATCGCTTCTACTTCCAGAAAATCGAGCACATTACCATCCATCAGTTTCATTCGACCGAGCAAGCTGTAGTCCCGTTGTTCTGTTTCGAGTTTGCCACTGATGAACAAAGAAGCACCGTCCTCAGTACATTCTATTCCAAACTCCGTGATACTTACATGATCAGCGTGTTATTGCTCAAATAATATTACCAACGGGGTCGGAATACTTCAGCAAACTCTAATTTTTCATCAGGAATCTAAATACTATAGTGAGCACGCTTCTGAGTCTTTGAACTGTCTTCTAGGGTATTTTCGGCTTGCAAATAAAAGTAACTACTCCCATTACTTAAGTAGATCAAATAAATTGACAAATTTCGTCTAATACCGGAATACGTCAACAAGCTGCACACAGATTTGTATAACTTTTTGGCATACTAATGTTTTGCTGCAAAGAGTATTAAGTTATATTGTTAATGAAGGGCTAACTTGGCCTAATCGAGGAGAAGAGGGAATGGCTCTCATTTCTTTGTCAGAGCTACTCTGAGCAGGAAACGATTTATTTCTTTTGAACCTGCAATTCTCTTGCACCAGACTTCGGAAAAAAGGATCAAGCTGGGCCATAATTTGCATCCACAGGAAGGCAATCACTTCGGTCAAGAATGGCTGCTACGGTCTCTTGATTTTCAGAACTGAACCTCCGATAACCAGTTTCTTCGTACATCTCAACAGATGTGACTGATTATTTTCCCGGCTAGATTGTATTCACGACCTTCAGGGGTTCAAAGTGGAAAGTGGAATAAAATCAAAATCTGACCTTGTTCGCCTAGGAGAAAGAAGTGCGACCTCTTTCTCGGTGGTATACTTTTCGTCGTGGATATAACTATTCACAAACGAACAACATAAATGCGCAGATAGAACATCAACCGCAGGGAAATTGTATCAAAAGAGCTAATGTGATGCACTTTTGATTGAATTAGACAACAGTGAAGGGTTCTCGAGGTATTTTTTATGATAGGCTAGGACAGAGAAATGATGAGCGATTGCCCTGGAGTAGAAAAAGTTGTATTTACACTTGATGGTTGGGAACATGACGCACCCAGTTCAATGCTCACGCAGGGAATGGGTTGAATCCTTGTTGTCATTATTTATAGAAATAATACTTCACATTGAAGACAAACCTCCGGCCTTGGCAATTAAAAGGAGAGCATCGTAAGAGTTGGATACATTAGAGATAAATGTGACGAGCAGGAGCCCCTAGGTTCGGAAAATAATAAAAGCATCATTTGATAAGGTCCCCGTGACAACATCAGTAGCTTGTTCATTCGGATCATAAGAAGCTTTGGGTAATTTGCGAGTGTAAAATGCCAAGCGCTAGGGTGATAGAAAGGCACCTGGAATGCTAGACCGACAATTTGACATTCTCACCGTGAGGGTCACAAACTGAATTCCATCAATGAAATATCCTCGAATCATTAACGGAAAAGGTGAGGATATGCTTGCATTTTTTGATTATAATGACAGTGAAATACTGTCATCACATTTCAGTGCATTGCTATAACCAAGAAAACAAGTTCGTAGAAGATTTCTAGTGTGGATCATGGAGAATAAGACACAGTTAGGCAAATACGTTACAGCGTCCATTTTGAATGGTGGTTTTGGTAAGCAAATTATGGATCCAGAGGACTAACCATGCATGACGAACTGCGTGAGAATACGTTCTCCGAATACTTTCAGAAAGACGGAAGCGCTTCGAAACCGACCGAAATTCATCGATATACTTTTTGGGTATCCAGACCACACGAAAGGTATATTTCACAGTGCGTTTGTTGGAAACTGCCGTAGGAAATATGACTCAATAAGAGGCGTACTCTTTAGGGAAAGTTGGTTGAAATTCGGTGGTGTACTAAACAGTTGACTGTGCAGTGTAACAGTACTTCACGGGCCTCAGTGTGCAGAGCTGATTGTACAAAAAGTTTCCATCGTGTGCGAGAACCGATGATGACTAGTGTTCCAAAGTATTGTTCCTGCATAAGTCTTGTTCTTTTTTCAAACTCAGTATCAGGGGAATACATTATTCGTTCGAATGCTGTTTGATTTTCGATCCTGTAGATACATTCTTTTGTCCTACCCGTATTGTAAAATGAGGATAGGAGAACCAAGTAGGCCAGATTTATACTGATTTGAGCAGAGCCAACGGTCTGCATCATATGGTTGACAAGTTGGAAACTACGTCGACGGCCGTTTGATGTTCGCAACAACTAACAACAAGGACGCATTTCCAGCGTTACAGGGCAACCCATATTGGCTGCTTTCGAAATAATCTTTCGATCAAAGGCAGTTGTCATTATAGGATATCCCAGTCATTGCTTTACTGGTTTCTACATGAGGGAAGTATAAATCCTTCGATATGAGGTAATGGCTTCTCTTGTATTTGTATCTGTATTACAGAGGTTTTCAAGCAGCATGCTTACATTTCAGTCATAAATACTCTGAAGAGACTGGGGTAGAAATAAACAAAATATATAACAAGGTAATGTAGGAGGGAAAAGGGGAAGGAAAAAATTGACCAAAATCAGAAAGCATTTTCATTTTACTCTTGCCCTTGTTGGTCAGCATCATAGTCAGATAGGGCATGGGAGAGTTTTGTTCAGGGTACTTCAGCAAAAAAGGTGTCAAAATTTAGTCCTGATGGATGAGACAGAACGAGAAAGCCTTCAGAGCGTAATGGACGCGTTGAATTCTGTAATATCGTGTGGTCTGGAGCTACTCAAGATTCAGTTTGTTATTTGACTAATTCATTTAAAGAAAGTCAAGGGGGAGAGATGAAACGCGACTAATAATCACCCATCCATGATGTTCTGATCGCTGAGCTAGGCGTTTAGGTCGAAAAAGTTTCATCACCAGTCGAGGTGACATCGTCAGTGCACTTGCACTGACCAACAACTTCAGCTACAACTAACACAAACATCTAAAACCGTTACAATCACCCATCCGTGGCGAAAGGATTGGAAGTCTTGTTTTAAAATGTCGGGGGAAATTACGGGAGAATGATATGATGAGACCCGAAGAATACATTGAAGAACAAATTTGGAGACAACTGTTGTTGGTGTGCGAAACTGTCTGAATCTTCTTACTTGAAAAAATAGGCGTTGCTGTTGACCGACGGAGTGCTGAAATTGATATCTCCATCGTATATTAGTGTCTAGGCTAACTCCAAGGCACTTGACAGAGCAAACTCTGGGTAGGGATTTGAAATTCAATTTGGCAGCATCAGTAGGGGAAGACGAGAAAAAGAGAGACTGAAAACTCATTCGGGGTATTTAGACGGAATCTGCTTTAAACCCAAATGGGAAAAGAAACATTCTATTCAGAAACAGGTAGTCATTGAGTTTCCTGATATCCGGGTGAATGGAAATAGTTGAACTAATTTACGACCATAGTTCGATAGCCAGGAAAGATGTTGTGCCGGAGAGTCTGGAGGTTCAAGCTTTTAGAAGAAAAGAGATAGGGGTACAGAATCAGAGGCTGAAGAATAATCTGTAATATGCGGCGGACAAATCACTCAGATTTGTTTAAAGGTGTAATGCTGGAATGGGCCAAACAAGCAGCAACATCAAGAGTGAATCTTTTGGGTTTATATGCAAGCTGAAAAAGGTCAGGTGGCATATTAAGATACACTTGAAGACCGGTGAAAAGAGACTTTCCTGTGAATTATGAGCAGTTGCAGTGAACACACCGGGTCGAAAGCGTTTGTCTCAACCAGTAGCGTTGGAGCTTTCATAAATTGGAATGATGGTAACTGGAAGCCACAGATCATCAGGACTGAGACTGGTTTATCAAAGTAGTGATCGGTGTGACAAGTTAAACAGCATCGTACTTGGGTATCGCCGGAGAAAGGCCATCAGGACCAGCGGCCGACAAAATTTTGGTTTGTGATGAATTTTATAAATGTCTACCGTAGAGAAAGGTCCCAGATCTGTAGAAACATAAGGAGAATATAAAGGAGGGCTCTCATTGGAGGGAAGCTTAAAAGTAGCATTCAGGTGGTTCATGTCGACCTTTTAGTTTTTATTTTTGGTCTTCTGATCACATAAAATCGTATGCCTTATCAAAGATGCCAAGGATTTTTGGTTTGTAGAAATTCTTTGATAAAGGAAGCATTTTTGGCAGCGAGTCTCTTGACTCCTAAATTTCGACGAGACTTGTATGCGACTTTCTTCTGTTTTCGTAGTACTTTGAGTGTTGGCGAGGCGATCTTGCTACCAGAGGTGAACAGTGTCTAAATAGGGCAACACAAGCTGAAGATGGCACACACAGTTTCCATAAAGAGTTCTTGAGCCGGGAAGACCAAGAGTGTAGAGGAAAACCATGAAGAGGCAACACCAGTGTTTGAGTTAGAAAAGGTAAGGTTGTGATGAGAAAGGTGACGAGGAAGAAATCTTGCCTGATTTGATGACGAGAATAACCTGTGGGCAATGTGTGATCGGATTTTTGGTCTCAGAAGAATCAAGCTAAGGTCACTTTGGGAGAGAGGAGCTTTCGGTTAGCGAGAAAAAAGCGAGAGTAATTGGTAGTGACTTCGCCTAACACAGAGTTCCCCCTTGTAGGAGAGGTACTGATATCAGTTATTCCGAACAAAAAAGGCGGAAAAAGGTTAGCCTGAATGAAATCATCAACGTTCATATGCCAACCATTGTCTAGAGGGGATCTAGAAATGGTATAAGTGCATCATAAGAGGAGGATATATTGGATTGTTCACAGAAAGGCACCATATACACCATAGTGTAATAGAACTTCCGAAACGAACAGATCCGGGGAAACAGTGTGTAGAGAGACATTCATTACTGTTTGTAGAACATTTGAAAACAGCAGTGGACTTGCCACTCCATGCTGAATTGACCTAAGTCACTATCTCACCTTCGTATTTTTTGTTCTTCAGCTCCCGATCTGGACCATAAGACTGAAATCAGTTCACGCGAATCAGAGAGTCATCAATATTCTCGTCCAGCAAGGATTCTTGGACGCGTACTGGACATGTATGAACAAGAATCCGTGCCCGTAAAATGACTGGCAAATTCGAGAATTTCGAGAGAAGCAAACGAATTTTAGCACCGATCACAGACGACACTGTCATTCTAGATGGAGCAACCGAGCTAAGTGCTGCTCGCCAGCCAGCACGTTTCCGTTTTTGGTCTCATTTTCCTTTATAGTAGTCATGGGCAAAGCACACATCGATTGAACACATGAAGTTGTTTTTGATATCAAAAATTCCGGTCGAGAATATGGGCAGAGTGTAGCCATGATAACTGGGTAATATTACATATATATATATATATATATATATATATATATATATATATATATATATATATATTATATATATATATATATATACCGGCTTGTGTTTAAGCAGGGTGTCAACACAAAAATATTTGCGAAGAAGGAGGAAGGGAGAGCAATA
Source organism: Fasciola hepatica (assembly GCA_948099385.1). Taxonomy (NCBI): domain Eukaryota; kingdom Metazoa; phylum Platyhelminthes; class Trematoda; order Plagiorchiida; family Fasciolidae; genus Fasciola; species Fasciola hepatica. Next base: position 84,653 of record CANUEZ040000134.1, read on the forward strand.
AAGTGAAAAAGACAGTTAGTGAGAGACAGCGAGAAAACAAAGCTGAAATTTTGGCTTTTCACCGTACACATTTTGATGATTTTGTCATTTTCTTTGTCGGAATGACATTTTTGTGATTACGAAACACAAGAGTTCAACAGACAGATCGCACAGCCATCGCACCACTGACTTCTGTTCTCAGCCACGTCCCCAACGTCTCTAACCGACGGTAATCCGTATTCCTTGGGCCCCAAGCAGTCAGGCGGGTGGCTCCAACCGAAGCCACTCCAGATGCTAGATTTCGCATACCTCCACGCCGGATCATGGTCTGACCGCCAAGTCGTTTTTTCCAGCGTTGCTCAGTACGTGCGAATATGACACTGAAAGGTTGATAATGGGCTGGTATTCGTAAAACATGACCGAGTCACTGGAGTCGGTGTAGAGTGGTCACTTCGCTAAAAGGGCGGCTATTAGTGCCCAAAACACGACGGTCCACCTCGTCATTACTCACTCGAAGTTTTCGTCCGGCGCGAGAAACGCTTCAAAAACATCGGTTGTCGAAAACGAAAAGATGCGGAGCATCCTAAGAGTATTGTTTGAAAGTAAAGTAGAGCACAATAAGCAAAATATCCCTTTATTTGCGCATCAGTAGGCATGAGCGTAAACGGGCAAACAAGCAAGTGACTCACATATTGGCAAGCGCAAGCGGTACATCAGATCCAATGCAGTCAAGTAAGGCCGCTGAACGGTACCAAATCAACAAACACGTATGGCTCAGTGCCAAAGTTTGATTTGTTATAAAAAGCCGTCTGTAGCACGGATAAAGTCACGGTGATGTGTGTAAGTGTGTGCAGGCATGTGCGGCTAGTCGTGGCAGCCAGCAGGCAGCAATCAAAAGGTAGTCAACAATGGTGCGTACGTTACTAGTTAAACCGCCACAACCCCCAGCACGAAGTGGCCAGGTCTCGCCACCGTAGAAAGAAACATTACTATTCGTGGTGACTTACACCTGTTCCTTTAGAGAGAGACGAATATCACGGCTAAGCCACGCATGTAGCAGGTTTCTTGAACTTGCTCTAGCTCTCACTGTGTGTGAATTGATCGTCTCCCGGACACCACATCCAGCGGTTATCAAGCTCGCAAGGTAATTAAAGTTGTCGACAAAACTCAAACCGATCAAAGCAAAGGGTGAGCTCAGGCATGGGCTCCTTCCAATCTTGCAAAAACACTTGGCACTTGGAAGGCGCAAAGTCCATACCTTATCTGGATACCTCAATGGCCAAGCGGTTCTAAACACGTCCTACTGCCTGTGCATTATCACTCAGCAGAGCAATATCATCAGCAAATTCCAAGTCGAAAACTATGCTCCGTGGGAGGAGTTCAACTCTACCTTTTGGACGTACAAATAAGGCATTTTGTAAAACGTCCTCCATGACAAAGTCGGAGAGAAAAGGGGATATAGGCCAACCTTGTCGAGCTCCACTGAAGACAATAAAATAGGGCGAAATTCGGCCGTGGGCCTTTACCCAACCTGAGGTGTTACGATGTAACTCTTTGAGGACTAATGCATACTTCTCAGATACTCCATTTCACAAGAAACTGTACCACAATGCATTTCTATCGACAGAGCCGAAGGCTAAGGACATGCCCAGGAACGCGAAGATTCTTGGTCTTTAGAAAGTTTGACTATGCTCTACCGGTTGTCGGAGGGTAAAGATTTGATCAATACTTTCACGAACACAAAGAAAACCAGCCTGTTCCTAGAGAGTTTACTCTTCACACGCTTGGTACAACCTACCAAGTATGACAGAGGCAAGCAGCTTTGATGCTATTGGGGTAAGGCTTACACCCCTTCAGTGACTGCTCGAGCTCTTCGTAAAGATTAGAACGACATTTTATTTATCCCAAAATGATGGAATCTGATCAAACTTCCAAACTTCTGGGAACAAAACGCAAAATTCCCTGATGATCTGAATTCCACTATCTTCAGATGGGGCTGGGGAATACCTTCGGAGCCCTGCGATCTTTGACGTCCCAGTGTATGGAATTTTCTGGATAGCTGCTGCAGTAGGTGGATCTGTCGAAGCGTACCACTAAAAGTGTGCCAGGAGAGGTCGACATTGAGGACCTGCTAAGCTGTGTCTGAAAGTACTCCACCCAGCCTTCACGAAGCAGTTTTTGATTATAAAGTGACGAACCATCCACCTCTTAGATTGTTTAACCCACACCTAGAGGTTTCCCTCCGGTGGCTCGAATGAGATAGAACAACTTGCGGGAATTTCCCATGGCGGCGCCACTTTCTATCTCTGATGAAAGAGGTGACAACCAGGTTTCGCGATCTCTAGAAAGGCTAGAGTCAAGTGCACGCCTCACGAGTGCTTCGTTACATTTGCTTCCAGTGGGAATTGACTGGCTTGAGTCGAGAGGGAGCAAAGATTCAGCAGAAACCCAGGGTCTTGAGATGCGACGAGACAGACCACCATTTACTAGACCAGCAAAATGCAAGGAGTTCTTGATAAGCGACCAGTGCTGGTTCATGCCATCATGTGGGTCTAGAGGTAGCATTTTTTGAAAACCAGATAGGCGAAATGGATAGGAGAGCTTATCGCAATTTAACTGTCTTTGCAGCATGCTTTTGGACTGTGCACCAAAGTATATGGACAGCTTAGTGCAAACTGGTTCGTGATCGGAATCAAAATGAGTGCTCCAGTACAAGCACCATTTTTGTATGCAACCCAGCTATTTGTAGCTTATAGCGATGTGGTTGGTCTATTTCATAGACCACTCAAAGTGAGCCGAAGCCAAGAGTTGTATCCGCGATTGTTACTTCTGAATTTTGCAGACTAAGCCCCACAGCTTCAGTTTCTTCAGAAATCCGAAAGCGAAACTCCAAAGAAGGATTAGATGGGAGGATGCCAATCAAACTATGGGATGTGAGTCTTGAATGCGAGTCTGTTGAAAGCCATGCACATGGATGGCGAGGGATTCAAGCGTGCGAGCTAAACCCGCCTGTTATCCTGTGTGCATCCGTGTTCACATATTGCATGAGTCTATTTTCCATGAACATCAAGGACGAAGCAGGGTATTGGCTGGTGGTAGCTCGTTCGGTGAGGTTCGAAAGCTAGTCGAAGAAGGATAGAAGAGAACGTAGTCAGGATATACACAAATGGCACTACAGCAGGTGAGGTCAATCGAAGAACCCGTGTGATGTGAAAATGGAAGAGAAAGTGGGAGGGGAGTAGGGATGGGAGAAGGTGTTGAACACGGTGTAGGAGATCAATCGTCTGTAAGCATGGAAGCGCAGTCATTCATAGTGGTAGGGTGTGTCACGGTTGTTTGCGTTGCCAGCTGTTGTATTATCGGTTCGCCCAGTCCATAGCAGGCATTTTTTATTCGGCAATGCAACATTGCGCAGCCAAGCTCGTCCTGTTAGGCAGCAGGTTCCTTCCAAAAGAGTTGACGGCCGAATATGTGGTTTATTCGCCTCTTCCGGGAACCAGTAGAAGCCGGTGGCTGAATGCTTAGTTAACTCACCCTTCTGGTGAGGCTAGACATCCTAGGTGCCCTGTAAAACCCTCCGCCACATATGAAGTTGAGCATCGTGTTGTACGCCTCACCGAGAAGGTAGTGAGTGGGACTTCTTCAACAGGGGCTTTGACAGAGGCACAGTCATTTGAGAGGACTTCGACAGACGTTCAGGACTAGTAGCCATCGCCGAACCTGGGATACCCACCACCGAAAATACCGAGGCATCTGGACCACAGAACACAGACAAAAAAAAACAAGAAAAAACACTTCGAAGCAAAATGATAGGAGTCGAGACCAGCAGTGGGTGAACATACATTGTGATTGATTCAGACCTATTTATTTTGGTATTATAATTTCACGTGGTGTGGTCGGGTGTAATTATAACTCTCGCCCTAGCCGAGGAAAGGAAATGAGGCATGTCGCTCCCAGGGCACTTTGTCGAACAAATGGTGCTTCTTTGGGAATGGAGCACAAACTGCCGTCAGATTTTTGTATTTAGCTGGCTTCTCCAGCCCTAGCACAACCAAGATCCACCTTTCGGGCAACACAAAGTTCAAGAGTTTGAGAACTGATTATTGAGTGGGCGGCAATAAACTATTCTAGGATGCTAAAAGCAACCTAGTGAACCTTATCCAACTCAGGATAGCTGAGAAAGGTGTAAGAGGTAATTGCCTCATTTAGCGGCAGGCCATATTCACAAATTTCACCTTCATTTCATAAGCTTCAGTACAATTTATGTAGGGGGCTAGCCACCAGGCAAAAACCAGCTTCGCCCTCTAACAACGCCGATAATCGTTCGCGACTGCTTGCTTTTAGCTCTCACTAACTTATTCGCGGATGACCATAGCAGTGGCCACCATTCCACCGGTGACCTGCAGATCAATCCGATAGCTTCAAGCTGTGCTCTCCCTGCTCAATGAGAAAGAATTTTTTTGAGGTAATATACATTCGAACAAGATGATTTACTGTTTCCACAAAACTTATGACAATGGGTATTTTGGGCAAAGTATAACTTGTACATCACTGATGGTGGTGAGAAAAGTTTGAGCTTGATTAGACTCAATTTGTTAGTGTCACCCATGTGGTACAATCCGCGGCAAAAATATTTACAGAATCTGTATACAGCGATTAGAATGACATAAATGAGTTCTGAGACAGCTTTCGCACTGCTACCAATAGTTAAAATGGTTATTGTTCCTGGAACGCACACGGAGGAAACACCAAGTAAAATATTGTCTCAAATATCCCACATAGCACGTCGAGAACTAACAACGTGGCGAAAACGTTCATTTCCAGTTATTCAAACTCATAATGATGCATAACAATAAATTCGACTTAGAAACAAAGGGGAATGATGATCTAAATCTGTCTGTACACGTGCGTGTGTGCACATGAAATGGATCATATTACGGGATGTTCAAGTAATTGCACACGAGTTCGGGAACGAAAAGTCGCCCAAGGGAGCTTAAGACCTTGCATAAATTCTTTCTGAGCACACAGAGGAGAATCTTAAAGGCGGATACTAACGGTTTCAGCTGTGGCTAGGATGCAACACTTGACAAGACTTGATTGCTCACCCCGAAAGTTATAAATAGCACGAGAATCTTCTATCACCTCAACTGTGTGGTTCGACTCAACAAGACATGAGCATGCAGCACTTTTTTCCAAATCCTCCGGTGTTCAGCCAAACTGGGTGGAGGTCACAAATGGGCTCGGATATGTGCTTGGTCGTGCGACCAACTAACCCAGTTCTACAGGAACAGTTAAGTGAGTAAACACAGTTGATTTCGGAAAAGACAGTAGGTTTGGAAAGAACAGAATTTAGAACTGCTCAGCAAAAGATATGCTGCTTGTTACTTTTTATATTCTTAGTTGGATAATTTCGGCTTCCTTATGGCTTCTCGTCGTTTCCTTTCATCGTCCTGTGAATAAACCTTTACTGATAGCTTTTTTGTAAGTAAACACACTGCAGAAAAGAAGTTGATTTCTCCTTGTATCTTTGGAGCAGGTTTTTCTGCGCTACTATGGGCGCAAGGTATGTGATTCATCTTCATTCTGATGGGTACACGACTGAGAAAATTGATATATGTACCTTTTTTATGCACCCATAAGCGAACGGAGGAAACACTCCGCCAGTTTGACTCACACGGCTCATTCGATAGACTCTTTCACTTTTCTACTTTCAAAAGGAAATATTACGTTTAGATGGGCAGCTTTAAAATTTCCAAGCAATAGGTTTGTGTCCACATTAGCATATTCCGCACAAAGACTTCGTCTGGGCACCGTTTGTACAGGGTGTTCTTCGGGAAAGCGTACACCCCTGCAGCTTTGTTTCTAATATTACTACTAAGAAAACTACCAGTAGCTAGATTGTTTGATTTTTTCCAGATTCTTGCGAGAGAAATGGCGTTGCTCTACACTCTTGCCAAAACTATGCACGATGCTGGAATTTGCAGTTTATGCATAGAAAGGTGCTATTTTTAATCAGAAAGTGATCAGACAAAGCTACCTATACGAATCAAGTGGGCCGTCAGTAGTACATACATCGGTATGGATTCGTTCCTTGTGAATAAACAGATCGCGTTGTCTAATTTACCAGCACCTTAAACGGAAAACCAGGGTCAAGCAGCAACTTACCTAGTGCCCGATCAGTGGCTTGTTATCCTTTATCACTGCTTTTATCGCCTACCAGTTCGCTGTTTACTCCCGTGTATTCACTTTCGACCTCAGTTAATCCAGTTCAATTGGGACAACCTATAACGGTTTTTAGATTGTCGCGGTTCGCTGATAGCCACTTCTCGGCAGAAACCTAACAAAGAAATCAAAAAAGTCATCAGCGTAGAGCCGTAGAAAGAGAGCCAGGAATAATGACAGCTTTATTATGTACGAGCTCGACGTTAAAACCTTCATTTGCTTGCATCACTGCATATCTCAGTTCTGTTTTGTTGCATCACACTCTTACATTAGCTCAAGCAGTGAAAGTCACCACTGACTTACGGAACTGTTTACTTGAATAAAAACTATCATAGTTCGTACATACTTCCCGAATCTGTATTTTTTATCCACGTATACGGTGTAAAAGCTGGAAATTCACCCAGTCCGGTAAATGAAGCTACTAGTGACCTAACTTGACTTCAATACAAAAGCCTTGATATGGTGTCGTATCTTCCTGCCGATAATCAGTGATTGCTTGGATCTCGTGGAAGTCCGACACCAAAAATAATCAAATGCAATAATCTGCCTCCCAATAAATTTCATCCCTCTTTTAGACTGTCCATTTAACGGAGCTTATCTCATCAAGATAGATACTGTTTTGATGAGTGGTATAAGTTTACTTAGTAAAGTTGGCATCATCTTGTCCAGGACCCGGCATATTGAGATGAAATTAATACTTGTCTTTAGTTAATAACTGGTAACTCCCTGTCACTAATTTCCATAAATGCCTGAGTATGATTAGCACTCTGGATATTTCTGAAAGAATGCACTGTAACTGTGATTGTTATGTGCACTTTCTTCGGGGGTTTGCCCAGTCTCGAACGTAATTGGTGTTGCCCGGTGATTGGGGAGATCTCAGATAGTCGTGAAAAATGTTGAACGTGTTGTATAATTTGACTTAGCGTTCTATCCGAGGTGCTGCAGAATTGACCAACATGATCAGTTTATCCACAATGAATATATATTTCACTCGTAAAATCTAGTGGGACCAATGGAGTGGCGCGTAAAATCCCGAAACACTCGGCGACAGAGAGCGAGTTTGTGTGGTGATACGGTGCCATTAGATGAATCACGATAACATGCAAAATATACAAACCTTGAAGTGTGAGGCGTCCGGGTGTAGCTGTACACTCTGTCATGGCGCGATCGACGTGATTGTGCTTCCTTTAGTGAATAATTAACAAGAAAATCATTGCATTCCAAAAAGGGTGTTTGAAGGCTTTCCGCTGTGTCCAAAGTATACAAGACAGCTCCTAACTGTGTCCAAAATGCCAATGAACCTGGTCACTAGCAATCAATAAAGGGAATGTGCCTGAGGCTACCACGTGACGCATGTGCAGAGGGCAGAGATAATAACTGAACACGGCTGAAGAGAACCGATCAGACGAAAGAAGTCGGGGTGCACACAAAACGAATGGGACCGACAACACTAATCATGGAACGACAAGCAGGCTGTGGGTGTGAGGGGAGGGGGGTGTGAGTGTATGCGTGTGCAACAGTTGGCCCATAAAGGTGATCAATCAGGATGAACTGAATCAGTCGAAGGGCCGTGTGTGTGTGTATGTGTGTATATTCATGTGTGCGGGTGTGGGGTCAACGAGGGTTCTACGCTTCAGCCAAGTGAGAACGGCCTATCAGGTTAGGCCAAAGGCAGCCTGTGGTGCGCCAGTAGTGCGGTGCCAACAACGTTGAAATCTGGCCAGTGAGGAAGTGAACGTGGACTAGAAACGAGGTCCTGATACTAGAAAAATAAGCAATAATGTGAGACTGAAGATAAGGTGATTCAGTTCACTTCAGCTTATTCAACCATTAACCTCGCACTTCTGTGTTCTGGTTCCCTTTGCCACCTTTCGGCATCGCCCAGTAAAGGGCGAAAAGAATAAAAGCAGTGATAAAGATCCACAAAGTCAAAGTATCATGAGGAAATCAAGAGGACAAGTGGGGAGTCCCAATGCATCTAAGCCAGTGACCGCAACACCTAGCCATATCACTTGATGTCTCCAACAATTTGGTAGGTCGATCGCTTCGACTCCAACATCGAAGTCTAACAAGATTTACGTGGCTAAGTCCCCTGGTCAGGGTTTTCATACCTTTTTGCCATGTCATGGACTGACCACCTCGACCTACCTTCCAATCACCACCCGGTTAGAGAACATCTTACTTTGAGAAAGTCTATTGGCTGGCATGCGTAACACATGTCCCAACCACCTTAACCTGTTTTGATTCAGTACTTGATCCCAGACTGACCTCTGGTTCCCAACACCCTACGCCGAGCTTCAGCATTCCTGATACGGTGTTCCCACCATACCCGGACAATGCTACCGAGACATCGGTGCTCGAACACCGACCGTCTTCGCCTATCTTCTACCCTCAACGGCCATGTTTCTGAACCGTATAAAAGAACGGACCTACTCACCGCATTGTACACTCTACCCTTAACAGACAATCGGATGTCACCCCGACGCCACAGATGACGCAGGTTGGCAAAAGCCAAACGCACCTTCTGTATACGTGATGGCACTTCATCCGTTATCTGTCCACCCGGTGAGATATAACTGCCCAGGTAACAAAATTTATCCAATTCAGCTAGAGTTTCCCCTGCCAACACAAGGTTTGGTGTTGAGCCAACCCAGTCCTGCAAAAGCATTTTACACTTTGAAGGCGCAAAACATATCCCAAACATTCCTACACTGTTGTTTAAGCTATCTAAGAAAGCTTGAAACTTACCTGGATCTTCACTCAGAAAAACAAAATCATTCGCGTATTCCAAGTCAGACAATTTACTGTCTGAGCAAAGGTCGACGCCACTATTCTCACCCGAGGATAGGGCTATCCCAAGAATCAATTTGACTGCAAAATTGAGGAGAAAGGGTGAATGAGGGCAACCATGACGAACACCACTTTCCTTGGTGAACTCGGGGGAAAGATTACCATAAGCACAAACCCGGCTTCGGCTGTTCGCATACAATCATTGGAAAAGAGAAATAAACTTCTCTGGCACACTTTCAGTGAGAGGGAGCGCCAGAGTGCTGTGCCGTCGACTGAGTCGAAGGACGCTTTCAGATCAATAAATACAGATATTGTGGGCCTACGGAAGATGTGTCTGCTCTCTAAGATTTGTCGAAGCGCGAAGATGTGGTCGATAACACCCCTACCGGGTCCGAAACCGGCTTAATTCCTACGCGTACACATTTCGCGGGCATTATATAATTGTTGGAGAATAAGACCAGTGAGCTTTTTAGAAGAGATAATAACCAAGCTAATACCTCTGTGGTTTTCACAAGAGGACCTGATACCTTTGTTGTATATCGGCACAATCATCGGTTCACACCATTCCCCGGGAATCTGCTAGCTATCCCATATAACGCGGAGGGGTTTTCGTAACTCGGAAATCAAAGCTTTGCTCCATCCTCGAAAGAAGATGGAGACAACCCAACTGGTCTAGCTGCTTTGTGCCTTTCCAAGTAACCTATCTCCCGCATAATCACAATCTCTGATGCAGGACTGGTATTTACCTGCATCGGTTCGCTGTCGGGTATATTTGGTAGGTCCACTTTGAAGTGAGTTAACTGAATTATTCCCTAAAGTGCTCCGCCCAGCGCCCTAGATGATGTCCCTGAGAGTGAATCAGTGAGCCCTCGGATTCCTTAATTAACTCACCTACACCAGGCTTCCGTAGACCGGTACCTCAAATCAAACGGAAAAAGATTGCGAACATTGCCAGTGGAAGCAGTCTTTTTCACTTCCTTACGCTTTTCAATCCACCACTGCTCACCGTCATTTTTCCGGCTCCTAATGAGTTGGCTCCCCAGGACTTATGCACTTCAATAAGTGTGACATCCATAGGGACGGATCAACCAGCATCCAACAGAGCAACTGATGTCGAAGATATCCGTAGCTTGTGAGACCGAATTGAACCAGAGTCCTCGGTGGCATTCGAAGCGGCATACAAGTCTTCCTTGATCTGTTGCCAACGTTAGTTTGGGTCCTGAACATCTGGCTGCATAGATAACTGCGTAGACAGCTCCATTTGGAAACTGTGTCGTTGGTTATCGTCTAAAAGCAACTGCGCGGGACGCGTGGCGTTTACTTCTGTGAGACCACGAATGAGACTTAAACGGAAGCGAGCACATACCAAGGCGTAATCTGAGTCCACAGGAGTAGACCAAAATGAACGTCAATCTTTAAACAATCCACGCCAGCGGTGACCAATCACAATATGGTCCATCTGAGTCTAACGTTGTGAAGACGAAGGGGGACTCCATGTGAGTCTATGCCACTTCTTATGGCAGAGGTTTGTGCTTGCCAGGAACAATCAGTGGTCAGAACACAGCTGAATGAGACAATCGCCGTTATCAGTCCCATCGGCTGCGACAGAAAATGGGTCTCCGATATGCCTTTCGGAATCTTCTGAAAGGCCAGATTGGGCGTTGAAATTCCCAGCAATGTCCACCACGCCCGTTGAACGTGCTATTCGAAGCAGCTGAGACAAATCCTGATAGAATTCGTCTTTGACCCCTGAGGATCTGCAGTCAGTCGGCTCACACACAGACATGACGAACAAAAATCGGCGCTTCAGTTTATTTTTGTTGACATGAACAGAACCTTCTGACCGAAATGAACACAAACGACTGCTAACTGGAATACTGTCTAGCAGTGCACGCTCAGCTTTCATGCTCAAATCCATCCCAACACCAGCCTGACCACGATCTCTAGACATTAAATCACCAGATACCCCCACAGTGAAGTGAGAGACTGAAGTGGAGCCAGGGTGCGGAAACTTATCACAGAAACGGGATCGCGTATGCGTGTTTCGGAGACACGGCATACATCTCTTTGAAAGTTGTCAAGTGTTTTAGCCAGGGCCGCCTGTTGTTCTATCTGACAAAGTGTACGGACGTTAAAGATGGCCAAGTAAAGTGAACACTTAGGCTTAAAAGTGCATCCGATATATAATCAACTCCTGAGTGACTGCTTCCATCACCGCCGCAACTAGCCGTGGAGTTTTTCATCGACCATAATTTTAAAGAGGGAAAGTCGGTAAGGTTCTTTACAGGAGAGATACTGGAGGTTTCTGGGGAATCATACTTCGCCGCTGCCCACATTGCTGAAGGGGGTTTTCCTTTGGGACCCCTAACCGGAAACTTTGACTCAAAAGTTTGACCCACAAGGCAGTGGGGCGTTAACCCAACAAGGGAACGTGACCGAAGAACCCGTGATGGAACTACTTCTGGTCTGTCACGTGAAACCTAATTGTTGCACGTATTCTGTCATGACGTCGCTGGTGCTCTGTTATCGATCCGATTTTCGGATTCAGTCCTTAGCTCCATGCACCCAATAAAGCAATTGGAATGTGGACGGGACAGCATCCTTTGGGCTGGGGCTGCCCAGCTTAGGGGGGCGATAGCTGCCCAATGTAGTGCGATGACTTCTCCACCGTCGAGAAAAACCTCATTTACTCGCTCCATTCTTACATCCATCTAGTGGAGAGTTTTTGGCCGTGTTCATTCGCCGGAAGGTCCTTTCCAGAGGCACAGAGAATAGAACCAGATGTCTCCCATCAACTGGTTCCGAAACTGGACTTCGTATGGCCTCTACCCATTGACCTGTCAGGCATGGTTGCATCTCCGGGTTAAGGAAACCATCCTGAATAGATCTTTGGATCATGGAGGCACTCAAGCCTTCACACCACCAAGGTACAGTCTCTTCGTGGTGGTGATTCAAATGTCAAATAAACAATGGCGAAGAGGGCTGAGTATGCACCAGAACGTATGTGGTCCACAGGCACCATGGACAAATCAGAAGTAATCAGGGGCCATTCACATTCAATCACGTTAGAGGTTTAAACAGATTTAACAATGAAAGATTGTTTACTTACTTACCACTAAAGTTCAGCTCAATAATCTGTGGTTTAAAATATCCCCTCATAATAAGTTATTAGCAAATTCCCGTGCCTTCCACCGTTTTGTCAAGCGGACAATGCAACGCAATTTTTTCTCACAGAATCGGACAAGTTCAAAATCGAGCTACTGCTATCGTTTTCAGTAGTAGTATTATAAATTTGAAGTTTCCGGGGTGCACTAACTCCCGAATAACACCTAGCACTCAGTGAAATTTCAGATCATTCTTCTCCTTTTCTTTCTTATTTACATCATTTTTTTTCGGATAATAGTATGATATTTCAGAAAGGGAGTCGCGAACAGTTTGAGGCTGTTATTTAGTGAAGATTCTAACCCGGGACTGAAGATTCCGAAGTCGTTCGACCACCGCTGATTGAGTTGATCATTTTCAAGTTTTACTATGAAAATATCAGCAAATAAGGGTTTAAGAGGTGATCCGATTGCCACTTATTCCCACGAAAGGTAAACTTAACATCTGAATTAAAACTTGGCATCATGTGTGCAGACAAACAGTAACTGTTTCAGTTCGCCCAACTGGGAACCCCAATCGACTTCATTACCCTGGATGTATTCGCGTAGATGGTTGCTTTTTCACCGACTGGGTCATTTGCGAACAGTAAGGTTAATCAAGTGGTATCAGTTGTTTTCCTTCTAGATCCAGGCTCCTCACAATCTCTAAAGCAAAAAAGTGTCTCGTAGACTGTGTCTAGAAATAGTCACTCTCACTTGTTCTAATAAGTTAGTCAATCACTTTGCTATTTCATGATATGAAGAGTTATACATGTCCTGAATCGGTCTCACTGGGATGCCTTCTTCGTGTACCTTCGGTTTGCTGTATAATCTAGGAATTGTCATCCAAGAAGACCAAATCTTTTCGAAGGTCACCAAATCTGTTATCCTTTTCTACTTCAGTGATCTTTTCTTAGAAACTCATTTTTCTATCTGAGCAATCCTATCCTTCGTAAACTTAGAGGCATCATCCACTATTACCTTCAGCTCCTCTATATAACCTAGTTTACTGATAACTAGGATGCTCGCACGTTTATCTGGTCGTGACAATTTTGTTTCATTATTAGTATGCAAATTTTTCAGGAGCTTCAGGTGCTTCGACTTTGATAACATTTTTGGAAATGGTTTAGTTTCGCTATATTGTTAGCGTTAGTTCAAACTCTCTTATTTTGCGAAACTAAGGAATGGGACCGAATAAATCATGAGACAGGCTTTCAGAATCAACCTCCACATCCATCTGTTTAGTCTTATCGGCTGGGTAGCAAAGATTTTCTCCCGGGGACAACCCCTCAAGCGTTGTTTTATCCAAACTTATAGATGACAAATCATGGTCGAATTTCTTCGGATCTGCAGGAGACTAGCCAGTCTGTTTGTTCCAGTTGATATATCCTTGAAGTTGAACAAATATCATTTCGACTAATTTGTTGACTTTTATTAAACATAGACAACGAACATTTCCTTTTCTTCTGAGGTAAGTTCGTCAATCACTTGAGAGGATTTCAGAAAATTACGCACCATTTCTTCCATACGGCTTGATGTGGTCACCCGGGAATTGAGCACTTGGGGACCTGGTGGCACAGAACTGACGGTAATCCGGTTCCTCATAAGAAACGTGTGATATTGTTTGGGATATTCTGAAGTGGATATGTACCCATCGAGAAACTGAAGACGAGCCTTTGCCAGAGCCAATTTAGTACGGAACTTAGTGTAACTGTTAAGTTCAGCGAGTACGGCTAGATCTATGGCGTGTTCATTGGTAGCTTCATTTACCGGACTGGGTGAATTTCCAGCTTTTACACCGTATACGTGGATAAAAAATACAGATTCGGGAAGTATGTACGAACTATGATAGTTTTTATTCAAGTAAACAGTTCCGTAAGTCAGTGGTGACTTTCACTGCTTGAGCTAATGTAAGAGTGTGATGCAACAAAACAGAACTGAGATATGCAGTGATGCAAGCAAATGAAGGTTTTAACGTCGAGCTCGTACATAATAAAGCTGTCATTATTCCTGGCTCTCTTTCTACGGCTCTACGCTGATGACTTTTTTGATTTCTTTGTTAGGTTTCTGCCGAGAAGTGGCTATCAGCGAACCGCGACAATCTAAAAACCGTTATAGGTTGTCCCAATTGAACTGGATTAACTGAGGTCGAAAGTGAATACACGGGAGTAAACAGCGAACTGGTAGGCGATAAAAGCAGTGATAAAGGATAACAAGCCACTGATCGGGCACTAGGTAAGTTGCTGCTTGACCCTGGTTTTCCGTTTAAGGTGCTGGTAAATTAGACAACGCGATCTGTTTATTCACAAGGAACGAATCCATACCGATGTATGTACTACTGACGGCCCACTTGATTCGTATAGGTAGCTTTGTCTGATCACTTTCTGATTAAAAATAGCACCTTTCTATGCATAAACTGCAAATTCCAGCATCGTGCATAGTTTTGGCAAGAGTGTAGAGCAACGCCATTTCTCTCGCAAGAATCTGGAAAAAATCAAACAATCTAGCTACTGGTAGTTTTCTTAGTAGTAATATTAGAAACAAAGCTGCAGGGGTGTACGCTTTCCCGAAGAACACCCTGTACAAACGGTGCCCAGACGAAGTCTTTGTGCGGAATATGCTAATGTGGACACAAACCTATTGCTTGGAAATTTTAAAGCTGCCCATCTAAACGTAATATTTCCTTTTGAAAGTAGAAAAGTGAAAGAGTCTATCGAATGAGCCGTGTGAGTCAAACTGGCGGAGTGTTTCCTCCGTTCGCTTATGGGTGCATAAAAAAGGTACATATATCAATTTTCTCAGTCGTGTACCCATCAGAATGAAGATGAATCACATACCTTGCGCCCATAGTAGCGCAGAAAAACCTGCTCCAAAGATACAAGGAGAAATCAACTTCTTTTCTGCAGTGTGTTTACTTACAAAAAAGCTATCAGTAAAGGTTTATTCACAGGACGATGAAAGGAAACGACGAGAAGCCATAAGGAAGCCGAAATTATCCAACTAAGAATATAAAAAGTAACAAGCAGCATATCTTTTGCTGAGCAGTTCTAAATTCTGTTCTTTCCAAACCTACTGTCTTTTCCGAAATCAACTGTGTTTACTCACTTAACTGTTCCTGTAGAACTGGGTTAGTTGGTCGCACGACCAAGCACATATCCGAGCCCATTTGTGACCTCCACCCAGTTTGGCTGAACACCGGAGGATTTGGAAAAAAGTGCTGCATGCTCATGTCTTGTTGAGTCGAACCACACAGTTGAGGTGATAGAAGATTCTCGTGCTATTTAGAACTTTCGGGGTGAGCAATCAAGTCTTGTCAAGTGTTGCATCCTAGCCACAGCTGAAACCGTTAGTATCCGCCTTTAAGATTCTCCTCTGTGTGCTCAGAAAGAATTTATGCAAGGTCTTAAGCTCCCTTGGGCGACTTTTCGTTCCCGAACTCGTGTGCAATTACTTGAACATCCCGTAATATGATCCATTTCATGTGCACACACGCACGTGTACAGACAGATTTAGATCATCATTCCCCTTTGTTTCTAAGTCGAATTTATTGTTATGCATCATTATGAGTTTGAATAACTGGAAATGAACGTTTTCGCCACGTTGTTAGTTCTCGACGTGCTATGTGGGATATTTGAGACAATATTTTACTTGGTGTTTCCTCCGTGTGCGTTCCAGGAACAATAACCATTTTAACTATTGGTAGCAGTGCGAAAGCTGTCTCAGAACTCATTTATGTCATTCTAATCGCTGTATACAGATTCTGTAAATATTTTTGCCGCGGATTGTACCACATGGGTGACACTAACAAATTGAGTCTAATCAAGCTCAAACTTTTCTCACCACCATCAGTGATGTACAAGTTATACTTTGCCCAAAATACCCATTGTCATAAGTTTTGTGGAAACAGTAAATCATCTTGTTCGAATGTATATTACCTCAAAAAAATTCTTTCTCATTGAGCAGGGAGAGCACAGCTTGAAGCTATCGGATTGATCTGCAGGTCACCGGTGGAATGGTGGCCACTGCTATGGTCATCCGCGAATAAGTTAGTGAGAGCTAAAAGCAAGCAGTCGCGAACGATTATCGGCGTTGTTAGAGGGCGAAGCTGGTTTTTGCCTGGTGGCTAGCCCCCTACATAAATTGTACTGAAGCTTATGAAATGAAGGTGAAATTTGTGAATATGGCCTGCCGCTAAATGAGGCAATTACCTCTTACACCTTTCTCAGCTATCCTGAGTTGGATAAGGTTCACTAGGTTGCTTTTAGCATCCTAGAATAGTTTATTGCCGCCCACTCAATAATCAGTTCTCAAACTCTTGAACTTTGTGTTGCCCGAAAGGTGGATCTTGGTTGTGCTAGGGCTGGAGAAGCCAGCTAAATACAAAAATCTGACGGCAGTTTGTGCTCCATTCCCAAAGAAGCACCATTTGTTCGACAAAGTGCCCTGGGAGCGACATGCCTCATTTCCTTTCCTCGGTTAGGGCGAGAGTTATGCTACCTGGGCTGCTTACGATGCGAAGTCGCCTGAAGCTAAATTGCTGGAATACGAGAGAACACTCCAGACCATTCGAAGCCGAAGGACCACAGCATACAATGAATGACTGCCATATCAATATCGCATATCTCTCCGAGGTTCGGCTAACTTAGTCTGACTTCCTGTGTAAATAGTTTCTCCGATTATTCGACAGTTGCTACATCTACCACAGCAGACCAAAATACAACCCATGTCTCTATGGAGACTATTCGCAAGGAACATGGTACCCCTTCGTGCCGAGTTAGCTCGTTTTCGCGCCAAACATTCTGAGACAGGTTTTCGCGGTCTAGGCCCTAAAGGTGGTAGACATAGAGGCAGTGAAACGCAAATTCTAGAACAAATTGCAACAAGTGGGTATGGATATCCAAAAAAGTGACTTTATTCTGTTGCTGGAGACTAGAACGCTCCAATGGTCCCTACATCACAGATAATAGAGATCGTTTGGGGATATGTGGTCTTGGACAGTAGTTTGACAGTGGCGAACTGCCCGTCAGCAGTGTAGACTACAATAGTCTTACCATCACCATATCCGCTTTCAGGATTTAAAAGAGCACATGCTAAACAGGTACTCTAATGGCCGCACAACAGCGCACCAAACCGTTTACATTCGGTACAATCAAGCTGACCATTTCAGACCAAAGATTGGCCGTACTCTTTAGGCGCTGTGACTGGTAACAAGAATGCTCCTTTGTTCATGCACTCCTCAAGATCCATCTAGCGGAGCTCCTGAAAAATTGGGCCGGAAGCAGATTTATTCAGCAGCTTTAAGATAATCGAGAAAAAGACAAACCGATTTGGAGGCTGCCGTCTCTCACTAATAAGCACACACTCAGGTAGTGAAGAGAAAGTCACGCGGTAATCAAGTCCAACATTTCCGAGAAACCGGAGTTTACGCGACGACCGTGGAAGGATATAATCTCAAGGGCGACTCTCCAGTTATTCGAGTAAAGACGATCCCCTAAATGGTCACCCAGATTTCCGGACCAGTCGACGACAAGCAAATTGTTTGGCCTGACGCGACCGCAAAAACCACTGGGCACAAATCACGGAAGCTATAGAGACCGTAGCTAAGGCGATTACTTCTCTACCTCCTCCATCCATTCCATGGTATTGGAGATGTCGGTCTACATCAGTCCACAGATGGTTATCGGAAAGCTATCGCACACGGTTCCGGTTCGTTACGGTCGGCTGGGTGACACATTAGCATAATTAGGATTCACTGTCCCTGACTCTATTTCAGGGGTTAAGTACCTTGTAGAAGATGATCCTCGAATGCTTAGCAAGAGAATGTGAGGTCAATATTTACATGCTCTACAAAAATAATCATGATCAGGCACTAATGATGGCCGTCCTG
Source organism: Fasciola hepatica (assembly GCA_948099385.1). Classification (NCBI taxonomy): domain Eukaryota; kingdom Metazoa; phylum Platyhelminthes; class Trematoda; order Plagiorchiida; family Fasciolidae; genus Fasciola; species Fasciola hepatica. Next base: position 102,671 of record CANUEZ040000134.1, read on the forward strand.
CCACAGTGTACCGGATGGAAAAGCTTCATGGTACCACTGTGTCTCCAAACCCATGTGCCTTCTATTCACAAATCGATCCGTGGGCACAAAATCTCAGCCTATTGACAAAACCTCTGACTGAGAATAACCTCTCTCACACACAGGTCACTTCACCCTTCGGGAGAGTCGCGAAAACCGGATGTTTTGCCTCGCTTCATAGAATAACCCTAATTATGATGAATGAATCAAATCAGACCGTTTAACTCCACCTTTTCAAACCTACTAAGTCTAATTACGTGTTTCCTAACGGAGCATGAGGGTCAGTCACGTTAGACGGTAGCTTCTTTCGCATACTTTATTGGATCACGTCAATACCTCCGACATGTTATGCAAAAGAGTTATTGAAAAATAACTCAGATTTCGATGTCTGTGCTCCAACTTGGAGTTAAATAAATCTGAGCGACATTCCAACAAAGTAATTAATTTTCGCGACTCTTCCAAAGGATGAAGCCATCTGTGTGTGTGTATGTGTGTGTGTGTGTATGCGTGCGTGTTTCTGTGTGTGTGTGAGAGAGAGAGGAGAGAGGTTGAGTGAGCACATTTTGAGGACACAGTTTGGTGAACAAGCTCCTTTTCAGTGAATTATATTCATGCCATTATATCACAATATATTACTAGTTAAGGAATAGGATCATTTAGACAAATAGGAAATGATGGTGATTAATAATGACATAAAAAAGGAAAGAAAACAATGGTGATCCGGGCTTTAATCAAGACCGGAAGTGGGTCTATTTCAATCAGTCATTTGATCGGTGGGCCGAGGTGTCTTTTTCCCACAGATCAGTTTGTGAGTAGAACTCACGTGGGTTTGGAGACAAAACGGTACAATGAAGCATTTCCACCCTGTACAGACCGGTCAATATAGATTAAACGATCCCTCAAAGGGTTAGCAAGCCCACTCAGGCAAGGTCGAGGGCGTAGTAGACCAATACAAGAAGGGGGGGGGGGGGCAGAGAATTGTACGAGGTCGTTGGGATAGGATTATTAATCGCAATCAGTGATCGGTGATAGTATGAAATGGTTGTTTTGGTCATGGGAAGCAAAGTTGTGGGGTGAAGGAGAGGAAGAGAACAAAGATGGCCGTGACAAGCGAACAAAACGGAGGTTCAATAAACAAATGATAGTGTATCTGAATCATGGTTGTGAATGCATAAGTAATAAGCGACTTTGCAGAAGGCATGGAAAATAGTGATGGTGGGGAGCAATACGTTAGGATAAGGCCCGCGAATGGTTCAAACACGCTCAATGGTGCATAGATATGATCAGACTCTCATGAAAACAGGTGAGTGACTGAGTCTGATGAGAGCGACAAGAACTCCGAAAACCAGTTGAGTAGTAAACGTGAGAGCGTGGCATGACCAAAGAAAGCCTAGATAGTAACTGAAGAGAAACCGCAGGTTATTAGGAAGCAAGTTGCGACCATATGAACAGGAGCCGGCCGAGCACAGGCATGGGCTACAGATAGAATCCACCCACTGTCGGAGAACCAAGTGTGTGATTGACACATGGATGGACGGGCTAGTTCCTTTGGCAGACAGTAGGTGATCGTCTGCTAAAAATCGTGTCAGTGCTCAGCGGAGAGAAGCAAATCATTGGTCCAAGCAGTTACCTACGAAACTGAACGAAATTATCCAATCAGTCGCCGAATGTCACCCTCACCAAGCCGGGCACAATCAACAGATCACCGGTCAAGTTGATCCAATAAAGAAATCAGCGGAATCAACAAGTTAGCGGCCACGGGCTTATTTAACCCATCGAAACGAAATCATCCAAAAGACTGCCAACAGCTGTTTCAAGCGACAGTAAGAAAATCAGTCATTCGGATAAGTAACCCAAAGAGCCAGTCAGAAGACCTGGTTATAGAAAGCGGTATGCAAGAACGTGAATAACGGCAGTAATTCCTAACTGACGCAGGTCGAGTTCACAACAAAGTAAAGCAGCCGAGCAAGGGGTGTGCACTGAGTTTTGGCGAACTACAGTCAACCGTAAATGAAAGGTTCTGTCACAAAAGCCTTTCGGACATCGTTCATTCTTTATGGGGCTAATAATCCAGGTGTACCTCTCTCTCCTGCTGCATGTTCTACTTTTCAGTCCATATCCTCCAAGAATATTGCCTACAGAAACCCTAAAACTCCTTATCTTTACAAATCTTTACAAAAACTTAGCGCGAGTGTTGGCTGAATTTTTTCGCACGTTTAGGAGTGTACTCATTCTTAGTCATTACACCAATTTGCTGCGGTGATAACTACATACGTAAGGGAACTCAATTCTTGTATGACAGGGAAGATCCACGGAAAATTTCTAGAAAACCCGACTGCAGATGCATCCAACTTTAAACCTATGTTTTTCAATACGCACGTAGCTATAGCCTTAGTTGTTAAACTCACGTACACTATTTAAGTGCGATAAAGTAACAGGATAGACTGAAGCTGAAATGAGTTACTGTTTAGAAAGCCACCACTGGATGATGTTAGTTGCCGGTAATTGCAGGTTTTAGTAGTTTACTCAATGATAGTTTAACGGAAATGGTGAGTACAACATTCGGTGATCATGACCCTCGATGACGCATAAGTCCAAAACACCAACAACAGATAAAAGACCAGAGTAGTAGTCAAATCATCAAGTCCGCGGATAACTTCTGGCTTTCGCTATTTTTTTTTTGGGGGGGGGGGAGGGGGTTAATTCCTGAGACTCAGTTCCACGGACCTTTCCAATGTGACCTGTCAACCAGGGGCGATGTCTGAGCAAAGACAGATCCACTTTAATTTTCATTTGCGAAGAAGTATACTGAAGGGACTCTTGATATTTCACCACAGGACTAAGTAGTGTTGTTCCGGATTTTCAGTTCTCCTCCAAGTTGGCATCGGCGTCCCGGAAGTGGGACCGGAGAGCGATATCTGACTGAAATTTTGGTGATTGTACGTCTTTGAAAATATACTAGCTACTTTAATCTCCAGAGTTTTAGGAACACTGAAACAGCTTTGATATCAAGACGACGTTGTCAAATCGAGCAGTTAACAAGCACGTCGCCCCCGTCTACTTAGATTATTCGTCGCAGACAGTAATTTTCAAACACTTCCAGCTTCGCGGCATCCTCAACACCTACTGGACACGTTCCGTAAGTGTAGTTCAGTATTGGACAAATAGCGGTCCGGAAGATGCGGGCTTCGGTCGGTAGGCTAATGTCTATGCGTACTCATGGCACCTTGTCAAAAATGAGAAAAGCTCTCCCAGCTTTACTTCGGAAATGCCGTGTTTCGTTGTGTGAGGAATGCCGAGGTGAGTGCTGGCGAAAAAATCTCTTTGTCGTGAATAGAAGGATTGGTATTCTAAAGGTTAGCCACAAAGGAGTGGGCAACAATAACCTTTCGCGGACAATCAAGGGCTTTGTTATAAGGCTTGGCGGGTTCTTCACGTAGAAGCGAACTCTCTACATAGACACCACAAAAGCCCATAGACAGCAACAGAACTTGTGTGAATATGACCAAAAGATGAATCACAAGGCAGATTGCACAAGTTACCGTGACATCACTTTTGTTATTAACGCCGCATGGGTGTTCTCTGCGTGACATTTGTGCATATGTTCTATCCAAGGAAGCTTCCCACGTAGTGAGGTACACGTGGATTAAATATTCCAACTTCACACCGAGTCATAACATCCTTACACTTTCCGGCAACGAAATGCAGCATGCGTTATTGATCTTCAGCCCGGCTTCAATCCATGTGGGAGATTATATGTATATAAGTGGACAAAATGCCTCAGGAAATGTTTAGTGTCAAGAGGCCGTGCTTCTCAAGGACAGATGCGAGAATACACCTAAACGGGGATGAATCCAGAGGTTCGTTTGTTAGTTCTGGTTTTAGACTAAGCCGTTTATTATTGGCGAATTCGTTCAGCAACACCATCGACTGAATAATTTGTCAGACACTGACCGACTACACTGAAATCCGGGTGGGCTCTGACATTTTCCTCACGAATCCGGAATTCTCTAAGGGCATCGTCATCCTTTGGGAGGGCCTAATTGCACTTTAACTGGTTTTATATCACAGAATCCTTTGCATGACTCGAGAAGCTGGGCATCAAAACAATGAAGACAAAAACGTTATTGACCTGCGCTACACAGCCCGTCCAACCGAAATACGTTGATGGCGAACAAACTAAAAACCCTCCGGCACTCAGGTATCTCGAGTTTACGACCATCTAAAATGGCCAGATGGAAGTCAAAGACGAAAGAAAGCATAAATATGCTTTTTCTTCTAATTTCAATGATTCTCTTGACCGTTTATCCGCTGCGACACTTCGTTATAAAAGGTGTACTGTATGATTTGGAATAAAATAATATTTTCAAGTGTTAATCGTCCAAGTCGACAAGGCCAGATTAAAAACGCACCAATGATTTAGTCAGTTCGGTGGACTGAACTCACAACGAATCAGTTTCCAACATACACAGTATCGAGCAGTGTTTATCTTTTGTTGCGTAATAAACTTCAATGCATTTATGACCTCCAAACATTGTGGTCTTTCGTACCTCCGAACAAAGCCCATCAGATTTTCTTTGGTGCGATCTAACTGTGGTTTATAAACCTCCATGGGTAATGTGATCATGTATTTTCATACAGTAAATCCAGGGAATGACGTCCACAACAAAGACACACTGTTTTCAGAAAAAATATATTTTAATTTTCACCAGTGAATCCTCATGAAACGAGTACCAAAAGCGACGGGTAGCTTGACTATTGGCGTACCCACTAAGTCACCACTCGAGTGAGGTTTTTGATCGGTACCATGGTAGTCCTTTTTCCATTTACCACACTTCATTGATAACTGTCCTAATTGGAATGAACTTCTTTGATCGGGAAAGTTTGTAAAGATGGAGCCAAAAAAGCTGGCTTCAAATAACCAGCAAATTAGATGCACCTCAGTTTGCGATACCGAATTTCAGTATTATTAAGCAAGTCCGGAATTTCCAGATTTAATTTAAAATAACTAAATATTGATATTGATTGTCCAAATATCTACCTCGCTGCTGCTATGTGAGCATATTTTTACCACAACCATCTACTCTACTGTCTCGTTTAACATAAATTCGAAAGGTTCTTCGTGTCCCTAAGGTGCACATTATTCGTTAGGATTTCATCCTATGTCCACCGTGCAACACGACTGTGAAAACATTTTTCAAACTCTGCCATTGGTTTGTGAAAACCACTCATTCTTTCAGCTGAAACTATTCATGGTATATGAATTTATTTCGTCTGAAGTGATAACAATCCTAAGTGGTAATTGCATTTTGGCACACCCGAATCATAGCCAACTTTTCGATGATTTGAACAAGGATGAACGACCCAACGTTAGACTTCTGAATTTGTTCCTAATTCAGTACGTCCTTTGCTGACTTAGAATACTTGAACCACGTACATCTTATTTACAAAATCCTCTTTTGAGTTAAATCTAGATGCTTAAATACCGTTTGCCAATATATTATCATACTCGCCCGCTTAAATCCCCCACCTATGGAAACAAAACTCAATAGTGACATCCTGACTGTTTTGATACTTAAAGTGCATGTTCTATCCGGTTGGAAATGAACCACCTCAAATGAGAGACTTGTAATGCGGAAGGAATGAAACCACAACTATTCCCACATGAACTGCTCTAAATCGGACTAACATCCACAAAACAAGCAGAGCCCCAAAGCAGCAATTCTCAAGATGATTGTAAAAATACAACAGGTTTTCCAGTTTACTGACCACATAAAGTGAGTCTTTTAAATCATTTTTTGCGTGTATTATTTTCGCTGATCTAACTATCCTACATAGCGCTCTCCGCTCCTCCAGAACACGACGGTGTGCTGCCAAATTTCACCGTTTTGGCAAGACTAATAACCACATATTGCTACTTGAATTATTCAGTTCATCCGTGCTATGCGCTATCTTGTACGTCCAATATAAGAAATTTTAAATTGCCCGGCCTATGACCTGGAAAAATATTGTTTTTTGATCAGCATGGACTTTATCATGGAGGAACAACAAGCCGACCAATGGACCTTCTGTACCACTGACGTGAACGACCGGCGTACGTTGTTAACGGCCTACTCTTCTTGCACTTCTCGTCTAAAGTACTGGAACCTGCATGCTTCCTCGGCCGGTACCTGTAATATAGGATGTCAGTAACCCCTACTACATATTATTCAGATAACCAAATTCACTACCCTTCTGGTGCGCGGTACAAAACCCCCGAATCCCTTTGTCTTTCTTGCCCTCTCACTTTTATTCATCTCTCGGTACCGACGTAAAAGAAAGTTTGATTTTCTGGCACTGTTGTACATGATCAGATTAATCAAGATTTGTATTGAAACTTGATCTTTTTAATTACAATTGCATACATGACATCTACCACAGCTGAACAAGTAAAGCTCTATTTAATATTCGTCGGCTCATTTTATAAATTATTATTTCCAATAAAAGATAATTCTCATTCCGTATTCCATAGCATCAACATTATAAACTATGCATTCTGCGTCACACACAAATGGGGCGTAGCAACCAACGAACGGCGCCTTTCACTGGCAGATTATTAGTTTTGCTGGAAAATCTCTTGGAAACGTCTGTTGTATGTCTGAGGTTTTCACTCGTATATTTTGGGGTATTTTCCATGCTGAAGTATGCGGAACATATTTTGAAAATAATAACAATTTCAAAACTAACTCATTTTACCAGCTTATTTCGTTTGCACAAATGACTGCACATTGACTGCCTGACTAATGTATGAAGAAACTTTTGCCGGCTTCTGATGTTCTACGTCACATTATCCTTCATACGATGGAGCCTCTCCGTAACTGGCAATTTTAGAGGGTATAACCCTTTGTGCACAAAGGGATCAACTCCAGTGATGAACTAACTCTATGTAGGGGTGTATGCACAGCTAAGACAATCAGATACAAAGAACAATCTAAAGATATTGACCACTTTCAGCATTCAAGTAGTAGGTGATTGGATAGATATTACTATATTTGCCATAATCTACTGACTATGTTTGACTAGTGAATTCCAAAAGTGGGATAAAAGATGCCACATTTTAAAGTATGAAGACTGCGCTACCAAGAGAATCCTGATACTTTAAGATTCAGGTTATCTGTAGCACCTAGAGAGGCGCCAAAACGGATGCATTCCTTGAACGTATCTCTGCAGAGTTAGCTTTAGTTAATTTCTACGGGAGTAAACCTTAATAGTGGTAAGCTCATCTTGATAATTTATATAATATGTTCTGTTTTATTAACTCGAATTCCTACCTTGGTATTAGCTCGTTTGTCGAATTTTCTTGGACCAAACACGCGAATGAGTTGGCCTGGTTCAAGCGAGATATTGTCCCTGCTGAGTTTTATTGACAGTAACTGCGGGTACTGATGAGAAAAACATATTTCAATTACAAATCAAAAGCTGCGTAAGACCTGTGGCTTATAGGGCCAGTGAAGGCCGAGCTGTCCTCAATACCATTTGGTTATACTTTCATCAACAACGGGTGCTTTTTCCAAGTAGCAGGATCTGTTTCTTGCAATCAAAACTAGTATGCAGAGGGTAGTAATACTTGGAAGTCCAATGTTCTTGACGTCGCTTTGAATTCAGAGCCCTGAAGCTGTTTTCATTTCGTCACCTTAAGAGACAGTTTTGTTTGGCAAACACCGCGTGTAAACAAACGAAGGACTAGTCGCATGCCTTAACGGGACAAGAAGCAAACAAATACGCACGCGATGGATAACCGTACAATACAAATTAAAGTATATGCCCCACGTTTCATCTCAGTATTCTAATCAGCCTGTCCGGCTAGGTTTATGGTCTTATGTGTGAGGAGCAGGAAAATGATATAGACGATATCATACGGAAATAACCCGCTAACGGATATCACTGTTACATTCGCCATCCCATATATTTTGCAATCAAATGAACGACAATTTTAAGCATTATCTCAATAAAACCCAAGCAAAGCCAATAGTACCTTTATTCTGAATGGAAATATCAAATTTCATAGTTATTCTTCTGGGTAGAATATTTATATTTTGATTGTAATCATTCGAATTGTGGGTGAATATTTGTATGAGGATGCCATCGAGAATAATTCATCCGACCGGCCATTCATATGCTATTTAAACCTGAAACAGAGGCATACTTATTTCATTTTCCAAGGAGCATTAGGAGGTGTTACTCACACAGCAAAGTTGTGATACTGAGAACAGTGACAACAAAGGAGATAGACAGTCATTCCAAATAATTAAATGTGAACAGTAAACGGATGTTACACTGTTTTCACACTTCTGTGTCATTCAACAGATATTTGCTGGAAATCTGTCCAACAGAATAAACATTCCTTCTTCGAATTTGGGCGTCTATGTTGTACACGATTTCGTCTGTGAACAAATATTTCCAAGCATTCTACCTATTATATTTATTCTATTTTGGTGACTACGGCTTTTATTCGTACGATTACTGTTGACCACTCATTTGCTAATAAAGAATGTATCGTCGTCAATGAATTTTACAAACGTATGATGATTATGACAGACTGACGCCATAAACAAATAAGATGATCTCAAGTCGACATCGTAGAGGAAACATGGGTGTTCATTGCGAATGGTGTTCTGAATATTATTTGTGCAAAGACTTGATTTACCGTGAGTTTTGATTGCTCTATCTATTATTCGATGTCCTTGTTTCCTTGATTGGACAACAATTATTCTGCACCCTTTACAACCAAGTAACACTCTGGAGTAATTTCTTGAACATTGCTAAAAGTTTATCTCATCTTTGGTAGTCTTTAATGGGGAGTTCAAGTGAAACAATATTTTGTACATTTCAGCTGAATATGTCCTGGATTTAATTATAAATGGATGATTGGTACATGAGGATCGAGAAATTTGCAAAACCAATTTAGGATAAATTTATAAAAATTGGTCAAGGAGCTGTTGTCCACCAACTTTTTCGAAATTTACGGAGGAGCTGCTCAACTCGTGGAATACCTGTGCAAGTCACACGTCTCTTATCCGGCAGTTTATAGATCGTATTCACCGATGACATCTGAAGCAGTCCATTAGTTTCTTGCGGTCAGATAATTGGACAGAATATAAGCACAAAATGAAACCAATTTTGGACCAAAGACTAGTTATTCTCTATGATCTGTGAAGATCTATTGTAACCAATGATCAGTCACGAAAAAAATATTTTCATGAAAACTTGCCCAAAGCAGTTAGCTCAGTACTCACTGAAATGCATCAAAATGGGTTCATTTTCCTAGCAATTCTCATTGATTGATCGTTTACCGGAAACGGCAGGAATTTTAATTTTAACCTCAAGGTGTGCCATTAACAAAAGTATGAAGCGAAAGTACGACGTGTTCAAGTCGAGCTAGGGCCCTGAAGTCTGAGAAACGGCAAGGTAGAGCTTGAAAAATGCCGTTTTTATGAGTGAAAGATTTTTGGATACAACATACCGTCAGTAATCGGAATGGTGATCACCGATTATAAAAAAACGATTTCATAGTCGAAAATATAGAAAAGAGCCAACAAGCTCGGCGGATGTACATACTAATGGAAAAATGCAGCCTAATCAACCAGGTGGCATTCCGTCTTGAGGTACTTAGAATCTTGTCTAAATTTCAGCCAATCCCAATCAAAACTGTACTGAATATGAGTCAGATTCTTTTGAAGATAATGATAATAAGAATGACTATAAGCCTATTCTTTCAAAGACGCGTGAGATGGATTCAGATTAAAAACTGAGAGACAGATAGCGATCAATTCCCCGTTGGATTATCGTTCTCAAATTCAAAAGTCTTATAAACGAAGTTGAACCCGTCACTGGATTTGAAGAATTTGTGGAGAATAATCCAAGAACATTATGGGCGAGCTAGAATGCAGACGAGCTGAGGTTAATAGGTTGGCAGGGAAGGTATGCGAGAGAGTGATAGACCAAGAAGACATTCAGTGATAAATAATTTCTATTTTTACTCACATTTTTTCAATTCTGATCTCTCTGAAATTGAAACCAACTTGTACTTCAGATAGGAAGGAGTTGCTTTACAGGCACGGCTATTATAAGCAAAATAATCCCATACAAGGTTCAACCACAAGTAAAGTGTATCATAATATCAGGTATATTTAGTATCTATTAGTTCTCGATGATGTTGGAAATTTCATTCATCTGTTCAGATAGGAGCGGAGCAGAACAGCTGCTATATTTGCGGACCTGGGATGCACACGATAAGCTTGGCGATAAGGAATGCTGAGTATTCAGTGAAGCGCCAAACCGGGACACTGTAATCCACACAATCCCACCGGTGTTTTTAGAATTTGGAGAAAAAGACCACAGGTTTTCTCCTGGAAGCCTTAAAACTGATTTCTTTCCCGCCGTAAACTTCAAGCGTATGTGATAGCATGCTGTTATTTATCTCGTCACAAGCTTGCGTTGAATCTCTTCGAAAGGAAAAATCCGTTAGGTTACTAATGTTTGCACAAGTTACACCCGTTTAAAAACTTCCTCTTTCTTTGTACAGCAAGGGAACTTCCGCAGTTTACAAGCATTCGGCGAATGCAACGACTCAAAACTATCGAGATTTTTCGCTTACATTTTATTACGGGATTCGACAAATCAACAGTTATACTTGGTAATACCAAAATTGTTCAGACAGTTGAAGACCGTATTTATTTTTATAAAGCGACAGCCAGTCTGAACTTCTGATGTACAGCAAGGATATTTTTCGAATGCTCAAATGGACTTTTTTTGGATTGTACTGAATTCCAGCTGTTATCCACTTACCCTTCCTAATAAATTCGGCTGGATACACCAATGAAAGTTTTTGGTTAAATGAAAGCGGAAAGTGTTTCAATTTAAGTATGAAATGAAAAAGTACCTAATTTGTAGGCAAAAGATTTTCACGGAACTTATTATCTCATGCATCTGGACATTTGAAGAACTCTTATTGAGAAAATCAGTGATCGTGGGTAAAAAATGATGACATCATATCCGTTATGAGATGAGACAATTTGGAATGACTGGTATTGTACCAATGAATGAATAAATACCTGGGCTTTTAATCGGATTTTCTGAAAATTGTTTCACACACGAATAACATTAGGTGATATGCTATTCACCTAGAGGTACAATATTCTCTCATAGTTCATGTCAGCATGATAAAAATGATTCATCTTGTTTTTACCGTGTCAACTTGATGACAACCTGCCTGTTAGTTATATAACTGAGAACACAATACAAATTCTTGTTTCATTTGGTATGCAATGCATTCCATCAGCGTGTTCGAATTTATCGAGTAAAACTGCTCATATTATGAAAATCTTTGACGCAGTCATTCAAGAGTCAATAATTTTATAGTCTCCAGTACTCTAAAATTTTCAGGGACGCTGATGTGTTTATTTACATTGCAACCGCATTGCTCCATGCGAGAGAATTTATTATTTTGAATCAAAGTTCTATTGAGACGCGAAGCAACGTAGAGGGTCCACATCTGATCTTCATAATTTTCTTCCTAAATGATCGAGGATCTTCCCCTGTTGTGCTTGTAAATCTTGATAATTCAATGCCGGGTTTTAGTACTAATGAAATATTCAGTGAAGAAGAGTAAGTTTCATAAATATGGCCGGAATTCACGTCAATGGCTTATGATTATTTGAACAACGTCTTCAACAATGAGTTGATATATTCCCAAAGTTTATCTTCCTGAGATTCCTTTAATCCAAACTCCGATCGTTGAAATCGCTAGTGACGTAGCCAAGAATACCACAGCCCTATCCATGTGTTGGCTACGTTTGGAATCCATTTTCATTTCATTCGGATATCCGGGCGAATTTACTCATGCTACCTACGTGATGGTTTTTGTATAGAGTGTGAAATCAGAGGACCCACCTCAGTTTGTAAATGTGAACCTAGAAACTGTGGTCAGCAGTGCCACATGTGTAGCTTACATCGAAAGTTAACCAACATAGGCCGAAGCCCCTACATTTACAGCTGATATGGCAATAATCTCTTTTTCCGGAACTTGAACGTGAGATCTTTTCCAAGACATCAATGAGTAAGGAGGACGATAGCATTGAAAACATGCAGCGGATAGATGGGTAAAAGGAAGGGCTTTTTGCAGTCAGTAACTGAAAAGAAATGAAATCACTTATAGCTATAAACAAGAAGGAAATAACTGCATGTTGAACACAACTTCAACGAAAACAGTATACATTTACCGGTACTTGGACGTCTGAGGAAAGCAATCACCCGTACATTTCCCACCTCATACTCCGTACACGAATCCGTAGCTAATTAGAACTTTATGTGAACCCGGCAGAGAAACCGGTCTCTCTTTCCTCCCTACAGATGACTAGTTTATTTTTTGTTTTGGCAATACATCACCACTGCTATCACAAGAAATCAAGACAAACAAAGGGGTCTTTTTGAGGACAAGAGTTGCATATACGTAATTATTAAATCTTAGTGCAGCTGAGTAACAGAATACCAGATGTTCGACAGCTTCCATTAGGTCGTCCAGAAAGTTATGGAAAATGCACCATCTTCCACGACTCTATTAAAAATACGAGACATAACCATAGAAGAAGTAGAGGAGATTGGTTTCCGGTCCTTATCAGTCAATGCGTACATTGCAATCAATCTACTCGCACTAAACATCGTTGCCAACAATAGGGTAAACTAACACCCACTGGTATCCTGAATTTTCCAAAGTGGCAAAATCCTAAACTATCCGGTTAGCATGACAATTCACTCCGAAGAACTTACCGGGCTTTGTGAGTTGTAACTCATTCACGTCCAAAGCTGAAAATGACCCACAAAATTGTCTCCATCAAACAAAACCCTACTTATCATATGACACGTAAGTGAACGGCCCTCGAGGAACCGCATAGTGGAACTCATAGCGCAGATTAATTTGAAGACAGTAGATTCATGTAATTTCCTTTGAAACGATGAGTACAAGAAGCTACACCTGTTCACCATCCCTCCTACATGGAAAGAAAATTACGCGGGAACTCTTTTATTCTCCATCTAAAGAAACCTAGTCGGAGTGATGGTCCTCTGGGTATAGAACGCAAAAGCCCACAGATAACAACTTGAAGAGCATGGGTGAGCTGAAAATCCTGATGATTTGCTTAGTGGTGCATTGGGGAACCAAGCTGTTGAGTACTGTCAAAGTCTGATAATTCTTTCCCAATTTTTATTCATCGGCGAAAGAAAACAAATGCATTCGAATGACGGAAACTATGTCAGATTTTACCGTGATTTTCCATTGACAATCACATTTTCAACCTGGTTAACTACCAGTTTCTTGACTGACGTTGAAAAAAGAAAAAAACATTATCATATAAATAGCATATCCTTTTTGGTGCTTACCATTATTTAGGTTAACGAAAGCTGACAAAATTGAATAAACATATCAAAAAACTCTTCATTTTATTGTCGTAAGTTGATTGAACGAATGAACGTTTGTGGGAGATATTTTATCATCATATAATTGTCAGATATCTTTAATCGTTCAAGGCTTACCTCAGGCCAACCTTGCAGTTTACCATGTGTAAACGTGGGTGGCAATTCCTCCACTTAGGTTTATGGTTTATTGTTTACCGTCTAAGGAAACATTCTTGTAAGTTCTGAGTCCCAATGATGCAATGGTCTCCGGAGAGAATATCGACACCGTTGCGATCTGCCTAGTCTTCCCTAATCACCAGAGTACAATTGGTGTGTTTGCTGTTAAAGCCCTTAAGAACCGATCGCTGAGTGTCTTCAGTCAATGTTTAGTAATAACTACTTTTCCGCCCGTGGGTGTAGATAGCACAGTACCCACGGGTAAAAAACGGTATTCTTACAAGAGGACTTCCATACAAGTGCCGGTCAAATTCCAGGAACGTGCTGTGGCAGAAAAAATGAACATCAACTCACTTTTGTGTATTTTGACAGCTACAAAGTTGGATCACAGTTTAAACGAAACTATTGATTTAGAATACGTAATTTGGGGAATACAGATTTGTCTTTTCGGTACTTCTCCTCAGACCAGAACAGTACGTATGCAAAGTTTTATTGTTGCTCGAAAAAATGATCCAGGATGTTGACGTAAAAGTACAAAACTGAATGTCAAATTCATTTCCTTTGTAATGTTTATGGCAGATTCACCAGTCCTGTGGGTTTGTTTTTCCATCAAGTTGACCTTCGGCCACGGGAGCTGTATGTTGACGAATGGTGGGACAAACACACAGGACCGATGAACCTGGTGGTGAATTTTTCCACAAAAATGCAACGGAAACGAATGTGACATTCCGTTTTGTGCCTTGACATTACCCTTCTGGATCACTTTGGTGTGCTACTCTGAAACTTCGCATGTGTACTGTACTGGTCTGAGGAGAAATACCGAAAAGATAGATATGTGTTTGCCATGTTACAGTTTCTGAATTCAGACCAGGGAATTATTTCAAAAACTGAGTTTAATGATATTAACGAGTTAGCAGGATATCTTTGTAAACAAATTCAACTCAGTCGGAAGTTCTCCTAAGCATAACTGAAAGTGAGTATTCGTCGTAAAAAAATGTCCTTTCAAACGGGTGTCTGAACAGGACTTTGAACTTGTATGTGCTGCGTAAATCATTTGGTCCGAGATATAGTTAGACACTAATGTAGGCTCACCTAAATGTTGTCGTTCATTTTTCTTTGGCCCGATTACGACTGCAAACAAATCCAAGTTTACGAAAAGCAAACAACGCTTTATGAACAGTCTTGCCGAAAATGGTGGCTCTCGAAAGAATTGTTTATTTGTTAGGATTGAACATATTTTTCAATAAATAATATTCCAGTTTTCATGCCAACTTATTAGAGTCTATTATTTCGGATGAATAGGCAAATAGCAGGTGGCCTGATACGTATAACTCTCAATGCGAATTCTGATTTTACATTGGTGGTCATAATCTGTTACCCATCAATTCATGAAGAAAATTGTCCGTGTGTGTCAGTGAACATCAAACGAATCCGCAGAATGATTTGTTATTATGACAATGAAAATTAAAATGGTAATGCGTTTCAGTGTCACAGTTATTAATACGGCTAATTTTTAGGCAATTTACTCAATCTGTGATTAATATTCAATTTTAAATTCCGGCATCTTGCTTGTGGTCTTGAAGTAAATAATTCTTATAAATATGGAATTAACCGACTAACTAACTGACTAACCGGTTAGTTAACCATTCAAGGTAAACAGTCAAAATAAAGATACTAGATAATGAACTAACTTCACAGATGAATATTTTGTTTTAGAAATCGTGGATTAAAATTTACTTGTACCTACTGCACACCATTTAGATGGATTCGTGGGCTGAACTCCGACAGATGGATATTTTAAAAAATAAGGTTCTTACAACGTACCCTGAAGCTACATATAAGAAACTAGCTAGTGAGAACACGGGACAGTCTGGAGGAAGACGTACTATTACAGTCTAGCATCACTACTCGCCACAAATATTTAGTTATGGTGTTTTCCAGTGGATTTGGTCTTCCAGTGGATTTGGTCTTCCAGTGGTATTGACCTAACACCAGACTAACCCTAACTACAGTTATAATATTACAGTTTCTCGATCACAAGATACTGAGGAGGTATGGGGTAGACAGAAGCCTCGGGTTGAAAGTATGAAGTAGTAGTTTCTTTGTCAAGTCTCAATTGCCTCCAAGACCTGAAACCTTTAGTGTTCAGAGTGGTAAAATAAGCTAGTCTTTTTGATTTCATTTGCTGCAGAGTCCACTCGGCTTACTTCGGTGGAACGTTGTTGGTTTGACCGTGCTACCGATCAGATGGACTGGGCTGTGTACTGAACGTATTTCTGAGTGAGTTACCATTTACTGAACTAAAATAAAATGTTTTACACAATGTTACATTATTTGTGCAAGAGTTATTTAAAAAATTAAATTTCTAACGGCGATTAAGTTAAGTTTGGGAAAAGAGAAATTTGAACACTCTACGTGATATGTCTGCCTCATGAACCAAAACAACAACACGTTATCTCACGTTTCGATATTCCATTAGGATCTTTACAATAAAAAACGGGAAAAATTTTGAAATCCAGTAGACAATAACAAGTGGTGTGTAGTAATTTGTTATCTACTTTAATTTAGGTTACATATTTTCCAGAGGCAAATTGAGAACTTTGTATGTATGCGTATACATTACCATGAGAAATGACAGTAAAATAGTGGACGTACTTTTCCCTTCTTCAGTAGTCGGAAAAGACCCAAAAGTTTGTTGAACGTTATTACTATTCACCACAATTAAAGGCAAAAACGAGTGTAAAGCACAGCCAGCACGACATCAGATCCAAGCGCAGCTGATTGACAAATGTTTCTGAATACAATACTACTTAGGAAAGATAGGAGGGGAAATGATGTTGTTCCGTGGTTGGGAAAGGGACCAGTGAAACAACGAACTTGGGTTTCGAGGATTATCCTTTTTCAGGTTTCAACCAAAGGGTCAACATTTGTGTCACAATAAACTTCAGGGTCGCTTTCAGATCGCGGCTAGGGCGGCTTGAGTGCCTTGACGAAATGTTTCTGAGAACGAAGCGATGGATTGAGTACTCTGATCGCCACAGCCTCTGCCTTTGCTAGATGTTGTTTTCGAGCTGCCTTCGGCGCGTTTGTAGGGACTCTGTAGACTATTTTGAACGCATGGACGTTTACGTGATGTCCAGTGTCCGCAAGGTGCGCCAAAATTGCACTGGTGATGGATATTCTGTTTTCCGTCGACAGCCAAGTTGGTTTGTGCTCTTTTATCCTTTGTGATAGTTGCCGTGTCGTTCTACCTATGTAGCTTGCCGAACATGAGCAAGCAAACGAGTAGGTTAGCATGGATGAGACGAGGATAGGTGACCTGTCTTTTGGGTTTGTTGAGATCTCCGGTCGACTGGTGAAGCGGGCACGTAGTGTAGCATCGGGGAAGTTGAGAGCGATTGCCTTTTCCAAGAGTCTTATTAGTAACTCGCTTTCGTCATCCCCTTTGAAAGAGAGTTGAGTGTATGGCTCTTACTTCTAAGCGGTCACTAACGCTAGTCTAGATGTTGTTTCCGTTATGTACTATGTTTAAATGTTTACTCATCTCAGTATGCTCCAAAAGACACTCATAACTAATCAGAAAGCAAAGTCTGAATGACTGATTGTGCACAAGACATCTATATCATAACTGGGTTGAGTCTAAATTATTCCTGATTTGTTGTGAAAGCGATAAAGCAATTAACACCGCTCTTTTCATTTCCGCAATTTTTCAACCTTTCGGCTACCTTAAATAAGCTTCCTCTGGGCCAGTTTTACTTCGGAAAATCATATCCAGTTTACCAACAATTACTGTTATCTCCATCAGCTTGTGGCTTCCAGGTTACCACTCATATTAATATGGGTTTCACCCATATTTTACTCAGCAGTCGGTCACCTGAGGTTTCAAAATACGGTAATACATAACTGTTGTCCCGGGACCTGGTTTACACATCGGTGAATCCACCTCCAAAAATCATGCTTCCTCTTACTTGGCTGGAGAAGTTAATATTCATCTAGTACTAACTCGTGGATGACCTCCAGGTGAGAGTTTAAATCGCACCTTTGCTTAAAACAGATTACACTAAATTTCCTTGGATATGTGAGCCTTATTACTGGTCATATGTGATCGTGGCATTATTATCCTGAAATATCATGTAAACGAATGCTACCAAGGATGATATTCCTCGGATTTTGGATTGGAAATTTGATAATCCACTTTTAAAATGACAAGGACTAGTGTGTACCTCAGAAGGGTTTTGCTGACACATTTCCGTTGACTGCATTCTCTCTACATCAACTTCAATATGCTTGTTACTTAATCACCTATCTATAAAACCATGTATTTGGAAGTGCTCAGATTTGGTTGGGATTAACTTGAACTATCATACCAAATTGGAAATCGCGTCTAAGTTGCAAAATGTGAGCTGCTAATCATTTTGAAATCATCGATTTTGTCAAGTTTATTAAATCAAAAGCATATCAGTTTGTTTTGCCGTGATTATCGAATTCCAAGTTGATCTGACGAAGAAACATTCTTGGTCATTGTACTTACCGACGGCTTCCGAGATTGGAACTATTTTTATATGTAATTTTATAGAATTTTATGCTGTGAATATATGGGTAACTAGTAGTGTTCAATTCAAACCTAAAATCCTGATCTACCATAAAGTAACAACAGAGGAAACGGTTCATTAAATGGGAAGAAAGCTGTTTCCATCTTATTCAGAACCTTCATTAAAATTCTTTGGTATACACCAAGTAAACTAGAACTCCGAAGGAATAAGACTCTGACGAACTGACTGCATTGGGCTGTGTGCTCGTGTTGTAGACAATTTCAGCATTACTCAAGTGAATCGGCCACAACGGACACTACGCCGCCCATTCCTCGAACCAAGGATTGTTAAGGCCTTCGTGTTCAGAGTCCACGTGTTTCAATGAACACATTTTTCCGTGGGCATGCATGTAATTCATCAAGCGTCTAATTTCCTGAATGGAGTTGGATAATTTGGACTACAGTATTTTCCCACTGATGTTACGCCTATTTAGTGGGGATACACATCCTGGTTCGCATTCATTTTCTATACGCAGCATTTGAATAAGCAGGATTGTTTGATAAAACACAACTATCAACAGATGGATGGACATCGTTATTTTGTCTCCTTGTGTCTAGGTAACCCAAAGTTGTCTTATTTTTCACACAAAATATCTCCCCTATTTCAAAACAATGTCTTCTCCAAAGAAATACATGGCTAAGCCACTGAATACTTTTAGCTGACTGTCGAAGTAGTCAATGGAATGTTTGTCAAATTATAAATATCAAACGCGTGTCCAAGTCCAGATAATTCAAAAACGAGCAACGTGCTATTCAGTGTCATCTATTGATTGAGTGGTCGCTTTAATATTTGCCTGAATAAAATACGTAACAGACAGTTCAGCAGTTTTATCTGCGTCTTAAAAATGGAGAGAAAGAAACGAACTGGCTTACAGTCTTGTAGCATTTTATGTACTATAAAGAAAGTATAAGAACAGACGTTTTATTATGCACCCTACCTTGGAGCCGCATGTGTGATACAATTCATTGTAAAAAAAACGAATACTGAAATTAGGTAGGAATATATATATGTATATAATATATATATATATATATATATATATATATATATATATATATATATATATATATATAGGGCCACAGAACCTACTTGCTGAATCAATGATTATTTTCACTAGATAGAATAAGAAAGAAGTTCATTCGGTAAAATACACGAGTTGCTGGTATTCATTGGAAGAAATAGAATTTACATACATGATCTTTTCAAATAATATCAAACAAAGCTTTGAATATAATCGTTTTCATGACTGAAAATTGCTCATTGTGGCTCAGTAGTATTTCGTGCCCATTTAGAATTGCATTACCTTAGTAAGCATGAATAATTTGACTGACGCTTGAAAGACGAAATTTAATGAAGTAAAGTACTTTGCGTTTAGAAACTGCACAGGAGGCATAGATACTGATCATTCCAGGGGAAATTCCAATGATAGAAATGGTGATTATATGTCTGCTTATCAGAAAGAAGCACGGACAATACGGATACAATTAAAATGCTATTATCTGGTGGAAAATCAAGCTGTCATATGGTAAAAAGTAAGACACGGTAAAAAGCTGGTAACATTTTGAAATACATGATCTTGAAATGAATGCCAATGAGCATGGTTTGTTGATTTTTCAGTTTATTTTTGCGACGCCGGCGAGATGACTACTTAAAACGCAAATTTTCACTAGAATTTTTCACAAAAATATGATAGTCCACGAAAAGCGCTTCAATAAACGTTTTATTCAGCACTTTTTCTAAGTGGAGCAGCTTTCATTTTTGCATATTTTATGTGAAAGTGATAGTAAAACAAGGTGCAATTGGTGAAAAATAAATCGACTTGGATGATGATGTTTTATAGGTTTTGATAGACAATACAGGTCAAAGAGCGCTAAAACATTCAAAAAGAGATCACGTCTACTTCTAATACTCGTCAGTATTACGATGAATGATAAGATAAAGTAAGCTGAGTAACCTTTTGGAATTTTGTAAGCCATCATTACATGCCCAAAAACGTCGACCACTGGTTGCAATTGCGAAAAAGTTCGAATTTCATTGAGATTCATTTTGACACCAGATTTGTCTTTCGTGCTCTTTAGCTGGATTCGGCGGGTAGAAAAAACACTATCTGTGATAAAGTATCCGAAAAGAAACAGATTCTGATGATTCACCAACTCTTAAACCTGCTGTGTTGGTTGATGTAAGCTAGAGGGCGTTAGGGTTCCTTGAGTCGGGGGAGTAATATGTTCGGCTGGGAGTAATAAATAATTCAGCAATCTTTTACTCTGTCATATCGAATTTTCTTCTAGAGAAACTATCTGGCCCTCAATTAACGCGTCCTGTTAAGTCTTTCAAGAAAAAAATGTCCCGAATGTCGTAGTAATATCTAATATTTTGTTATACGCTTTCACATTAGGAACATCGCGGAACTTGTAAAGATTCAGTTATAACATTTGCCTCATAAAGACGCCGATTTGACCGTGAGGACTCATTTTTTGTTTAAACCTAAGTTGTTACAATTCTTTTGAATTGACGAAAGGTTTGTTTCAGACTAAACTGCTTCATTATCAGGACAACGCCTGACGAATTTATGAACCAGTAAAACCCACTGGAGGAGCCTTTGAATCTGGCCGCGCTGTTCCATCTCCATCGGAATGTATATCACATGACCATACACACATCTTCTGGTTTACTGTTTATTCCTCTTTGAATACCATAAAGGCTGTAGTGCTGTTAAAGTATTGCCCATTTCGGCATAATATTCAGTGACTTACTACAGCTCCTCAAAAACAAGAATTCCCCGTCGGAAATGACCTCTTTGAACCCATTGTATGAAAGTAAATAATTTTTAGGGAATCCAGAACTCAGCTAAGAAAATATTACGCCAGCCGGAAGTTAGTTCTTTGGAAAAACACCCAGTCATTGCATGCGCCTACCCGCTGTAATCAGCGAGAACGTTCTAACTCTACCGCGCAATTTTCAGGGGCTTCAAAATCTCGTTGAGACAAGGGAATAATTTTAATGAACACAGATTGGCTGTTATTTAGTGATTCATACTCACGCCATTAAATCAAAACATATTTAGACAAGGTAAGGAATTGGAACAATTAGGAAAACAGGAAGTGATAAAGATTGGGTGGGACAAGAAAATTCAGCTCAGAGTATTCCTTCTACAAGAAACCTGGCTTCGAGCTGATATCGACGAAAAAGTATTTGCACTAGAGAGTTTCATGCATATTATCACAAGTGAGGTAATGGAGCTATCATCTTCATCAACAGTTGTTGGTGTAAACAGTACAGGAGTGCTTTTGTCTATGGTACTATTTTCGTTATTAATTACATGTATGAATCGAAAACGAAGATTTTAGGCAATTTTCGCTCACTTCTGCTAGTGAATAAACATATTTCTCCCTAATGTTCTATGGCAGACTATTTGCAATTCATTGGCTAAGACTCACAAATTTTGGTAAAATAAGCTGGTATTTCATTGTGTGTAGTTGCTGGCGATTTCATTCGTTTTGATGTGAGCTTTTTTGATTCCTTCGGTTGGACAAAATTTGTTGCATTTCCAACTGAACCGAAAGGTTTTAGAAAACTTTCTTATTCTTCTATTTAAAAGCGCATATCTTTTCCAACTTCGATCCGCTCTTCACTTAGCTTATCTGACCACACAATAATCAAAACCCCACCCAAACTCCGAAGTTATTACCGACCACAGGTTTCACATAAGATTAGGAGCATCTAGTTCAGAAAAGATAAAGCTGTCCTGAAAACTTTTTAAAGCTACCGGAATGGTTGATCAAGCAGAATTGCTTACTCTCAGACACGGACCTTTTGGTCTCCTAGCACCATCTCACCGGCTTTTTTAAAGTTTGTCTTGATCCTTTCTGCTAACTTGAAACCTCGTAGTCGCATACTGATCGCTGTAATCTCTCAGCTCATGCAGCTTCGTCGCAAAAAGGAATAAGAGTTCAAACAACATAATACTTCATCAGTTAAAATTCTGACAAAATAAATCTAAACAGAATTATAGTGCATCAATTCCATTTTCACGCGTAACCTTCTACCCAACGAAATTCATCGCAACACATGAATGTACTTGGCACATCTAACCGATAGCTCATCCTCAAGCAAGTTGACCACTGTTGACGTAACCAAGATCAACAAGTCATTCAGTGAAGCATTACGACATTTGTTTTTTATTCTCTTCGATGAAAGTCAATCTCAAGAACCTTCCTTTTTCATCCCTACCTTGGTTGTCCATAAAAAAGAGCTTCTCACTAACCCCGGAAAATCATTCGGACTGGAAGGACTCAACACTATAGTGTTCGAAGAGTGTGCGGTTACCGTAAACCCTATTATCTCTGCTCTTCCCAATCAACGTTCGAAGGAAAAAAAGATCCCAGACTGTTGAAGGATACCATATAAAACTCATGTTCTCAGAAAATGTCTTCGTATTTCCGTCCAGAAGAGTGTTTTTCTATCCCTTCCAAAGATTGTGGAAGGCTGATTCTCTAACAATTGAACAAATTTACTATCTTTCGGATCCCGATCAGTTTGCTTACTGACACTTACAGACACTGACGCTCCACCCTCAAAGCATTCGTCATCGGCTTAAATTAATTTACTTCCGAATTCGACAGGAAAAGCCAACTGTAGGAAAATTCTTCCTGGACTACTGTGATGCATTCATCTGCATCTACAGGAACAAACTGCCGTTCTTTCTCTTCCTGTTCTGTAGTGGGTCTTTGCTTGTCTTTGAGTTAAAGGATTACTTTCACCATCGCCAGCAGTTCACTCATTATCACAACAACACTTTGTCTCTTGTACCAATACCCAAGGAGCGCCAATATCCCCATTGTTTTTTATCTGCTAGCTTTCCTGTTTTTCCTGTACGTGAAAATACTCCTGTTATCAAATATGCGACAGTGTCTTTTTTGGTTTGCTGCATGCTAGCAATTCTACATTCCCTTTATTCTAAAATGGAGTCATTCCAATTTCAGACTGTTGTCACGGTCGTAGAGCAGACTTAAACCCAATGAAGTGTGGTGACTTTGTGTTTTCCCTTTTTATTAATAGTAGAAGATCCAGTTTCCAATACGACTTCTCGCTTATTACGGTAAATGGGAACTGCTAGATCATTTTGGTTCAGTGAATTACCTAGAGGTGCCGCTAGACCGTACCCTCAAGTGGTCCAAATACAAGCTTGGTTCTTCTGAAATCTAACTGCCTAGCTTTCTGTGTTTTACTCTTTGAGTTCCACTCAGTACCCACTGGTCTCAAAAAAGCTGTCCTTTTAAGTCCTGTAACTTACTGGCTAAAAGCTTCGCCTGTCATCTACACTAGACTGTTTGTGGAAAACTTCAAATTCTCTGCCAGATCCCCCAAGATTCTACCGTCTGCCAGTGGTACGTCCCAATGGTATTTGAATTGATTTATCACGTTCCAACATAACAAAGCCTGCCAAAAGCAGTCTGCAAAGATTCTCATTAACTCTGTTCATTCAATTCATGAAAATCTAGTGAAATGTCCATCCACATCTTCCACATGTAGAACGGTTCCACTATTCTCTACCCGGCAAGGTATTTGCCCTACTCAGTTTCTATAATATCGGAATTACCACAGCACCCAGGATTACACGGAAGCTTACTACCTATTATTCCAGTGTTTCATTTCATTTACGTATACATGACGTATACATGAAAACATGAAGGCTGAATATGCACCCGTAAAGGTGTGTAAAGGAATTAACTGACTTGACCTGTTTCGACTTTTGGAACTGGTGAAGCATGCTATGAAAGTGGGCCTTTCCGTCTGCTGACAAGCGCCAGTGGGTTTCATATAATGGCAAAAGAAGCGCAGATAATCGTTAAATGTTTAAGCAGGGATGCGATTGGTTAGTTTTCGAGGGGACGTTTGATCGACTTTGATGGTAGTGAGCAAATACTCGTCACTCGAGTGTTGATGCGATAGTGGGTAATGACTGCATCTAATCAAAAACTGTGTAAAACTAGGATCATATTCCGGGTTGACTTCAAAAAAACAATGAGCGGACAGACGAAATCGGTGTTATCATCGAGCGCCTGAAAAACACGTAATTCCTTCATTACGCAACTACAGTGGGAGACTAAGCACTGTGTCATTCTGAGCTCGGTCTTCACCGTCATTTACGTTACAAACGGTCAAAAACTACGGACATACGCGGAGGCACTACCAATTAACCATCACCACCCTTAACTGCGCGAACAGCGAGAATATATATTTAAGTTCGCCTAGCCTCGATGACATTTCCTGTTTCGTATTATTTGTTTGTATGTGTGTGTGCGTATGCTTTTACCTTTGATCTCATGAAAACGTTCGGTTTACCATTTATAAACAGTTACATTGACTGAAGCATGCACTAGTAAAGGTGCAGCGAAATGCTTCAGAGTAAGTGGTGCAATTTAATGCTGATAACTTCTGGGTTCAGAAACATCACACCCTAGTTTCAAACTACTTAACTTGGTATACGCTATATTTTAAATAAAGAAAAATACATGTGGGTATGCCCAGGAATGATAAATTCCTGTTGTTTCGGACAAACTTGGAGTAGGAGGTGGGTATTTTGATATGATTTAAGCACCAGACTGGTAACTATCAACTGGAAACTGCATTCTTCTCGAATTCGTAGCTGTAGGTTCCGAAAAAGTGCAGGTGGTTTTGGAAAGCTGCCTTTCGTCAGGGCTGCATAGAGTTGTCTCGCGTCCGACCTTGGTCAGTCGGATATTTTCCAGGTTCCTTCTGTGCATGTATACTTACTTTCTTTACGTAATATTTGTCGGAGCTTAACCTTACCCAGGAAAGCTCAGAAATTCTTCCTTTTAGGTCAAATTCAAGCTGTTTTGTGGCACGACGTTAGAAAGTCTGAAACCAGAGCCTTTGTTTCATCTCATCTTGTTTTGTTTTCATTCTCTAATGGAATCACCGTATTCAGCGTATTCTTCTACAAAAAGCGATTATTTACCGCAAAACGGTTTGATAGGCGTTAAAGGCAACGACAAGTGCTTCATTGAATGAGGTACCTTTCACTACAGGGTTTTTAGAGTCTCCAGAGTTTGGTTTGGGCGCTCAACCATTGCATTCACAGCTGGATTTTACAGGAACGTTTTTATTGCTTATTTTTATTCTTAATACTGGAAACATGCTACTAAATTCAGGAGCTTTATTTTAACCGAATCAAACAAACCGACATCTGATCCACGTAATTACAAAGGCCAGGGTCTCCTTTTCGCAGTTGAGTTCTTGATTGTGTTCAGTATGGAAACGCGTGGCAACGAGAACAGTTTCTTCCCCCACAGGAGCTTTTTGAAATGAAATCATAATATTCCTCACAACATTTTCCCATGAAAGCATGGGATATACAATTGGTTTCATTTTGTAGAAGTGTTCAATAAAACATTAGTCAGTATAATCCAGTGTCATACCGTTTTCTGTTGCTACAAAGAAGTTTGAAAACAGGTCAAAATTAGACTGATTACTTGCTATTACGTGTGCTCTACCATCGATAGCCAAGGAACTCATCAACACGTAGCAGTAAATTCCCAGATCATTTTAGTGTGCGTATGCAATACAAGTTACCTTTGGTTTTCAGTGACTTCTACGGACAACATCAAAAATTGACGTTAGTCTACTTACCACGAGCCATCTCATCTGACAATGGTCAATACGTCATTTGAACATCTTGTAAATATTAGCAGGTTCAAAATGTCACAGTCTAATACAGTTATATCCAAAACAAAATGAACGCATAATAATGAGAAATAGACGAGCAAGATTCAGGCTCAGAAATCACCAACGGACATCTTGACACTGGAACTCTGTGTCAGGTTATGTTTGTACCAATAAGTGGCTTAGTCTCACCAGACTACAGTAAATCAGCACCAGCCTAGTAACAAGCCCACGAAATCATGAGCGAAAACATAACCGATCGATGGCGTGGATCGATAGAAGAAGAGAGAAAAGACTTTTCACTGGAGTTAGTGGGACAGCACAAAACACACCCTGCAAGATTGTCATTGTTATTATCTTGTTTGAAGACCAAATTTCAGGTAGATTACGGGCACGGTTGATAAGCAAATTTCGACGGAAAAAGCCAATGAATCGAGAGAGGTTGTGACCAGTTATTAGCATTCAAAGCAGTTTCATTCACAGTCCCTAAAATCTAACGGTCACAAACAAATCCTTTCCATTTTCTATCAAGTTAAACATGAATATCTTTTTTATGCCACTTTCCATCTCAAACGTCATCCTAAGTTCATCGAGGCCTGTAAACGAAGTTAGCTAGCGCCCTTACCACAAAACAAACATAAGCTGGTATCATAGGTTAAAACTCCAATAAATCCGTCATTCTCCGTCAACATACTTGTACCAGTGATTATTCTGAATAATGCAGTAAAACCTGACAGAAATCTGCCTCCAAATGTCGGTGGAAATCAGGCTTTAACTTGCTAAATAATTGTGTCTATTTCCTAATATCAATCTATGGCTGAAAATGAATAACATTCTCTTGATCGTCTGTGATGAAGCGGTCAGGGTTAAATTCGAGTGAAAAGCTACCATGTTTGAATCTTACAGCCGCCTATCAGTTGCTTCCCAGCAGTCTTAATTTGGCCGCGAAACTTTACCCGAAAGTTTTGTATCACCCACGTGTAACAAGTAAGCTTTATTGTCGATAACAAACTGAGAATCTTTAGCTTACATTTTTCGGCTGGAGAATCACTGCGGTAAACTACAATTTAAAAATGCAACTTAGTAAGCTTCGTCAACTAAATTGGTAATGCGTATACGACTTGGAACATTCAGTACACCGTTTTCTTACTGAGGAAAAAACGTGGCAAATTAGGTTGCACAATTCCACCTGATTTGTATCAGATAGTTTACCAAAAAAGATGTACCTTAGGCAAGAATTACAAAGTAACAATACGATACAAAGGTCTCAGTTTGATCCACTGTTCAGATGTGAACTGGACTTTGGTGTATACATTGGGTGACTGATTCATATAAGACCAGGTGGAAACCGCAAGATATGAAACGTTGTCGTGTTGTGTCTGTGCATTTCTGGATAGATTGAAAGTATGAGTTGTGCTGGAATGAGCTGACACATTGTCAACAGAGGGCTCGGTTCGTTTATTAGAAGGCGGGATGGTTTGGCGAACAGCCTACACTAATTCGTATGTCCTGACGAGATCACAAGATTACAGTGAACGAAGCGGACCGGAGAACCAATCAAATGTCAACTGCTGTCTGTTACCAATACACTGGTTGTGTTAGATCCCAGACTAACCACTCAGAAGGGCTGGCTGAGAATATCAGGTGAACTAACTGGTTTGAGAGTCAGGATTTGCTTATGATAACTATTCATCCTATACAAACAGTCGTTTTAGCATCAATAAACGGAGGTGATTCGGAGGCAGAATAGTCTTCTTACCAGAGTTATGGGGGCAGCTCAGGACAGGGATTACCAAGTGTTTAGCTTTTCGAAGAAGCAGCCTGATGTTAACAAACACCTTCTAAATTTTGTGCTCCATCTTGTGAAACACTGTTATAATAAAGGCCCTCACGAGTAAGGTATCTAAAACTTACTGCATGTTAGTTAGCGAATAAGTGTAGAACCAAGTGGACTCTAAATAAGTAAATTACCTAGAAAAACGTGATTATCACCATATGCAAAGTTACTCGAGAGTAACTGACTACTTAAAATCTAGATATTAGTTGAAGAACGTGGTGACTTCGCTGACTATTCACGTATTTGGAGAACACATTGTTTCTAACAAACTCGTTTTCAGTGATTCATAATAATGGCATAACATCACAATATCTTACGACAAGTCAAAGTGTTGAACCAATTAGATAAGTGGAGCTAGCGTGAGCTTATATTCTGTTCTTAGATGATTGTCTCAGGGAATCTGTATTTCCGAAACAGTATTTCACTGTGTTGAAACGAGACCGGATATACGCTTAAAGCGTGGCTCTTAAGCGTCAATCGCCCAATGAGCGTGACACCGTGTGTAACCATATTGTGGAATTAGAACGAACATTTGTGATATCTTCTCGTGTTTTGGATCACTAGTCTGTGGGTGAAATCAATCGTTCAAAGATTGTATTCAAACGTTTTGAATAATCAAGTTGTTTGCAAACGACAAAAGTTGTTCAAATGGATCGAGGGATCGAAACAAGTGAGTGAGTTCCCGTGAAACCCCGAGAGTTTCGTTCACAACTTATCTGACTTCCAACTAGACAAGGCATTGCCAGAAGTTATATCCTTGGGACCAAAATTTTGCTGCCCAAGCAACCAGAGCAAACTACTAGATCTGGAAGTGGAGTTTGAGAACATTTATGCTCAACTGTCAGGTCTACTCCCATCGTCACAGCTGGAACTACAGAATCTTAAATTCACATTGGTGAATACATGTTATCAATACGGTTACCGAAAACACATAAGAGTGGAGTCCCCTTAAGACCTATCCTCGACAAGTGTAATTCACAATACCATGCGTTGGCTAAATGGTTGGCAAGGTTGCTGGAACCGGTAAGACAGGCAATTTCAAGGAACAGCCTCAAAGATACTTTTGAATTTGTTAACTGCTTGGAAGACCTGAACGTGGTAGAATGTCGGATGCTTTCATTGGATTTCAGTTTACTTTTTAGCAGCGTCCTAATAGGTGAAACCATCGATTACTTATGTGACTATATTGAAAGGAACACAACTGAGACAGGCATACGCCTAGAAGATCTGAAACAGTTGCTGGTTTTCTGCACATACTACATTCAGTTTAAATTTAACAACCAGATCTATCCCCAGAAGGATGGGGTAGCAATGGGCTCCCTACTCGGACCACTACTTGCGGATGTCTTTATGGGAAAGTTGGAAAATGACCAACTTGAATCTACAATCCGAAGCTGCCTTGTATACAAACGCTACGTAGATGACATTTTCTGTGTTATCGATGCATCAGACCACATAAACCAACTGTCAGACAGCTTTAACTCAGCTCATACAAACTTACATTTTACAACAGAAACGGAGTCAGACAATACAATAGCCTTCCTTGAGGTTCGGATGAGTTGCCGTGAAGACGGTTCAATCAGCCGGTCGATACACAGGAAGGCAACGTGGAACGGGCAGTACATTCACCTCTACAGCTTTGTGCCTCTAAAAAATAAAAAGAACCTAATTCGATCCCTCACAAACAGGGCAGAAAGAGTACGTCCGGAGAACACCGTTGAAGAAGAACTGCAAAAGGTGCGAACAACCTTCATCCAAAAAGGCTACCCGGACCTGGTAGTTGAGAAGATAATGCGAGTTGAAGTGGAAACCTCAAGGAAGTTTTGGGTGGAAAGAAAGCCGATTTACATCACTTTGCCATTCAAGGGTGATATGTTGGCAGAGACTGCAGAGAAGATTGTCAGGAGTAATCAGCACAATGTTCCACGCAGCTAGGCTCCGGGTTTTGTTCGAATCTCGGCCGGTAGTGCTTTTGCGGTTGAAAGGCAAAATTCCTGATTCGACAGCCTCATTTTGTGTTTATTCATTCACTTGTTCCTGTGGAACAGTGTATATGGGCCGAACGACCAGGCTTTTGTCTGAAAGCATCCGCGAACACCACCCTGCATGGCTGAACATTGGAGCAGTTAGGTCACTCACTAGCGCTGTCGTTTCACACCTTACCCAGACTAACCACGCAGTAAATGTGGCTGAGGCCTTCCGTGCGCAGTATAGGGTTCGGGGTCGGCGATCAAGACCGGCAAAGTGTCGCATACTAGCCACAGCTGGGGCCATCTGCATCCGCCTCCACAACCCCCCTCTGTGTGCTCCAAAACAATTCGTATGTGTCCTCAAGCTTCCTTGGCCCTTTCTCCACCCTTCAACAGGTCATAGACTGAATGAAAACTGAAAACACACCAGAAAACCAATACAAATCCGGTTTTGATTTAAGCCCGGATTATAATTGTTATCTTTCTCCCCCAACCCGCTTTCATCAACCATTTGTATCTCTTCCCATTTATCTAATTGTTTCAACACTTTGACTTGTCGTAATATATTGTGATGTTACGCCATGATTATGAATCACTGAAAACGAGCTTGTCCGCCAAACTGTGTTCTCCAAATGTGTTCGTTGGGAATTTTCTGACATTAGTGAAGTATTCGTAGATGATACGTGTTCTGCTCTTAATTGGTAGTAGTTGAACACGTAATACGTGTGCTCCATGTAGTTGCAAGAAATTGAACACAACATAGGTGCAGCCGGGAAACGAGCACGAAGGCAAGTAGACAAGTGCGAGAGCAAGCAACTCATCGGGATTATGAGTGCTCTCTTGAGTTAGCCAGTAAAGGCAATCGGTGAATAGCAACATAACTCAGTGAATGCTGTCCGGGCTGAAGCATGACTACATACTAGCAACAGGCAGGCGAATATTCAAGCATGCGAGAGATATGGAGTGGCCATCCGCTTAGTTCAAGGGACTGTTAAATCTCAAATCAGCAACATGAATGAAATCAGTATCGATTTCCAAAAGCATCCATCGTGTTCTTTATCAGATAAATATTCCTCACACCCTCATCACACCAGGTGCCACCGCAGAACGACTAGACGGCGTACAGTTACTAACAAAATATGATGGAAGTCCGAACTTATTGGTGCTGTTCATCCTTATTAGCAATATTATCGTTCATTTCGATGTAATCCAACTGTCATCAAAGCCCTGATAGATCTTTTCTGATGCTGATGCGCGAAATACTGTGTCAAAAAGTAATCTCAGATAATTGCCTGTTGTCGGAAGATAGAATAACTGAAAAACGTCGTTCTTCCTCTTCGAAACCAAAAGAGTCGTCGTTGACTATATAATGAGCCTCCTTTATTTATCTTAGCAAACTGTCTTATAACCGTGGGTGGATTAACCTTGTCATAGCCAAAACATAAAACTGATAATAATATCAACATCACGGAGCAATCACTGTAACTTATAAATAGTATGCCTTTCCAGTACAGTTAGTCATATTTTTCGGGGCAGATATATTATTCTCAAGGAATTTAAGATATGTTATCGATCGATTGTTTCGTAACATACGCCTGGCGGCCCCTTGTTACGTTTATTTCGGTTGAACGACTGAAATACATCTGACCGCTTTAAACTGCACTTTCTTATGGATGAACTGATGCTAGCAAATGCTGGTTTGAAGCCACAATTCTTTGCAATGTGGTGACCAGATCAGGCAGTATTCTGTTTACCCAAAAAGTTTAACAGTAGAAAGGTAAATGTTTCGAATTTCCCATTAGATCAGAAGATATCTTCGATGCGCCCTGATCTACATATCATGGTCACTCTGATAAAGGATTCTGCAACTTATGAACTCTATTGGAACACAAAAAGAAGATTAATTAACGGGTACAGGTGGATCTACTAATGTTGTTGAATTTCTTCACCAATAAAAAGGGGTTTTCCCTGTCAAAATGGTAATCGTGAGCTATCAAACTGCCAAAAAAGACAAGGGAAAAAGTCACGGCCTACTTTTTGCAAGCTTAATTGCTTCTTTGTCTTCTGCAGCTGGAGAGGGGCGGGGATGATATAAGATTAATTCTGTGAAGATGCAGCTCGGAATGAAACAACCGCTTGAAAGAAGCATTCAAGCCCCTTTCATGAATAGAACAAAACTGACATCCTCAGGCTACTACATTAGTTCGCGCTGGCATATCTTATAAAAATGTGTATACAGATGTCACCTTCAAAGGACATCATTGATAAATTATCCAATGGTCTTAGATCCGATAATGCAAATTTATGTGAGAAGATAATTTTTGCAAGTTTATCTGATTCTAATGGGTCAGAATAACCCCAGTACCGATGGCTTTGATCGTTTTGGATGGAATATCTGATTGACCTACATACGCAGCAGTTAGAGGAAGCAAATTTTAATTAATTATCCGTGGCTCAAACTTTACGCAGCGTAATGAACCTGTATGGCACAGATCGGGGGATTCTACAGCTGGGATTTAAAAGCAATGTGGTTCAGTATTGCAAATATCCACGAATCCTATACTTTCGGCAGAACAGACTACTGATAGACATTGGTGAAATACCTTTATCTGACATTCCACTTATGTTCATATCCTAGAGCAAATGTGTATGAAAATTACGTTCGTACGCTCACTTACTGTTCGCCTTGATATTATTGATATCAGTAACTGGAACAAGATGGTAAAGGTCCTTACGTCATCCACTGGAGTTTGTTTAGACTGATTACATGCATTTAGGAATACTAAAACAGGGTTCTGTTCAAAAGTACCGAGAATTGCCATGAAGGAGAAGTTATTAGCCTTCGCTTATGATTTGAACACAGTTGCATTGCAAATTGATAAATTTATCTATCAATAAAATTCCGTATCACTGAGTAGTTGATGTTCGATACTTTGTAATTTGAAAGTGAAACTGGAAATTCTGTATTTACTTGGTAAATATGAAGAACTAACAGTGGCACTGATATGGATGAATTTAATTGCCGCACAGGTCTAACAGTGCACTTTCTTTTAATATTCACGATCAATTTGAGCCATTTTAAGTCCATCATATTCTTTTAAAAGGTGATAAAATGCTATCAGTTCAAGTTTTGTTGTATTTGTGATAAGCAGGAGAAAGACGGTTTTGCTAAATCTGAATGGATTTAGGGGAGATAGTTTTAGCATTACCTAAAGTTAAACAATTTATTAAACTAACTTAACCAAAGTAAACGAACAGTGAAGTTAAATTTGACAGTACTTCAAGCTTTTCATAACCTTGTCGTTAGATGTAAAGTCCGGTTGCGCAAATGGAAATGTTGCTCAATTAATTCAGTAAACTTTGACGATTCTATCGTAGCTCAGTCAGCAGATTTAAATCCCTTTGAGAAAACATTCATCATTGATTACCTTGGGCATTCATAGTTGTAAAATCATGTTACTTTGCAGTCTGAACTAGCATCCTTGACAAGCGGACCGATATAACAGCGGGAATACGTGAATAAGCTTTTCATTGTCCCTCATGCTAAATCTTCTTTGCGCATCCCAGTCTGAAACCTTCATATGAAACTTTTGCTTCTGAAGTAGAATTTCTCTGTCCCGAATAGTTTAACTACAAAAGGAGTATATTACTCTTGTTCAGTTATTTAATTAAAAAGTGCCTTACAATCGTTCTACCGGATAAGACTATATGCTGCAATTTAAGTAACACAAACTATCCATCAAATAACTTCAGTCAAGGAATACATTTTGCTCTCATTTGAGTGTAAAAATCCTTCCGTAAGTTACGAATTAATTAAATCTCAATGGGTTCACTATACACTCCAAAAGTCAATGATTCTAGCCAAAACAATGGTAATTTCAGTGGGTTGAAGTGAACAGACATATGCCGGCGAAAGACAACATACACTGAACTTACGAGCTAGAACTCGGCCCAGCACTGTTGAATATAATTTGAATCAAAAAATTAGTGGATTACCACCGTTTCCCTTACCTATACACATCATCTTTTAAACCGGGTACTAACGAAGGAGTTTAACAGTAAGATTGAGGAAGCGTCACACAGTTAAAGCTTGAAACATAATACATCCAACACCGCGCCAGTCTTGATCTTGCCTTTCATAATAGAGCCTAGGGAACAGTAGAACGCACTGTAATTTTATTAGCACGTCAAACTTCCGTTATAGATGTATCACATAAAATGATTCAATTCTTATAAGTCGCAGCAGGAGAAATGTTTACTTTCAAAAGAACCCATAGAAAAACGAGAAAAGCCCAAAATCACTACTCTAAACAGCAAAAGCTTGAGAATAGGAAAAAAAGTGATCAAAATTACCATTTTCTTCAGAGAACATCTTCCTTCTACAAGCACTTACGTAAAAAGCCGTCTTAGACCTGGTTAGGAGATCTTTAAATCGGATTGGGAGACACTCATACAAATAAGCTTGTTTCCCCTAGAGCTTGGGGGCTTCCTCAGGATCAATCCATGCTAGAATTACCACAAAGAATTGGTATTCACAGAAAGCCCATTGATCAGGCTCTTTAGGATCATAAATTTCGAGCGAAATATGAGGAGAGATCCTCAGTTTTGTCTCGACTGTCCCGTGAACATGATGATCATATATATGGTCACCGTATCTAGTGGGCAAAGAGTATCCTCACCACAAACAATTGCCATGACAAAGGCTCTAAACATCCACAGCTACGCACTTGCTCTCTGCACATAAACAACAACTCTCATGCTTCCTAATTCAATGGCTGCAGGTCCCTTATTTCTACTTGGTTTCACCGAGCACAGCAAGAACACACGTTATCTTAGATGGTCACATTTTATTTTTAACTCCTTCCGGTCGCATTGGCACGTAAAATATTCGGAGTATTTTAGGTCAATGGATACTGTGATGCCTTTACAAATTTTGGGACGAATTATTCAAAGTAGGGGATTAAAACCAGCCCCTTGAATCGAGGATAGCTTGATCTGTTTTCGCTTGTGTGCACTAAACTAGCTTGGGTATCCCCACCAGTGATACAGTTCAACACCGCCAATAGTTTAGAACAGTGACTACTTAGTAAAGGTTTCAAGAACATCCTGGAACAAACTGGCTTTTTTGCAATGAGACGCTTATTTGTGGACGACCACAGCTTTGGTTTAAGAAGACCACTGGAAGCTGGTTGAGTTCTTAGTTTTACTCACTTTTTGAGAATGAATCCAGACATCTTTAGTATTTACCGCCGGTATGGTATGTACGTATACGCAGCTGCACGCATACTATTACTCCGTGCATGAGAGGTAATTCCACAACTATCTGTGTTCATATTTTTCAAAACAACCCATCGGGAATGCATCTTTATTTGGAACTGCTTAGCCGTGATCACACAAAACGACAATGTATTGAATTTCGGCAACGCACTTCGTAGGTAAATTGTCATACTTACGGTAAAGCCGGAGTATTCAGCGGTTTTCGGCAAATTATTTACTGAAACTCATTGACGTATTTTGACAAAGACAATAGGTTAATCATTCGGGATAATCTGGGAACTCTCCCATACTCGGTGGGTAGAAGACGCATAGCTGAATGCTACCAAAATGTCTATAGGTCGTTGATAGGAGAATGGCCGCATCTACGGTCCTCCAGTAATAAATGAGCAACAGCTCACAAGATGCTTTCGTGAATGATCAGCAGGGATACCTGTTGACACGGCTGTTTTTTACCCATCAGAGAGCACCCTTCATGAAAGCTACAGAGGCCCAAGGACAGTAACATGACTAGCGCAAATCTGAGCTGCCCCTAAATAAGACCCCTACCTCCTACCTGTTACTTAGCCTTGCTGAATAGTCTATTGTTCACTAGGACTAGGTGGATATTCCCCGCTGGCAGATCACCGTCTAGAAGTTGTACGAATCTTTCTAACATTCACCGGCCCCAACACAAGAGTTCTTGTGCCCTACAGGTAGCGCTTGATGATCCACGGGGAGTCAAGCGTCTCGTATTCTACGGGCCGCCAGGGGACAAATTTGCTAGCCAAAATCCTCAACACTTGAAACCACATCCGAATCGTGTACTGGCTCTTTGAACTGCTCCGGACATCGGAAGCCGAGCCAAAACAGTACCCACAATATACAACCTTTACAGAAATTTAGATATTTCCCTGAAAATCGGATGATCATAACGGGAAACAGAAGCAGATAGAAGTTAAAATCTTAACCACGGCGAGCCTACTGATAACTCTGATCACGATATCCACGATAGTCATCATCATCAGGTCTAACATGGTCCTGCACGGAATGAACCCCGTACATCCTCGGTTAGTCTTAGATGGTTTTCGTTCCTCACCTTTTGAATACGTAGATTGTCGCCGTCTATGTTCACAGAAATGCAGTCAAAGGGGCAATAAAAAACGTTTTTTACGACAGGCTAAACTAGGTGACTAGCAGTGTCCCCACAAATGACATTCTCCTTGTTGTCAGGGCCCAGACAGGGTTCACTGATTCCTTCCCCCTAGATATATATATGGTAACAAGTCCTCGGACAGCACTGCTACAAGGAAAATGTACCATTATCTTTGAAGACTGCAAAAGACTAGTCATCAGTAAGATCTGCTCTAACCACTCCAAGTACCACCTAACATCTTGGTACTCTAACGATGGGCACACATTACGTCAAATCGATTACATTCTAATGCGAACACATTGGAAGATTAATAGTCTTACCGGGGCGTGGGGACAGGTAAGAAGAACAGAACCTAGCATACTCTCGCCTATTAATGATCAACGAACCGCTCAGTAAATTTCCGTGAATCCTGCACCCCAAAGCAAATGGTCGTAGCCGCATTGTTATTCCCGAGATAGTAACAAGCCGTCGCAGACGCTATCACCTTCCACCTACCCATCCGCGGAACATAAGTAGGTCGAAATAAGGGCATCTATCCCAAAACACTTTTTTGAACAAACGGGATGTTTAATGGCAACCGAAGATTTATATTTCTGGGCTCTCTCTAATCAGTTATCCGCAAAGGTTTGAAACATCCTCTCAATGTTTACACAGGCTTCTGGGTCATCTGATAGAATAACCACAATTTTGGACAGAAGCCTCCCCAACAACAAATCGCGGAAACTATGTGGATAATTTCGGTGACTTCTCAAAACTCTTCAGTCTATTCCGCTCTGCTTCCCGTAGACAAGATTAGGCGAAATCCCTCCATAGAAAAGTTGCCTCGCTTTTTACAACCGAGAAGGATGAAACCTTATAACCATTGACTGAACAATTTGATAGTTTACTGGATCATTTCACTGCAACCACAAAGGGCCAAATGCCAGAAACACAGAGCGAATAATTCGACGTTCGTAGCAGCCTACCAAACACAAAAGAACACTCCAACGGAATAAGCAAGATGAAGAATTGGAAGTCTCCCACAAAAGGCGGTATTAAAACAGTTGTCAATAAATTTTGTTTTTCGGCAATGATCATGTCCTTTCCCATGAACTTTAGCTCAAAGTAAGGGAAAAGAACTCACAGTCATATGGATAACGTCAATTTTAGTCCTCCACCAAGAGAGTCACAAAATTGTGTGGGGAAACTGCTATGGCATCAGACCAATGAAAGTGGTCGCCAAAATGATCTCCGTTAGACCACTTCTGTGCCATGCAGGGCTCGAGCTTAAACCCTAGTGAAGGCGACGTTCGACGTGATAGAGAAAGTGTAATTCAAATATACACTACTTCGCAGAATATCAGAGCATGGCTTAAGTTTTCAGTAACCAATGCAGCTCGTTTTATTGATTTTCGCCCACTTTTACTCAGCCACAGAGAATCACTATTGGTTATGCTAAAAAGCATAAAATTTCCAGAAGGTCATCCCTTCGATAACATCGCTTATCAAGCATTTGTTTGAGAATACCTAACTACGGAGTAGATTTCACTAGTCTGTTTTTAAATTGCGGCATTGGATGAGGCAGTCTGCTGTATTGAGCGCTGGTAATTCACATCAACGACCGGATAACGCCGTAGGCGCTCATCGATTACCACGGTATCCAGCTGCGCATCGATGCTTTTCTCGCCAAAATGGATTTCGCGGACGGCCTCATCATCCTTGGGGAAGAGTGGAAGTCCTCTTTCCCAATATTGTTGGTCGGTGCGTATATAACTGACTGAATAAACTGCGATTTTACCAAAAATACTCGTCTAATACATCGAAAATGTTTTACTGCGTCACATTCTTCCGATGAATCATTGTTCCAAAGGGAGAGCAAAATATGATTTATTTGTTTCGGTGTAAAAGACGACATATCAGTAATCAACTACACTGCTGCATAAACAATTCACCTAGTTTTGCAACTTCAACGAACATTTGGGTGAATA
This sequence comes from Fasciola hepatica, assembly GCA_948099385.1. NCBI lineage: Eukaryota > Metazoa > Platyhelminthes > Trematoda > Plagiorchiida > Fasciolidae > Fasciola > Fasciola hepatica. The sequence goes on from CANUEZ040000134.1 coordinate 140,758, forward strand.
TCATGGTGATCGTCTCATTGCCGGGTTCAACAACCTCACGTGACCACCAAACCCCGGATGTACATAAATGACGAGCTTGCACACATATATCCTAGCTTATATACATCGATGCATTCGGTTCAGTGTTACTGTACCTCTAAAGAACAGCAGCCGACGGACGTTTTTTAAAGCTGAAAACTAGGAATTCTGAACAATAAAGCCTGAGAGCAAAGGTTATTCACGAATTGAATAATAACTTGTCGTCTAACACACATGACCAAAGTACAGTGTCTGAACGAAAGTATCTAGCTACCGAGGGATGAATCAAACATAGGAAGCTGAGAGACGTCCCAATATAGCCGCTGCTGGATTGTGTAGAAACTTCGAAAAAACTCCATGGGACTGGTGAACATTACTCCGTGGACCAAGATCTTTTCGGTCTGCTGTGCAAAGTTCACACAACTGATTTGCCTAAACGGAGAACACGTCGAGCAAATCAGTGTTCAGATATCTGGGCTCCACAATCCTCCCAAACGGTTCAGCTGAAGACGAAATCATATTACACAATACCAATGCCAAGAAATCGTTCAATTTACTCCCCAGTGCTTTCTGGATATCAGTTCAGGTAGCTCCCCTGATTTTCGTTCGCGTCTTTTGGGTCGCCATCCATCCATTTCTGAATTACGGCAGCGAAATGGGTCATTGCGCACCAACGATATCGGGAAGCTAAAGTAGTTTACCCACTGGTATCTGTAACGGATTTTCACCGTCTAGGATCAGCACTTTTTAAGAAGGCGCAGAAAGACAGCTATCCTCCGATATTTCAAAAAGCTGTCAGTTTTTTTTTCAACGTTGACGATAGCGTTGGCTTAGACATCTACTTTGCACAGACAAGGAGCTATCAAAACGGTTCTTCTCCTCTGTTATATGTCCAGGGTGGTACGGTTGCTTTGCAAGACGGCTGAAATCATGAACTTTGAGAGATTTCGACTACAGTCTTTCCCCTGCTTTCGCAAATCGGGGTGGAACCGGTTCTGTCTTCGCTCAGGTCTCGCCTCCAGTTATTGTTCTTGGGCCGGTGCTATTTGTGATAAACAGGAAGCCAATTCATTCTCTCAAAGAACCTGGCGGCATAAAAGTAAAGCCTAAGTAATTATTCTGGCCATTTACTAAATAGCCGTGTTTCCTGACTTTCCCACAGACTGGATACTTATTATATTCAACAGGTAGCTTCACATTGACTAGGCCTAACGCATAAAGGTCGTTGAGTGAGTTAGCTTTCCCCGCGTCCGCTCTCACCTTGAGAATCGTTCAAAACTAATGCATATTCCTTTTTAAATATCGATGATGAGCATAACATGCTGAATTTGTATGCTTGATAAGGAAAGTAGATGATTATTTGTACCCTTCTGTTTTGTAGTTTATTATCGTTCTCTAACAGTATGAAGATAAATCATGTATGGATGGGTAAATGACAGTTTACATACCTTTTTCGTAATTTTCATCGAGTGCTTCACAAAGAGGTGTTGTGAATAACCGAAAAGTATCAATAGAATCATCTTTTGCCAATTCAGTGGGTTTTATTAGTGCCTAATCTGGTACAAAATATATCTTTTGATAAAACCACATTCCCGGCTGAGTTAGTTGATATGTTGGATGTCAGTGATATAATCTCCGGTTTGTGTCCCATTATCCTCTGCTTTCCTTCACTGAATGTGAACTAAGTACCACTTTTGAAGGGTACTTTAGCTATATATGATAGTATTTTCTTTCGTAAAACTCTCATCTGGACAGACAATGGAACTCTTGTAGCTCGAATGCTGGCCCATCTAACGGGACCGCATTGAAAATGATCAATATGAGTTACGAATGGAATGTTCAGCTGCCAACGCAGTACTGCAGTCTTCAGCTTGTATCACTTTCCAGAAAAGCTCAATGCACTTTTATTGTTACGTCATTTGCGAGTGTACTTGTCCACCAACAAAGGGTACTGCGTGATTCACAAAATTAGAAGTAAAAAACGACTTTCATTTTCCCCTTCAGGATGATAAGAATGTAAACTGGTTTACCCCCGTTATATTCTCAATCCCAAAATATATGTGGAAACCATGCCCAAAGTAGATGCTCAATAGAAACACTGGACTGTCGTGATTTGGATGAATCCTATTTATCACAGAAAAAGTAAAATTCCTTTTTTATACGAAGATGATTCTATTAGATAGAAGTATCCAAGTATATGACTGATCACCAGCCTAGGCCAAAACATTCGCATGCACGTTCCTCTTCATTCATGATGGGCATTGAATTCTGCATTGTTTATCATCGTCCAATTGCGATTGATGATAGCACAAAAGTGACGGTGCTTGCAACATACCATTTTTGACATCTGCGTATGAATAATTTAAGGGATAGACTATGCCGTGAATATCCTTCAAAATAGCACATCAATTATTAGAAACTGTGCGGATATAAAGTACAATCAATTTGAGCTGCGCTAAGCAAATGCCAGTGTGAATGAATTGAATAAGGTGGAGTGTACATGAAGAGAATAGTGCTGCTTTGGTATTTATCTCGAAGTAGATATATACATACACAACTTCGAAATGCATTATTAGCTATTTCATTTATATGGGTTGGTACATGTATATGTTGACGCACTCTAATTAACAAGAACTCACCTCGCAAGACAACTGTCGACAGAAAACAATGCAAAAATATATAATACATTACGCTGCACGGACTAATGATCGTCAATGGTGTTTCGACTTTATCGAATACGAATGCTAGTTGATAGTCAGTTTCGGGGAGTTGGCTAAACCCTGATTCCATACCAACCACTGGTGCCGCGTGAAACGTACAACGCCATGCTCAATTGCATATGTTGCGGAGGAGTGTACTGGGCACCCAGGATGTCAAGCTTCATCATAAGCGTGAATTAAATGAGCTTTCAGTCACCGGCTTCCGTTGGTTCCCAGAAGAGGCGAACCACACATTTAGCCACCTCCTTACATGGACCAAGTCGGCCACTTCGTAGGACGAGCTTGGCAGCATTATGGTCAGAGGTGTATTCTCGAACAAAAACGCCTACTCTGGACTGGGCGACTGAGTAGCACAATAGCCTGAAAGGCACACAGTCATGACAGACTCTACCGCTATGTTTGAATGCTCCCTCCCACACAAGACTGATCACCCTCCTATACTGTGCCCAACTTGTCCTCCCATTTCCAATCCCTAACAATTTTCTTTCCCATGTTCACACCCCACGGGTTCTTTGGTCGATCGCGCTCGCTGTCGATAGAAAAGCCCTGCCTCCGACTTCATCGATAGGGTTGAACTATGGGACCATTTGTTGAGGAAAGGAGCACCTAAGAATTATGTATCAGTTCTCAGAGAGTCCCATCGTTGCATCTCAGGTTGGATCAGCGCCTACGGTGAACTTCCTTCCCCCTCAAAGTCGTCTCCAGTGGTGTAGGACCAGGTTGCCCTATATTCCCGCTTCTCTTCAAATTTGCCGTAGAGGATTTTCTACGGAAAGTCTTGTCTGGTCTTCTAACCGATGGAAATGAGCTCCTAGGGAACAGAGTTTTCATCTTGGAACATGCAGATGAAATCATCTAGCTGAGTGATAATGCACAGGCACTATGGCATGTTTTGGACCGCTTGGCAATTGGGGCATCCAGATATGACGCGTACATTGCGCTTACCAAGAGCTAAGTATTTTCTTCTAGGTTTGATAGGAGCCTGTGGCTGCATTCATTATTTGTGATGACGATTCTGACTTAGTCTACAACTTCATTTACCTTGGGAGCTTAATAACATCTCCAGGTAATGTCAGGGAGGAGATCCGTTCACGCATAGTGAGAGCTAGAACAGCTTTCGCAAAACTGAGACACCTGAGGCTTATCGGAGACATCCAGTTCTCTCTTCAGGGACGGGTGTTCGTTGCTGTGGTTAGTGGTGTTTTATTCTACGGTTGCCAGACCTGGCTATTTCGCATTCAGGATGCTTGATGTCTCTCCGTGTTCGAAAACCGATGTTTTTGAAGCTTTGCTGGAGCCCGATGGGAACATCGATTGTGTAATGTTGAGGTGCGCCGTCGCGTTAGACACGGATTGCCGCCCTCTTGGCAAGGTGATCACTCTACACCGCCTCCGTAGGCTTGGTCATGTTTTACGAAAACCTGCTTATCGTCTATCTTCCAAGTGCTAGGCAAGGCTGGATGAAAAGAAGCCACGTTCAGGTCACGATTTGGCGTACAGGTATGAAAAATCTACCATTGGCGTAGGCTTTGGTCGGCTCTCCCCGCCCTCCTGGTTGTGACCCAACGGACGAGGATGGTCGGTGGTTAAAGACGCAGTGGGACGTCTTCGAATGTAAGCCAGTGGTGTGAATAGTGTGTGGTCTGTCTGCCAAACTCTCGTATCCCATGAATACCAAAGTGTAATTCAGACAAACAAAGTGATTCAAACATGAGGAGGTATAAGGTGAAAGTGAAAAAAAATCATAGCGTGTCATTTTTAATTACCTGTTTCACTTTTTGTCTTATATCCCCCCATTTTTTGTTATTGTTTTTGTTGCATTGGACCCATGTCTAATTTCAAGCCCGTGTAATCTATCTACACATGACGTTATCTACGTGCATTGAAAATTGCTTAATTTATCGATTTCATAGAAGTCGCCTTTTTGCAATGAAATTATTTCGCTAGTACGCAGATGTACTTCTCATCCGTAATTCTCCCTAGATGCATAACCTGATTCTGCCAGATGAAATCGATTGTAGCTTTGATGGCATCTGTGCATATCATTCGGTTGGGGTAGTTTCGTAATGAATAATTCCCTAGAGGTCTTCAAAATGCAATTCCTGCTGTCGACCGCTGTCCCTATTTCATATTTCCCCATTCTCCTAGGATACCCGAAGGTGGGTTAAGTTCCGCCCATCCACATTCATCGAGGAAAATCTTTATTCTTCTAAATGATCCCCTAGTTAAATAAAAGCAGACTGCATTTCTAAGGTATTTTCACTGAATGCGAAGACCATTGAAAAGCCTTCACGATCGTTCCACTCAGTTACCAATAACATTATTCGATATTTATTTCAGTTCTCGCAGCAATTTCATTACAAACAAAAACTTTTCAGGGACACAAATTGGCGACGAAATTGATAAGTTCACACCAAAGTAACTGTTTTGTCATGTCATGCTCCATCAGTGTTTACCTTTCATTACTTTGAGCTTGCCTTGACGCATAACAAATAAGGGTATATAATCTGTTGACATTCTCCAAAGAAATTTTTATTTACCGCTTACTTGCTTTTTGATTCATTTTTTGACTTCATTCATCCATTTCAATCCTCTGATGATCAGTCGAATACCCTTTCTGTAGCACTTATTCAAATTTCCTTCCACATGTCATCCTTGAGCCCTGTAGCTGAAACTCTTTAATGACGGAAGCCAGCTTATGGTCTTTGTACCCAGCTTCTGTGAGAATAAGGCCCATTGGCACTCCACTGTCTCTTCTCATTGATCTCCTTGACGATCCTTGGTCGTAGAAGCCGAAGGAGTGCTCCTTCAAATAATACAGTCTGTTCAACCATCAGTCTCACAAATGCGTGCCCTAATTCTGGTTTCTTCTTCCAGCCTCGCCGAGTCGAAGGTGGAATGAAGAGAAAAGTTGAAAAGATCCAAAAACAAAGTAAACACACAGAAATCACGAATCCAGATGAAGAGCCCAAATGCTTCTAAGCCACTGGTCACGATACTTAGGCGTGCTATTCAAGATCTCCAGACGTCCGTGTCGTGATTCTGTGATTAATCCAGCATTCGAATTTTAGTCCAAGACGAAGTTCAGTTAGTCCGACACGTGACTGATTACGCAAAGTTAATTTTTACACAACCAGTAATATGTGAACACAGTTTATTTCACTTCAGACCGTGAATACATACAACGCCCTGTGGATTGTGAAAGTTCGCACATTCGATGGAAATCTGTCTCCTTACTACATTTAATTAACTTATGACGACTACTCTTGTGCTTGCGACTCAAATGCTACGTGCCTATACTTTTCGCTGTGTTCATATTGCCTATAAAAGGCTTACGTTTGTACCCTTATCGGACAACGAAATTCGGTGCCATTTGGTGTGATTTCTAATTTCATTCCAGGAAGTCCGATCATCACAGTCTAGTAGGCTGGTCCTGTAAAAGTCAGTTGACTAATGTGCACAGACTTGATGACGTTTGACATATTGGAAGCAGGAATATACTCACTTGAAAGGATATCATCTGATTGTGTAAATGAGAACTCTTTACGTTAAAGACAAATGCAATAAACAATGATCGTTATCAACAGAGCACACCGATGTATATTCCCAAGATGCTGTATGTCTACATCATTGGATCTGCTAACTAAAAACAAATAGTAAACTCAAAGGTATAAATGACATACGGATATGTTGAATTATAATGGTGAAACGTAATGAATTCGGTGATGAATAGCAATGAGTTCCTATCTGCTGCATCCTTAGCTGGTGTTAGGCATACATATTCACCACAAGGATATAAAAACTTGCTCACGTTAGGTTATATTGGTTTAGAATATACAATGAAATAATGATAATATCTGGTTATATCACTATCGCACTGTTGCGAATAAACGTCCTGGGCCTTTAAATTTACAAATGAAACATTTAACTCTGTGGGGATTGTGGTTTTGATAGTGAAAAAATCCGGACGTACCTTTTGATGACACCTTTGTCACGATAACCAATAAAATCCAAAAGACCAACATATTTGCCAGAATGAGCCGCTGCCAAAGACGACGTTACCTATATATGATTTTCAACAAATAACCCGATGTCCCAACATCGTGGGGCAGTCAGCGAAGCTCATGCTTGGGAGGATGCTTGAGAACTCCAGACTAATTGAATAGCTCTGAGTACCCACTCGAACTGTACCACAACGAAAACGCTACAAGATTATCGTCAGGTCAACCCATTGTCCTCATACCGCTTTAGATGGAGATAGCTATTACACTGAATGTATTCCAACTATGTGCCTTATATCATACTGGTTAAGTTTTGAACAACATTTTCCCGATATGAACTAGAGTAACTTTGCACAATTCATGATTGGGCCGATTTCACTTTATCTTATCTGGTATATACGTGGGCTGAAGGGGACAAGGTATGCAGACAAATATGGCACACATGCTTGTCTCCGAAAGCGAACTTATAGTCTACTTGCTCCAGTTCGATGGCTACGTGTAAAATGTTATTAAAATAATTTGTACAGCACGTCCTATAGGGGGCGGGCGATTACAGTCGCTAAATAAAAGGTTTCCTTGCAGATTTAAATCAGAAGTGACGAGAAAACCGAATTGTTAGCGAGCAATATCAAGTAGACAACCAAGCAGTCACACAAGGCTGCTAAACCTGTTCTACCTTACACATACTCACAAACATCCGTTCCTCCTGGAAAACAACCGTTATGATAGCATATGCTCACTTGCGTGCTCGGTCACCCATCTAAGTGGGGTTGAATGGCAACCGCGGCTAAGAGCAAACAAGCATGTCAGCCTACGGGGAGCTCCAGACTGAAGGTCACTGAGACGTCGGTATGATAGCCGAAGTTTTAGTTCTGTATTTACTGAACAGAGACAATAAACTGCTCTAAAACAATTGCGAATGAAACACTGACATGTGTACAATCTCAAGTTAATCTGTCTTTCCCTTTCGTTTGAGCAGTTTTCCTGACACCTTAGATTGTTCCTAATATTATTTTACTTTATACATGTATATATATGTACGCCCATACACTGACACAGTCAGAAAATAGGTCTTCATCAGTTTCCGCATTCCAAAGAGAATCTTTAATTGCTTTGTATTTAGGCTGTGTATTTTCTCCCGGTCTGAAATGAGCGAGCTGGGCCGTTGCTGCGTAGGATGAAGGCAACTAGCACCATGAAAAGCAGAATACTGTTGTACCTTGGGAGACGAACATTTAGATCGTGATTCCTAATTTTCGATAGTTCAAAGTTTTGACTATCCCATCACTTAGATGATCACATTTGTACTGCCACACACACTACACACGATATTATTAGACAAGACAGTGAGGATATGTGCTCCTGCCCATCTGGGTATAATGTCATTCTGAGACAATTATCCCACAACGCACGAACAGTCAAAGCTTCTAGTGATTTTGGGCACAGCCCGGTAGTTTTGCACTTCTATTTTGGCTACTGATAGCGACGGCCGTAATGGAAAATTTGAAGCCTAAAAAAGTGATGTCCTGACATTATGTGGGCTGAATTATGAGCCGTTATGGAAGCCAATAGCAAAACTCATGCGTCACTGAAAACCACAGGAAAAAAGCATATGGGCCGGATGAAAGGAATAATTATTATATCCTTGCCTTCCTGAAGTGCAGTTGCCTGAAGCCCACGTAACTTAAAATGCATATGGTGAACGTTATCACTCCTAAGCTGAGAACGGCTTCTACCGCAGCCAAATTAAACGGTTATTCGCTCTCTAAGCACACGAGGTGTACAGAGTTCACTGCGTGGCTGAGAAGCGAAACCTTATGACCAGACTAGTGAATTTAAAAGGTTACTCAGAGGCAATTATATAACCAAGGTTCGTTGTGACTAGCAATCAATGAAATCCGTGGCCAGCGGGTAGGAAAAAATAATGGGTCCGCGAGTGATTCACCGTTTATGAGAATTACCGATGCTAACTGATGAGAAAAAGTGATGATCGGGGCGAGTGTTTTAAGGTGTGCTGGTTTCGAGGGTCACTTATGCTCGATCGAAAGTGTGTCCTAACTACGACACACACACAATAATGAAATAATATCAGGAAAAGTGTGGTTTAATCAAAAGTTGAAGGAGTTTGCTACTCCGGAAAGCGCAATTCTTTTCTACTGGGAAAATAATCTGGCTCTTTACCATGAACGGATGAAGTAACATAACGTTGAATAACGCGACCTCTTTGATAATGTTGACCTAGTCTGTGTATGAACAGTTAGTACAAGAAAAATGTTCCGGGGTGTGCTACTCACCAACATTGGAGGGGTCTTAAAACGTCTAACATTACTGGTTTAATTGTGACAGTTAGAGAAAGACACACTGCCTCCCTTTGGAGCAGGAGAATGGATGCGTGATATCATCCTAAAATAAAGGTAACAGCAAGTTGGGCCATGTGCAATCATCACGTGGGGTGCTTTGTTGGTTCGCCTGAGATTCGGCTGCTTCCTATCTGCTAGTTTTGTGCTTGTTTATGTCTGCTTCGGGAAGCCTCCGACAAATTCGCCGTCTGTTATTTGTTTTGCGGCTCTCGATTGGTTGGCCCGATCTGTTTAATATTCGCGTCCTTCTGTTGTTCTAGCATTCCCGGCTACACTATGACTGGACCATTGTTCTTGTGTGCACCAATGTTCTCCATAAAGTTCATGCAATCATCCGCAATTCTCAGTTTGCCATTTTCACACCCATAATCTCTTGGATTTCCCAGCCAAAGAAACCATAGCCGCGGCAGGCAGTATATGGTTACTGATTCTTTCGATAGAAACTTAGACACAACAAGAAAACCAACTATCACTGTTCCCTCGAGCTATTTCGTGATGTCATCCACATGCAAAAAGTAAATGCAGGCTGTTGTCATCAATATTTTCCGCTCGAATTTCATTCCGTAAATGCAGTGTTGCAACCAAATGTTGTTTTTTGCACCTCAGGAGTTTTATTTATTGAACCCAAACTTAAATAGAAAATCCCCACATCAATGCAGTATAACCAAAAGCGTAACGAACTCGTTTAGGGGGGGGGGGTGTAAACAACCGAACTTCGTCTGAGATAAAGGTCCATCGTATATCATTTATTGTGATACATCTCGGCCAAAAAATTGGTGCAGCTCTATATTGAAAAAAAACATCGGCTTATGTACCACTAAAACTCCACAGGCTACATCGTCCGATTCATTCAATAACTATTCCTTTTGGCATAATTAGCCATGTACCAGTGCATTTGCGTATGTTCTGCGGCCCACCTTACATCACAGTGCAGTAGATACCCATAATAACTGAGAGGATGTCCCAAGTTTTAGTCACGTTTGAGCTCAATCGTTAGCTAGCCTTTTTAAAACTGTTTTCATTTTTGCTTGTTTTCAAGCGCCTTGCTGGTTGTACTACGCATAGCTCGTGTGAACAATTCAACAAAAGTTCGACTTTCCCCCTTATTTCGAATTTCTATTCGCAAAACAGATGCTCTTGAAGTAATCATTAGTGGCACGAAAATATTTCCAAAATTGGAAAATGAAATCTCTTCGGATACAGATATCGCAGGGGTCGGTTGTTTATTCAGACAAAGCAGTATATTCACCTGTTTATTTCAATGAGAATAACGGTTTAGATATTATCCACTGATATGTCAAGAACGAATGGTTGATTCAGTTTTCTCTTCCTGGTCATGAAAAGTAGCTCACTGCGCAGGTGAATGATATAGGCAATGGCATGCTACTTTGAATGCTAGATAACATCCGGATTTTTTCTTTGAATGATGCTAGTATTTTCGTCCGAAAATTGTGTGAAGTGCCAAAGGTAGGTGAGAAAATTTTGAATTCATTTGGAAGATCACAAACAACAGTCAAAATTGTTCTCAAAATACAAGATTGTCTAACCATGGCCAATCATAATAAACAAGACAAACTAAATACCAGTTCGTAAACTGGTAGTAGTGGTTACGTTGGTTATTACTGCAAGGAAACTCATGCACGCAATAAATGTTTCCGCAGGCGTAAATTATTTATTTCTATTTTACTGAGAGGCTTTTACGAACAATATGCCTGTATTCCAGTTAAAATATGGGCAAACGAAATTGACCAGTCGAACTTCCAACATTGCTTTTAATATCTGAAAATTCCAATGGAGAATACAAGCTGAGTGTAACCAGGGTAATTGAGTAGGGCGATAAAAAATCCACTTTGTCAGGAGCAGGACAAAAACATACTGCAGCCAGTCGAAGGGTGCGCCCGTCACCGGTAGAATAATTTGGGAGGACTGACCATTGTACCCCTGATAATTGGTTTCACTAGTCGAATGAGATTCACAACAATTATAGCACGATAATATTATGAGGGTCAGGTTTTTCAACCACGCCACTAACTGTGGCTTACGCTGGTGAATTATGGACCCGAATACCTTTTATATTGCAATGAAAAGTAAGATTTTCCCGTTTGTGGTGCAAGGAGTTCTACAATCGGTTGGATAAAATACCAAGATGATCCAAACTGTTAAAGGTCTACATCACCTGCCACTACTCCGTCTTATCCCCTGTTCTTAGATTACACCACGCAATTCTTAATTTCAGAGGGGCTTTCTGTTACATGGAGTCTGTGATACACTTATTGCATAACTGCACAGCTAAGTTCCCTACTGTTGATAAATTCATTAAACACCACCAGCAAAACACCCATGAGCTATGCATAAGAATGAACTGAATAATGAACCCATGTTCAAAGCTTGTGGTTCCTGCTGTAGACATAGTATCAGGCGATAGCTGCATTTTTGTCTAGTTATACGTCCTGGAGTTTTTCTTCTAACTCATTTTGGACTCATAAAGAGCGACCTAGCAGTGATCTATGGAGGAGAATAGATAAAATATGTGCTTTCCCAGGAGAATCAAATCCAGAATACTTCAGTTGCCAAGAACACGGAAGTTTGAATGCAATTGAAAATGGTTAATTACTGATTGTGAATTGTGATCGTTTTGGTCTACTACTCTGTAACCATCCTAGTTGCAAATTTCTTGGAGCCATTTTCGGCGCAGTTCCAAACAGTCTGTGCATTCAAAAAATATGCATTGAAAACTACCCCTCGCCGTAATAATTCTGGTTAAAATATACACCCTTCCATTTAAAAAAGTAATTCGTCTTTTCTTCGATTTTACTTAAGTTCCAAGCGAACTTGTAAATGTTTTCCTTGAGAAGACTCCCACGCATATATCCGCGACAGAAGATGACATCTCGTGCTCAGCAATCTGTGCGTCTTTCGCGGGTCAGTTGACATGCAGAAATGAAGACTTTGGGGGGAGATTCAGTTTTCGTAAACCCCGTTGTTGGATGTTTTCGTCAAATCTATTCGAATTTCGCTCACCGTTTTATTAGTCACTTTTTCAAGTTATCCCATAAATCCATTTTTACTCACGAAAGTAACGTTTACGTAACCTTCCATTGACTGATAGCTGCTCGCATTTAGCCATTCCATGGAGTGCCAGAAATGTATTTATTCAATTGTGCTTATCGAGAGGTGTATTGTTCCAAACAAACTCAGCTCGATGACATATAAGCATACTTGTCTGGATCTACAGACACATTCTTCACTCAGGTAACAATTCCGGTTAACAGATTTAATGTGACTTTCAGAATCAGAGATCCGTCGGTCAGTCACAAGTAAAATTAGGAGCCCTCATCGGGCAGCTTAAAAGATTTCACTCAAGCTCGCTGACCGGAAGAATGAAGGAGAATAAACCCGTGTCGCACGTGTACTAAAAAGGTCCTCTTAATTGTTACCTAATATGATTGCTCGTTGAGATTTTGAGGCAGTCTGTGAACTCGGAAGAATTGTTAAGCTGCTGACCTTTGACCATCGTTCTTGACCACATATCACGAGCAATACTTAGTTGGTGGGTGCAATATATCACTTAGATAACTGTGAACACAAAGTAGTCGCAATAAATTTCCCGCCAAGTGTAACGAAACGGAAAAACAGCCTACTTTCAATGATATATCCAAGATATTTTTGATAGCTTATCATCGGATCTACTTTTGAAGACAGTTGTACGTGAATCATTCATCTCAAAGTAAAGCCTCAAGCATCCCATAAGTTTATGTCTATATGTGAGACTTTTATATGTGGTTGAAGAGGGATTTACCTCACATGATAAACTGTAAACAAAAACTCGATTATAAATGAAGTTATAGCTAGTCCGGGAAATTTCCCTTTTGGAACCAGAGGGAAATCAAAAATTGATCAGTTGACAATCCAGCCAAAATATTGTGCTTTTACCTGTAAAATCTGGTACATTCCGCAGTCAGCCTTGACTTCGAACCATTGCGATTTGCTATCACATAGTTAGGCTTTCGTAAGTAATGCCAAAATATGCCGGTAAAAAGGCCTAATTTTGTTCTGATCAGTCTTCCGTTTGTGCACAGTTCAAAAGAGTCCAACCCCTATTGGCCGTTATAAACTAAGTAGCTGACCGTATGAACCAACTGTAAATCAGCTCTTCGCATAATTCGAGAATACCGCGTATAGCAGCTCGGAGGCGGGCAATGGCTTCAGTCAAGGGGACCGTCGCTTCACTCATCTACGATGCTCGTGAAATTCTATTAGAGGTATTACACCCGCATTTGTCGAATTTCAATATTCTAGTTAAACTTGCAATGCATAGATACGTTTCGACACCACAGGCACCGAAACAACAACAGTCAGTCATTCGAAAGAAAATATGAACAAATCCAGAAGTTGCGCCAAGGTAAAGTTATTATTCATGAAAACAGAGAGAAGACATAAGTTGCGAGATGTAAGCATTTCGTTTACTCTTGTCAACCACGGACGTAAAACGTGTCAGTATATATATATGGTACAGTAGGGGGGTAAGTGCAACAGTAAATTGGGCACGATCGAAAGTTCTTCCAGTACGTACGTTGGGGAGAGTGAAGTCTGTCGTGTTAACGCCAGGGTAAACAAACATTTTGGGTCAATCGTTTTTGTGCACAGAGTGCTGGATTATGCATCGTGATTAGAATCGCTTCAGTAAACGCTAATATTTTCGCTGTTGGATTGCGCAACGAAGCTTTGAAACACTGGGTCAGGTCAACTTTGTAACCTGATGCAATCAAGTGTCTTGCAATCGAAGAATCTGGCGGTTTCACGTCGTTGTGTATTTCAACAGCAGGTGGCGTCATCAAGTTTGACAGCCATTTGGGTATGTGTTCTGACACTCGTTGAGTCAAGCAACAATCCGTCCTGCCAATGTATACGTCACAGCAACTGCAAGTGAACTGATAGACAATGTATGAGACATTGGGATCAGCAAGACTGTTTGAGTGATTTTGAAAACTACCTTTTGGTCTTCTGCAGCAAACGCAACTGCGCCGCTGTGTATGTGTGCCTTAGAGCTGACTTGAGATTACAATTTATTTGATTGAATAAATGATCTCCTTTAAAAGACAAAGTGATAAAAACTTGCTTCTTCTCCATGTTCATTGTTTTCGCGGGCACAAGTCTAGGCCTCTGATGTTGTCTGATAAAGTTCTGCGGATAACCGTTAGCCAGCAGCGTTCTTTTTATGAAATCCACTTCGTTTTGTATTGGATCTTCTGTAGAGATTTTCTGGGCTCTGTTGAAGAGAGTTCTGACCAATCCACGTTTGTAAGCCACTGGGGCGAAGCTGGAGAATTATAAATAACGTCCGCCACAAATTGCTTTTCGGTGAATTCTGCGCGGTAGAGTTCCATCCAGACTCCTGGCTAATAGGAGATGTGACTTGTCTTAAGTTCTACCACCCACGACCTTTTGGGAACAACTTGACTTGGAGCGCATGACGACGAAAGATCCTATTACGTTAGGCATGATAACAGCAGATTACTACCTGCTACCAAAGGGAACATCGAGGTCGGAAATTGCGCCTTTTACCTCGGAGGTGAAAAATCGAAAATCGTTCCAACAGCTTCGGTCACTGTACACTGGAATTAGTCACCTGATCTAATTCCTTCCACATCCGCATTGGCTTTGGAAGATTACTGTGCTCTCTCTCCTTCATATATATATATATATATATATATATATATATATATATATATATATATATATATATATATATATATATATATATATATATATATATATAATCACTTACCTGCAAGTGAGTCTGAGTGTAGGTTTGATCAGGTGACCTCAATTCTGTTCACGGAAATTCTTGTCCAAAGGGCAGTCAATCAAACTATATATGTTTTGCACAGAGCAACCGGCTACTTAATTATTTGGTAAGTAGTGCGCGCACTCCGCCACACAGTACGTAGCTGGAAGCACACGACGGACTTTGCCGTTTTTTCCGCTTATCAGGTATGCGTACCCGATACGTTTTTGCCTAATCATCTTCATACTTGTACGGTCCGATGTTGTGTCTTCACTAGTATCTAATCTGGAGTTCTAATAGGTACTCTTCTTTGAAAACTCCCTTTTTGCTTTTATGCAGTGAGTTCCTGTAAGAGGATGAGACGACATGATGCATGTCTCGAAGAGCACCTGCGCATGAGCGAGGCCTGAGTGCAGAGAATCCACAATTCTACTTCCAGTTGCGAAAATCGTAGCAGGCTGGACTGCTGTTCTCTCAAAGTACGATTCGATGATACTGACCCAAATTTTCAGCTGTCCTCCTAGGCGACACCGCCATCGTGGACATGCAACAAGAGAAAGAGGCGCTCCTTTGTGATCCCAGTGTCTGGACGTCATATGACACGTCCAAATCATCGCAGTCTGCGGCACGTGAGGAACACTGACTGCTTTTCGATGTCAAAGCTCCGTTTTCCGACTGTCTCGTTTGAAGGTTCTTCGTGCCAAGCCATTTTCCTCATTCGTTGCAGACACCAGTGGTCAAATACTTCCAACTTTCTGGTGTTCTCTACGCGCAGTGGCCACATCTCCTGGCCGTAGGTGAGTACTGGACAGATAGTGATGCGGACTTTGTTCCGGAAGCGAACTTCGTTGCTAGTTCAGAGTATATTGAGAAACTGAAGAAACAGTGTTGGCGCTGCCAATGCTCAACTTGGCTTTATCTTTAGACTGACCGTTCGGGAGAGTTGTGAAGCTCAGATACCTGGATGCTGTGACGAGCTCGATTGATCCGCCGTTCAAGTATACTGGGAGAACGGACCATGTAGCGCTTGTCGAAAAGATCTTGGTCTTCGACGTATTGATCCCTAGTACCGTGGATTTTGAAAAATATGCTGTGCGATTGAGAACCGGCTGTTAGGCAGTCTAACTATCTTCAAGGATGACGATGTCGTCTGCGAATTCTAGATCAGCTAGGAAATCACCGGCACCCAGCTGAATACCAGGGTAATCAATGGGTGCCCGATGCATTAACCAGTCGATGTCGTAAATGAACAGTACTGGCGACAGGGGACAGTCTTGTCTGGCATCAGAGTTGAGAGAAAAGTCACTGGGCTTCTCTCCATAGATGCATATTCTCGCGCTGATATTTGCGTAGTGCTTCCTCATGAGACTGAGAAGCTTCTTGAGCATTCCGTCAACTTTTAATGCAGTCTAAAAAGATTATCTGTCAACTGAATCAAAGGGAGCCCAAAAATCAATGAAACGAGCTGCAGTCGTGGTCGAAACTTGCGTGCTTATTCAAATACTCCGGGGAGGATGAATATTTCTCCACTTACCCTTTACCACGGCGGAAGCCCTCTTGATTGGGGGTGCACGCTAGTCTCGCACCCCTGAGAAGTGGTTTAATAAAAGTACAGTGAATATTTTGGTAGCCACGTCGATGAGACCGACTCCACGGTAGTTTGCGCATACAATACAGTCTCCTTTCTTTGGAAGAAGAAGTAGAACTTAGGTCTCTCTGTCCGCTGGGTATTGTTCTTTTTCTCAAATTGAACAAAGCATGATGTGCAATGGCCCCATAAGTGACAAAAGATATGATTTATGTATCTTCGGTGTGATTTTGTCTTCTCCAGGGGATTTCCGGTTCGTCGTTTTGTGTATCATATCAGTGATTTCACCTCGGCTTGGTGAGTCGTTATTAACGTCATAGCCATCACTCTGGATTGTTGGGATTCGGTACACAGAGCTTACCGCCGGACTGCTCAGTAGACAATAGAAGTGTTAGGTCCATCGCTGCACCTTTTTGGCTTGTTGAAGAATTAGCAACCCGGTATCATCGTGAAGGAGGGGCTCTGACGACTTTCGCTTACGGGAGGCTGTGCGAATTGAACGGAAGAGCATTTAGCGGCAGTCTCCGTGGTCTCCTTGATTTCGGTCCATTAGTTGTTGCAGTCACTCCTGACCGAAAGAGTGGCTTTTTGCCGGATCTAACGGAAATCTGGGTGACGTTTCGGCAGGCATCTCTAGCCTTTTCTGTTAACTGGAGAGTCGCCCGTGAGATCCAGCCTTCCTGTGGTTGTCGTGCAAAGCCCATTTAACGTAAAACTGATTGCTGGATCGAAGTCTCAAGTGAACTCAGCTGATTTTCCTCGTTTATTTCCTCTCCACTTATGAAAGTGGTGGCTAAATGAGAGGTTTTACCGTCTGAGACCGCTTGGCGCTCCTGCTACGATTAGCTAGGTGATTCTTGAGGCGTGCACGGACTAGGGTGTCGTCGGTGACATTCTTGTTGCCAGTCTCCCAGCTGTGATAGGATCGGAAATTTTCAATCGAAGATGACCACGGGGATCGTTCTGATGCGCTGTGTGGCCGTCGTTGGAGTACCACGTTAGCAGGTGCTTCTTGGGATGCTGGAAACGGGTGTTGGCGACGGTTAAACTGTTGAAGTCTTAAGATTTAGCAAGACGTTCACCATTGCTGCACTGCTGTCTGAGACAATATATCCCCAAAATGTGTTGAATTGATTGGGTGTAGGCAATAGTGCGGGATTTCCAGTCCCCCGCAACCAACAGAATGTCATATTTCGGGGAGCCATTTATCACCACTTGTAGTTTGTTGTAGAACTTGTTATTTGCCACGTTTTCGTCAGCAATTGTCGGGGCATGAGCCGCAATAACAGATATGTTTAAGGGTGAGGCGCGAAAACAAGCTAAGGTGATCCGAGCGAGTATCGGGTTCCATGAAGGCAATGTTTTGTTAGTTTTCTTGCTAACATCAATCGCGTTGCCGTGAATACCAGAGCTGTCTATGAAATCACTGTGACAGATGTGATAACTGTCGTCCTCCGGGTGCCACAGTTTGGTGGTCGAAAACTGGAGAGGCACGGTACTTTGATGCGATGGTCATATAGGTTTCGTGGGGTGATGACTTGGCTTACTACGTCTGAGAGAGTTTTCACTTTCCAGCAGGCTATTTGGATGTGATTTTCCATCTTCAGGCCCTCAGCTAGCAAACTCGTTACCCCGGCGGTGGGAACAACACGAGACGCGTCGCCTACTGCGGACACCCCGGTAGGGGCGATGTGCTTGAGGGAACTTGAGGTGAAGAGTCCACAATTGAATCACAACTGTGATTTCTGCTAGTTGTTGGTGTCTGGGTCCATACTAACCCAACGACCAACGACGTTACACTTCCAAGCGCCCTTACTGGTATTAGGTAGTACGTGGGAGTGTGGACTATATATATATATATATATATATATATATATATATATATATATATATATATATATATATATATATATATATATATATATATATATATATATATATATATATATATATATATATATATATATATATATATATATATATATATTGATTCTATACGATCCTCAGGTAATATTTTTCTTATCTCTGAAACCCTACTTTTCATTGGCTTGTGAGACTTAGTTGAATGAGCAACTTTATTCTATAGTCGCCGACTGCCTGCAACTCTTACCACGCATAATGTGTTGTTTCTGAACTTGACCATACATGGGTTCAAGGAGGTGGCGCTTTGATTTTTTAACAAAAAGATGTTGAACCCTAGCTGGATGTCAAGTATACGGGTAAGTTCGCTTCATGTTTTCGCTCAAAACTGTTCGCGCCTATTCGATATAGGACGACCTCTCATTCCAGTTAGTTATATTCCCATCACACTGCAATATTTTATGACCTTCTATGGAGTTACACCAATTGGACAAATCGGGGGAAATGAAAGGGTTTTATTCTATTTATCTCCCCTGTCCTTTCCTCCACTGTAGAACAGGTTTCTGACCAGAAGAAAACTAGCAAGAATTTGGAAACATCCACATCTGGTCTCTTGTTGAGCCTGAGACGCAATACTTTCGTGTACATGATCAGTATTCTCCATCACTTCGATCTGTCTGTTTAATTGGCCCTATTCCCTCACTTGTCGTATTATATTGTGATGTGTTAGCAAGAGTATGAATCACGAGAAACACGTTGTTTCGCCTACCTGTGTTCTCCAAATGTGTCCATGAAGAATCTTCCAGCAACCCAATATGGGCCGTATCTGGAGCAGCTTCTTACTGAATCATTTAAATGAATGGAAGTGGTACAGTTTTCCATACGTTCAAATCATTGTGAACATACATTATCGATCATCACCGGAGGTGGATAATCATCAGTTGACGAGAAATCTCATTACATTTAGGTCCACTCCGCAAGGTCATCATAGTTCCAAATGATTCGCTGAAATGACCCTTGATAAGTGTGCATCGAGATCTTTCTTCAATATACCCGGCGGGCAGTTGATATCCGTCAATCGAACCAGAGCCTCTTCGGCCTGCTTGGACCAAGACATACGACGCCTTCGAAAAACATTCACACCATTCGCATTGATTAGGGCAGGGTGAGCACAGAGACAAAATTCTCCTCCACATATTTGCCAGCCAAACTAGCGTCCACATCCACAAAAAACTGCAAACAGATCATCTTTTCCGTCAGAATTAGAGCCTAAATAATGGCCATGAGTTGTCTCAAGGTAACGAGACCTCCTTCAAAGAGCAGGGGCCAAGGAGAGATAGATTAAACAATTGCTTCACCTTGAGAAGTGCTTATTCATCCCCGGGTGTGATATGATACCTGGTTCAGGTCCAGATGAAGTCAGACCTGATTCAGTGGGACCACCAAGGAGGGGTCAGATCTGCAATGCTTTATACCGGCTAAAGCTTGTTTTCTTTTTTGATTTGCGTACTAACAACAGTGCAGTAGTGAAAGTCTACCCGCAATATTTACCACCCTCAAGGTAAAAAACATGCTTCTGTTGTCGATCTCTAAAAATGCCACGCAGTTGTTCATACATTACAAAAGACCTAGCATACTGTGATGATAGCTGAAGAAGGCGCTATAGTTTGTTGTATTGAGCATTATGATTGTACATAATGCAAGTTCGACTATGTAATCTTTCAAATGGTGTTCTTGATCATTCATAACGCATAGTTTGGACGAGAATATATATACTAAGGCGGTCACGGTGAGTGGTTCAGTTACTAAAGTGCAGTTCCTAATAGTGAACCTAGCTGCTCGGGTTCAACCTAGCACGGATTCATCAAGTTTAGAGCCCTCGAGTATTCAAAGAAGTTCCAGCGATTTCGAGTATTACTTGCAGCTTTTTGAAACTTGGTGTCTGTCGAGGAAGTTCTCGATTCGAAGAAGAAAACCACTTACTGGTTACTTCCCATCGAATATAATGGCAATTTTCTCTGAAACCTAGGGTTTCTTAGTTCACCGATTTCTCAAACCTCTGGATTACTCAGGGAGATGCAGGTTGGGCATTTTGCGCTAGCCCATTTCGAAGTTTCTGTACGAACGAAATTTTATTAGTTCGCGAGAAACACCAGTCCATATATGATTTTATTTTTAATCTGCAAACTCTGGAATTTCGATGTAAGTTCGCTACCAGTTATGAACTCCGTTACATGTTCCACTGGTCACCTGGAATGAACAGCTTAGACTCACAAAGACAGTTACTTTTAATTCCGAATGGTGCTTCGCGATCGTCTAATCTATCGCGTGAACGATTGAAAGGCAAGTTGAATTATTCATAAGAAATCACTTGGTAAGTTTTTTGCTGCTTGCTCCCAAAAGCAATCAGTCAGAAGGGCACTCTTATTCCAACTCCGTTGGTAATGAAACAATAGGAGAAGTCCGTCATTACCTCAGCAAAACAATCGGCGAAGATGGACAATTGTATATGTTGTGGTGCCAAGGAAACTCATTTGATTGGTTACTTTCACAATGTCACTTTTTACGCTTGCTGCAAGGTTAGTCATGTTCACTCAGTTTTTCGACGCGTCAGGGTTTGTGCGGTTGACGGTTCCAGTAGACAGTCTCGTTCATCCTCTGATTTTCAGTCTCGTTATTTGACTGTTAGCAGTTCGATTTCAGCGTGCCATATTATTTGCATCTATGTTGTTATTCATTCCAATAAATATCTACTCATAAAGAATACTGAAGGCACAGAATCATTCATCTTCAGTCATATCATTCGGCTCCTTTAATCACCGCAATATTAGGCCCGTTAGCGTTTCCGCGAAATTCATTACTAGTCACGATTTGCATGTATTAGTAGTGAGAGAGCTACTTCTCTCCGATGTGCAGTACAACATTTATCAATGCTCTTTTTTTGTCATTCACACCTGGGTCTCTATCACTGGTCTTGAATGCGTGAAAGAACCTCATATTTCTCTGTAGTTCGTTCCACTAAGGGAGCTAAGACCATCTCACGTGCAAGTTGTTAGTCTAGTCATGCAGTTTCAGAGGAAGCATCATTTGGTTGCCTGGTAACCCAACCAATGAACAGTATTTTGTGCCAGAAATGACCGTGGGGATAAAAATCATTCTCAACTATCCAAAATGACTCATTTCCCCATATCATGCTAGGCCTGGCAGCGTTTTTGTGCTGACTACTGTGGATGTTGTTGGACAAGTGCTACGCCCTCGTCATTACTGAGTAGTATTCCAAGTGGCCAGAAGGTAATTTCACTACTTCGCCCAGCGGAGAATTAACAGTCAAAATGATTCGCCAGACATTTAGCGGGACAGAAGTATTATATATACTTAAGCTCGAGAGAAGTGTGGGCATTTTCCTAGTGTATTATGGTAATTGGGTTCATAAAAGTAGGGAGCAGGGAGGTTGTTCAGGACTCGTAGGCTTTGCGCAAAATGTATTTGGCTGAAGCAGTCAGAAGTTGTTTACTGCAGTAGGAGTGACTTCTGACCTACATTATGCATAGTACCTAAGTGACTGGGGATGGGCTAAAACAGGTTTTGATGGTTTCTTTCGCCGAAGATATGTAGGCCGAACTGCCAGTAATCAGCATGCAGGTCATCTCGACTGGTGAAGAAAGGTTTAAGGCCTGAAAACTAAGCTCGGCAATCGCCGACAGATATAAACCATCAGATCGAGCTACATGTAACACCGATATTCAGAATAATTGCGAAATCATATTTTGTGGCTGAAGTAAACTACATTGTAGTTGACTCTGGCAGACTATGTATGACGTCATGACATCATGTTTAGTTACAAGTTATTGCTGACTTGACTTGACTTGAAGACAGACATTTAGGCTTCTCATCTTTTTCCTCAACTGAAGGCGCAACATTTTCTGACGGCTTTGCTTTTTCCATTGGTAAAACTGTTTTGATCAGGGATATCGAATAACGTGCACCATAATAGACAGGAAACATACCTCATTGAAAACTCATTCAGTGTGTTCACTTCTTCACCGTCATTTTGACTCTTAAAAAATGACAGACTTCCCCGTGCGCAGCTGCTGACGGTTTACTTCACATCTTGATCTGGGATAGAGCTGCGTTGGGGAAGAACTACTCCCGTGACCAGAGAAATGGTTGATGAAATGTCAGGAAAGTTTCATCGATGATCATCCCTTTCCGTAATGTTACTGTACGGTAATTCTTTGAACCTTCGACACATCAACTTTTCAGATTGATGAATGCTGTGGATTAGGAATCTAGGAAAAGCATAAGCTGCCTTTCTTTTGATTTCCTTCTGCGTCACACACATTTGGCTTGTCTCAAAACACAAATTTAGGTGACCCAGTAAATAGCCTTTGGCAAAAATAGCGGCAAGTACCACTGATTAAATGTTTTACAACGCAGTGCACTTTGCGCGTCTACAATGGACACAAAAGAATTACTGAACGTTACAGGGTTGTTCGGCTTTCGATTAAAATAGCAGAATTACACAATTTTAGATCAAGTATTTGTACCAGAGACTGCCTCGCTGAGAATTTGATAAATCTTTGATCGGCATGTGAGTAAAATTGTCTGGTTCCTCACCGGGTACGAAAGACTTTCTGAATATTTTCATTTTACAATACTGAAATAAAATACTGAGATCTGCATGGTGATGGACTTTGATATTTGAAATCAACTCTTGGAAATGCTCCTTCTTGCAACTATTCTGAATTATATACTCAAGTAACTGCTGTTTTTTGCGTACAGTGAAAACAGAATAAAGGGAATTTTATATAATGCTGCATTTTGCAATTGAACAAAACTCAACTCACTGATGGAAAACACTAAAATGCTCTGCAGTTGATCTATCCTGGTTCAGAACAATAAAAGTCCGTAAACAGAAAGTGTGATCAGGTATTATAACCGGGGTTCAATTATGATGTACACTATCATACTTTATTATAGTACTAACAATTTGCAGCTATGAGAATATGTGCAGCTTTATCCCGCCTCTGAGTTCCCACTATCAGGATACGAAGTATAAGATGCTGTAGTACGAAAGTGAATTGTGATCAGTGAAAATTATCGGTACAGTAGGTGGGTAACACTATGAAAGATGGGTTCTTAGCTTAGTCGAAATTATCTCAGATATAAGAGTCAACCGGTCGAATCTAGATGCGTGTTAGCTTTGAGCAGCTCATCAGTCGCAGAGCTGTTCCCTTCTGTGATAAACGGAAACAACATAAGATTCGGCGAAACAAATGAGTCCCTGCTAAATGGAAGACCACGGTTACTTGACCCATTTTAGCGATACGTGATTTCAGTTGTCTGTTTTGTTATTCATGGTGCCCAATATTTTGCGCATTTTCTAGTTAATCGATTGTTCCGTTACCGAAGCTGTTTCTGAGGGCCTTCTGCTTCTATTTGCATAATTTCTCATTGTAAGACAATGGAGAAATTTCCGTGTTCAGCCCAGTTATCATTTGGATAATGTTTCACTTTAATTTTCTGACACTTTTGGACAGTGGAGAATGATAGATGGTTTTATGATGGTAGAAACGTGGTGGTTATTGTTGTAGCGACCAATCACGCCTAGGGATAAGATGGTTCACTTGAAGTTGCACCTTAAAATAGGAACTCAGAGATAGGAAGCATTCGTGCCGCATGTCAGTTGAGATTAGAATAATTGATGAATGGAGCAGGTTTGTACGCGTGTGCTTTACGACTTACTGGCCGGAACTTCGTTGTGATGGTGCGCTGTTGGTGCACATGGAAAATGATCAAGTCACACGTAACTATTCTTCTCGAGGATAATCAGAGACAGTGATAAATTGAACCACTAATTCGAGGTGATAGTTTTGGGTCAACTGCTTTTTCTGAACACAATAAAACTATGTCCGCCTCATTCGATCGTGCTTTCTAGTGGAATGTTCATCCAGCATGCTTATTTCCAACAATATTTTGATCCAAAAAATGTTATTTGAAGTGGAAAGTGCATTCTCTAAGTAGAAGATAATACGGTAGATGAGAGACTGATGAAATAAAACAAGTTCTAGGGGACAACTCAGATTGGAGGTAGTACTGATTGAATCATTTATTTCGCTGTACTGTGAGTCACTCTTACCGAGAGTAGAACAACGGTAAGTGTCGTCAAAATCCCCTCCAGTGACAACTTTTGTGGAATTGTGTATTTCAAGGATGTGCTATGATATATTACAATAAGTATGAGTAATTGAGTGTCGAATTGACACAAAAAATCTATCTATCGCATTTCGACAACACTCGCACAGAGCATTTTCGGTTTTCTTTTTTTAGAGAATTGAAAGTCGTAATGAATGACAGATTATGCGTTTACTAAAAAATCACCATGCCTTGTTTTTCTATCTTGCATTTACTCTTTTTTCACAATAATACTTTGCAAATTCGCTTATCTCCGGTCGAACTGGACAAAACGTTTCGGAATAAAGTAGCCACAACTTTGCATCCAAATGACGAGGCGTATAAAATCATGATAAAGCACTGATTACGAAGTAGAGATTATGCGGCACCCGATTTGGTAATTGCTAATTTTTCTACTGTCCGAAATGATTCGTTAGATGTCACCGGTGCACGTCAGCATGCTATTGATAGGTTGTTGGTTGTTTGTAGAGTTCTATTTATCTTCACAGAAATCTAAGAACTTGGGAAATTCTTAAAAAGGACAAATAAGTTTACGTGATTTTTTGATGTTCCTCGTCTGGTCCTGCAAAGAATCAGGACCTACAACCAGCAAACAGAATCAGCCTGCATAAAGTTGGGGATTTGGATTTAAGGTTTTCGGATGCTCAAAGTAACCAACTTTAAATTTGATCACCATCAGCTATTCCAATAAACAGGTGAAATTAAATAACAATAAAAGTTGATTTGACAAATTCGAAAGTTTTATTTGTGTGGCTGTCTCTTTCTTCGGGAATGATAGCATTCTCTGCATGATTTATGCATCAGCTTTTAGAGTCAAGCTCAACTGTCTCTCTCTCTGGCTGATTGCCCGACTGAATGCTATCATTCCGTTGTAAAGTTTCAAAAAAATACGAACATTTGGTTCCAGTTTCTCCGGAGATTCTAATTGCAATTAAAAACTTCCACCAAGAGCTTGAGGTTTAAATTTGTACGTTCCTCCTGGCACATTGTCCACAGATACAACCAAGGCAGAGGTAACGCATCCATGAAAAACAATGAATGATTGACAACTATTGACAGTGAGACAAGGCCATAGATATTGCATCCACCGTTTTACCTAGCCAACTTACAGAGGTGGAGAAGATTTGCTAGATCAAAGCATGTCGCTTTCAAAGTGGTTCGGATGGGTGGTGAACAAAATTCACGGGGAGGTTTGTTACCCATGCAAATTGTGCTTTATACTCGACTGAGTTTGCCAGTAAACTGTGTACTTGGCATCCACCAACCTTGATCATTTATGCTTTCTTTATTATTATTGTAAATACATACACCAGTAGCTTATTTGTCGCTGTAAATGTGACTATAATCACGGGGATATGGATAGGGCTCTGGCAGGCACCACGGTTTACCCAACAGTAGCAAAAATGTTGACAGAAGAATTTCATTTGCCTTTTTGAAGGATATTCCTCCTTTGTATTTTCCTCCAGTTATTGGCTGATAGATACAAAGTACTAATCACACTGGACAAGTTGGATATTGTACTTTCTGTAACGTTAGATGATTAATGTTTACCTAAGATTGGTTTGCTTTAATTCTTCGAACCAACCAAACAGAAACATATTACCAAAGGAACGCCAAAGTAATTATCCATCCCCACTGTTTTTAAATACATAACTTGAGACTAACTCTCGTTAATTATAAATGAGTAGAATGAAGTATAATCAGTACACAATGGTTTCCGTGCTATACGTATAATGAGAAGGAGAAAAAGATGGGGATACCCCTTCCGATCGTGTACGAACGGGAAAATGTGTGTACACGATGTACGTAGACACACTGTATCACGTAAGTTGTGCACCAAAAAACTATGGAAAGAATAGAAAAATAAGCGGGTACGGACGCTAACTTTCGTGAATTTTACGATTCCCATGAATCTATAAAATTGAATCCTTGGAGACAAGCAGTTCTTTACTTATTCACAAGGTAAGACTGTTAGTGGGCTTCAAATATGCTGGTAAGCTGTAATGAACGTGAAGTGCTAGCGGACAAAACCAAAAAGATATTCGTTATTTGGTCTGATTAGAAATTTTTCTAGCTTGAGTTGAGCGGTAGAATGGGATAACAGCTCTCGGACAAGTGACATCCAAACAACATGGAACCTGTTCTAATATTCAAGGATACAGACACTGTTTCCTCCAAATTCAAAAATGGTCGGACAACTTACACTGAGCTGATTTGGAAAAAGTGATTTGCCTAAACTGGAACAGGACTTTTGACGGTACTATTTCATTGTTTGTTTTCTTTCACGTATCTGATGAGTCGGGTCAATAAATTAGTTTTCGTCCCACTTATGTCAGTGCTACTAAGTGTTTGGTTCCACTTTTGGTCAAAAACCGGAGATCTCCGATGGAATTACTGCCGATAGCTTCATTACTTCAGAAACATTCAAGAGCTGTGGCACCAAAAGCTAAGAAAAAGAGGAGACTATCATACAAGTTGTTCCTAAAGAGAATGACGAAAACAAAGAAACTTAAGGAGGTTATATGAATGATTCCTCTGTACTTGTACCGCTTCCAGCTCAGTTGCATACCACTGAAGGTGATCAGACTAGGAGCTGGTTTGTAGAACAAAAACCAATTAGAATAATTATCTGTGATATATTGTGCATTATGCTGCAATTCCAATCAGGTATATTTTAAAACGCATAGGGATTATTTAGAAGTTTGTTCATTCTGAATCGGAAACTACAGGGTAAAAAACCTCGCTAGAGATATTCTTTGTTGCATCAGATATAATATGAAGATTTGTTATGTGAGTACGGTGAAATGACGTTGTTCAGAAAGGTTCATTTTCAATTGACTTCCACCAGCTGATCATCTGATATGTTGAATCATGTCTCCGGGTTATGGTATTCTCTGTCTGAGTATCCAAGAAACCAATCGGTGCGGAGAGCGCTACTTTTCTCCTATGCGCAGTGAATAACGGAATCATCAGAATAAGGGAAAACAAAAAATAAACAAGCATAATAAAAGAACGCGGCTTTTCTTTCTAACCGAAACCGGAATAGAAGCTTCCGCTAAAAATAAATCTACTTTGGAATACTAACTAACTGCGTGATTCGCAGCTTCGTAACTAGGTTTCCATTTGTGTTTTCTTTTGAAATACGGGACAAACTTCAACTTCTAGAGCATTTCCTATATGGGTTAAAAAACAAGGAAATCTGATAACCATGACCGATCCTCAATCTCACTCTGGATTTGGAGACAAACAAAAAAAAACAACGGTGGAATAATCTGATTGCAAAATCGTTAGTCGTGGAAGGAGAAGCTAATCGAAACCCAGTTTCAAATTATGGGTAAAGTGAATTCCAAAGAAGTGTTCAGTGTTAAGTAGAGCGGATAGGTTTAATTGCTTGTCACTTCCGATAAGCTTTTTGTCTTAAGATTAAGACCTCTTATAAGAATTCAGCCGATTTGTAATTCAGCAAAATTTACTTTTTGACCCATTACGGAAAGCTGACTCCGAAAGAAACTCTCATCTCGAAAATCAATAATAACTTGGCTCATAAATGCGTATAAACTTTAGAGGTCCTTGTCGTGTTGCACTTTTTTACCCCGTTCTCCGGATCGCGGTATATATATATATATATATATATATATATGTATATATATATATATATATATATATGAGATGAGACACAGTATAGACTATATACACTTTAATTCTGAAAGAAAGGCGACAAACTTCAAATTTGGTGAATAAGTGAGGGAGAAAAAACGTTATATCAGGACGTAGTCGACGGGATGGTTCCTGTCATATTTTGGGGTTTAGGGTATGCAAGATTCAATATTCCAGTTATTATGTTCAGTTGAAAGAAAATCGGACGAGAGGAATGAAACGCGGCTAATGATTGCCAATGCGTAGTGAAAGGAGCTGAAGTATTGCTCCCAAAGGCAGGGAAAAATTACAGGTGAACAAAACAACATGACAGGAATAATCCAGTAAAGAATAAATTTAGAAACAATTGCCAGTGGTGTTCAAAACTGCTGAAGCTTCCGTATTTGGGAAAAAGGCGTGGCATTTTACGGACAAAGTGACGCGTGTGAGATTTCCGTCGTGGATTGGTGAATAGGCTGACACCCAGCTACTTGACTGCTTTCTCTTTCTCTCTCTGGATAATGATCTGGAATTAGGAAAAACGGAATCTGTAGGGGAAGGAGAACAGTAATTGTGGAAAACAATCTTGGCTCTTGAAAGGGTCCATATTTTAACCAGATCGCGTGGTAAAGCGTTCGACTCTTGAAAGATCTTTCTAAAGGAATCTAAAGTTAGAGGGATCAGAAATAACCTGGGGAAGAACAACGTCGACAGTGAGTTTGAATGCAGCAGACGCAAACAGAATCGGTAGGTTGCTGATATTTGTGGGGAATAAGAACGGATACAACTTGGGACAATGGAGTACTCCGTACCAGATGACAAATGGCTTGTAATTCTGTACATTCTAATGTGAAAGTTCTCAGGGAGACAACTAAAATTTGTTAGGGATGATTTAAAGTTTCGAGCTTTTGAAGAATAAAACGGGCACGGAATATTGATTCAAAAGTTGAGAAATATTCAAGGAACACACAGCAGACAGATAGGGCAGATCTATCCTGGGGGCTCGGCGTTGGAGTGCTCTAAGGAAGCAACAACTTTAGGACTGAATCTTTTGGATTTGTTGGCAGGTTGACAAGGGTCAGGGTCATCCAAATAGATCAAAAGATGACCAAGCATATTGTGAGCAACATTTAGAGCTAAGGATATGTAAACACGCACACGGAAAACCTTTTTTGTGCTGTTTGTGTCGGGCCCCCTGGGAATTGCGATAACTTTGACTAGTTGCCAAAAATCAGGGATTCCAAAATTTGATGGGGATTCATTCAATAAGTTTCACGTGGAACCCGCAAGCTGGACAGCGTTTTGCCTGAAATCTACAGACAAGAAGCCACAAGGAAGTGCAAAAGATGACTGCTTTGACTGGAAGAGAGTTTCAAATCTGTTGGAAAAAGGAAAAGGTTCAAAGTCTGTACTAACACATGGCTAAATCTCAGGGGCACATCCACTGGAAAGACGTACATAACCGGCGTTGCTGTGATCTATATTGTTGCAATGCCTAGTTTTCTGACCACAAAGTAACTTTTTACCGCGTCATAGAAACCTGGGAGTTTCACCTTCTAGGTGTGGCAAGCGACAATACCAATCGCGTTTTCTCTGCATTAGCTAGGAACAAGCTGTGACCTCCAAACCTCAGTGAGCACTTTAGGTGTGTTTCTATTGCCCTCGAAGAAACTTTCGTAGAATAGAGGCTTGAACAGCATTTCACGTGAGAAAGAGGATAATACAAAGAATATCGGCGAAGATTTCAGCTATTTAGAAGCGGAACTAGAAGGAAAACCGTGAAAAAGCAGTGCTGTTAGCTATATTCAGTAGAGATGTTACTTGAAGGAGAAACGTTACAGGATTCGTTTCCGTAAAGAATGCGCTAGCAGTGTGTGAATACATTATCGGTCTTAGAAGAAGTAATTTAAGGTAGCTTGTAAAATTCAGGAACATTCAGTCTAGGGGAGAATAACAGAGAATGATCAATGAATACTTTATACAACACAGTTTGTCTCCGTGGATGTGCTACTGATATTCATTAAATCGAAAGAAAGTAGAGCACTTTTTCTGAAAAAATAAAGTCACCGACAACAACATGTACATTTTCATCCAAAAGAGAAATCAGTAACGGTATAATTACATCGTGGAGAGAATTCATGTCTGACTGTGTGCTAAAAGTGGACAGGAAACTTGTTTTTTTAAGTACACTTCGAAAACCAGCCATATGGTCTAAACCGTTTGAAGTGTATTGGAATATAACGGTAGTCTTGCCGTTCCCGAATGAGCTTTCGTAGATTGCCTCTCGACCTCTTCTCCCCCACAGCAACCTATCATGACGGTAGCACTGGAATTCATCTAAGTGTACCGAAAAGTCTTCAACATGTTGGGATGCGAAGTGCATATATATTAACATAAATTCGGGTATTCAAAATAGGTATTAGATTCGTTCTCGTTGAGAAGTGAGTTCGAAGGCTTATATTGACCGAGCAAGGCTCAGTCTACTTAGCTGAATAATTCCAAATAAAGGCAGCTGGCTTTTAGAGATGTTTGAGCATGTTTTGTCCGAGTTCGATCAATATAAACCACAAGCCTAGCGAAACGGAGGGCACACCTGATTATGGGCGAAATAAGCCTCAAGTGGCATTAGCAAGAGAGATAAAACTGCTTCCGTATCATAGCCGGAAAAAAAGTCCAGACATAAGTGAATCCTGACATATAACATGGGTGTAAAATCTGGACAAATTGTTTTGTTCACACGACAGACAAGCGTAAAACGAGACCATTTTCTTTTGTAGTCTCGCTTTTTTATTAGTAAATGATGAGTGTGCCAAATCATCTTTTCGTTAACCGTCGAACAAGAATCGTCTTTAGCGATACTCCTGGTGTCTGATTCACATTTTTATATTCTCAATTATTCCTGTTGCTGTTCACCAATCATTCGGAGTACACCATCTTCTGCAAAAGGACTGGCCTTCTGAGTGTAGGCTTTATAATATCTAATTGGATAGAAACCCATTATTTTACCCACAAAGAAACACATTGTTCAACAGAAATGCCTATTTTTAATTCATTAACTTCATCGAAGCTTCTTTAGGTCACACGGAGAACAAAGTTGTCGTCTTTGTCGTATGCATCGTGAAAATTTCAAATGATATAAGTCACTTTATTCAGTACATAATGATATGATGCAAACAAAAGACTCTCGATCCGGATGCTTCTGAAGTTGCAGTAAGGCCATGGTGGGTAAGCTCGAAATTTTCAGATTTATGATGCTTTTATTTTCATACATATCTATTTTCGTAATACCGGCACATGGTCACGACAACTAACAGTCAAAACTCGACTAATATGCAAAAGCTGAAGAGTGAATGTCTTTGGGTGATATTCTGTCCTTGTCATCATTTTCGTATTCGGCAGTGTCTCTTTGGTCTCAGCCTACTTCCTGGAATGCTGTGGTGTTTATATACTGGAAGGAGAAGTGAGAGGTTCAACTGATATTCCGAATAAAGTAGTATAGCTTTGTATCTGGATGACATAATCCAATTATCCTGGAAGTACACGACCGATTGCATGACCACCTCTGCTAGTCGGGTGTGCGCTTACAGTACTCTCTTGTTCAATCATTCCTATAATTTGGCATACCACCTTGGGTTTATCACCTTATTCTCATTTGAATCGTTACGAATGTGAATAGTCGAACAGTCCATTTTTTGATTACAAAGCGGTTCATAAAAACAGATTTGATTTGTTTACATCATACTAGTCGGTTAGACACACGGGATGAAAGAAGCTAAAGCTTTCCGTTACAAGTACGGGATTAGGCCTCACCAATGCGGACGCGCAAGATGTCTGAATCCAGTTACAATGAGCTATACCGAGGTGTTTCCCCAATCACTCGGGCGTCCGCCAGTCATCTCAGCCAACTCCATAACATAGAGTGTTTTATATGAACCGGAAGGCGTATTCAAGTGACGAGAAAGGCTTTGATCATATCAGTCATGAACACTAATTTTGAACACACCATTGCCGAACATCTGTGCAGATTGTTCCTTATTTGAAGGAAAACTTTCCCCTCACCCGTATCTTGAGAACAGAAAAAAGAATTTTGAAGGGAGTTGCAGGCAAGCTGTTCACTTTTGCCCAAACCGAAGGCAAAGCGTGTGTTTTATACGATATGGCAACAAACGTTAAAGCATAGTAAGCTGAATTGGTAACTTATACCGCACAAGTAAGCAGTGATATCTTTTGGTGTAGTGCCAAGGTGAATGAAATATTGCATGTCAATTTTTTGTGTACAAAACGACTGTTGATAAACCTTGATAATCATCGTTTGGTTGCACAACAAAAGTTTCAGCAATGCCCTGTACAATAGGTTTTGAATTTTGGATATATTAATCTTGTATCTTGTATTTTAAGCAACCTCGAATCCCAAGGTTGGAGAAAAACACTCTTCTTAGAAATTACTCAGCAGACCTCTCTTTTTGAGGTGATCTAAATGTGGAACCCACGCATGGTCACCACCCTCGCTTTAGTATCGCGAGTGCTCTACCAGCTGAGCTACGAGGCCACGCCGAAGGGCCTTCGACTTTCTTCATATGGGTTACACAGTATACCCTCCCAAATTACAGTAGCACATGGCACCCACCACAGTGAACTAGCTAGTAATTTGACTGCCTACAGTAGGATTTCCCTGTCAATATCTGCCAAACATCAATACATCGAAGACCTCTCTTTGTCCAACGAATCGCATCGTTAAATTGTTCAGTCCACATTATCTATCACGATGCCTTTCAAGCTGTAAGATATTGACTTGCTTACTTTCACGACCGATACGAACAAGATAACTGTTAGTACCGCATAACGTTCTCCTTCTCTGTGATTTCGTTTGATATTTTCAGATAAGAAAGCGAGTTCTCAAATCAGATACTTTTCTAGAAACACTCCTGAAGAATTTTCAACGAGCTTTTGCCACAGGAATTGACAAGTATATTTCATTTCTCTTTGATAAGTTTACCAAATGTACTTGTAAGCAACAATACTGACTGGAGGAATATGTCAAAGTAGCACTATATATTCCTTAGTTCGTATTGCTTGGAAGATCACAGGCGGTTCGCACACACATTTAACAGCATTGGTTGATCACAATACCAACGGCTTTGGTCAATCCAAAAAAACAGGTAGAGTCAGCTCTCACTCAAATAATTGGGAGTTGATTGCATTGATTCCCTTACAGTAAGAAGGACAGAGCTTAGGGAACACGGCGTTTTTTCGTAAAAGCTAAGAGAGCTAGAACAGAGTCGATTAGAGCACGTAGATGATAACTGGAGCGGCCATACTGTTCTTTATACTTACACATATGCCAGATAGGTTCTCTTTTGCAGACAAAGCATGATGCGTAACCGCATCATTCCCGTACTTATTTGTAATCCCATGGAATTGGGTCAGGAGACTCTTGAGATAAGCTGAACAAGGGATAGACGAAAGCTGGTTTTGCCTTCAACATTGGTAATATTCCTTCGCATAAAGACGACAATCCGCTCTAAGGTCACTGTGCTACATCACACAAAACTATCTGTGCTGGTAAAAAGCCTTATGG
Source organism: Fasciola hepatica (assembly GCA_948099385.1). NCBI lineage: Eukaryota > Metazoa > Platyhelminthes > Trematoda > Plagiorchiida > Fasciolidae > Fasciola > Fasciola hepatica. Next base: position 174,502 of record CANUEZ040000134.1, read on the forward strand.
TACGTCAGACGTGCACCTGTGGAAAATAAGTGAATGAGATACGATTGCAAAGTTGCGTATTCATTACGCTCTTCACAGTTTAGTATAGGATGAAGTACTTGGTAAATGACTATCTTATTGCTAGTAGGGAGGAGTCTACATAACAGTCAGTCAAAAGGCAAATCATTAGCGTTTACCTGAAAATTGGTGTATAAGCCATTTTGAAAGTTTCAGTGTTCGGTTAAAGTTGTATCACATATCTATTACCTTTATTCCGTTTATACAAATGAGTATTCTGAGTGGACTAACATATTTACGTTTGTCTGCTCATTTCGGTGTCAGGTGGTGTTTACATAAACTGCATGCAGATTACTCCGAACCACGGTGGAAAGAAAACTCACTCTTTTCTTTCTGATTTATGTAAAATAGACGCTCTGGACACATTGGACTGAGCAGTTCCTATCGACACGCGATAAAGATGGAGATATGACGTAGCAATTTCCTTGGTTTTCTTTCATTCTGACTATATAGCTGAAAACCCGACCAGTGAGTTCATAAAACAAAGCCGTAAAGCTTTTGTGACCTCTCCCCGTAAGCAGTTTTCTGATTTCGTCACTTTCAGTTGAAATAAGACCTTCATTGCAAAACCTTCACAAACTCCTCGTTGATAAATCGACAGAAGTTATTGCTACAAGCATACTTAATGGGAGTTTGTGTGTTTGTGAAGCGACGCGATGATAATTGAGTTGACGGTTCCGGTCAAATTCTTTCTTCCACTCTATCCATTATCAACATAAATATATAGCGGAGAAAACTTGGTCAGTTAGCTTTTCTTTTCATCAAATCCTTTTGGTGCTCACTTGCACTGAACTCAAAGGGCGTAGGTTCACAAACAGCTCAGAAGATGTAGAGCTGCTGGCTTTCTGTTACGAGTCAATTTTTTTGCTCGTGTGAATTGGTGCCCATGAAGTTTCGGGACGACAGATGTGATTCGGTCAGGATATCCGGGGATGAGGTTTACTAGGCGCACATGTTTGCATACGGAATTGTATGCGCTGGTTCCTTTACGTGAAGTTGCTACAGAGACTCGTGTAAATTTTCTCCGGAAATTAGTTTTACTGGGACAAGTGGCAAAATAATCGAGAAGGTGAAGAAATAGACGTCGGTCCAATTAAAGTTCCCTAATAAGGGAGGGATTTGCATTACCAATCACGAACACAGGAAGAGAAATTTATGATAAACACCCCTTGGTGGAATCCAATTTATTTTCATCTACTCTGATTCGAATGGAGCGGACGATCGTTTGAAAAATGTTCAAGCTTTGGTTAGCTGTGAGACTGTTTAGTAGTTTATCCAAGGGCACATGATATTTGACATTTATATAATGTTGTTGCGTAACACTGAAATTGTGGGCTACTGCAATTCTTTATCGGGGCTGTTCACCTTTACGCTTATGAGACAAGCCCAATGTAATACTGAAAGACAACATTCATATTGCATGAAATTGGCCGAGAATCTTTCAGGTCAAGGATCGTTTTCCCCAGATTCATCATGAGTATATTGTAGGGCAGACCTCAAATAGTTCAGCGGAGATTTTTGGAACATGGGTTGATCAACTCAATGATTTGTGAAATAATGGATATTTAATCGTCTTTCGAAATGGCAGGCTATTGTGATGGTAATTTGAAGATGAATATAGCCGTCCTGCACATAATACAAATATGGTTAGGCTGATCATGAGAAATTCGCGCGTCAAATGTATGCAGTTACCTAAAACTGGAACACGAAATTCACTGAGGGAGCATTGCCGTTTGAGTTCCAGTCTATTGATCGACATCTTTTGGCCCTCACAAAACATTTGCGCTTCATGGAGATGGCACAGAATTGGAAGAGGTCTAAGTGTTTTGGTTTTTTTGTTTATTTTTTGCCGATGCTTTCACGAAGCAGCTTGAATTTAGTCCACATACGAGCTCCAATTATTGGTGTTGTTGATAAGATGGTTGGCACAACTATCGTCGCAGACAATACCAACACATAAAAGAAGCCTAAAGGAAAAGATAGCAGTATTCAATTCAAACGATAGAACAAATCATGCCATACATTCACTCCTGCGACGAGTCTGATACACTTGGGAGTGCCGCTAAACTTTCAGGTTGGTATACCGAAATCTCTCTTTGAAAGACTATCAATTTCCTTTTCCACAATGTGTTCGTTTTGTAAAGCTGGTCTTATCCAAAAGTATTCTGATCTAGCAAGTTCATACTCGCAGCTGACAATCGCGGGAAAGAACGGAACAAAGAGGAAGAATACTTGAAGTCCAGTTGGCACCCATCCACGCCTAACAAAATACTCAAGACGGTATCATTGGAAACTCCCAATCATTTTACTAGCACAGTTTGATTCAAGGAAAATTCATGTCACATTGAACGTGACATAAATTTACTATCATTTTATTGACTGATCTCAGCTGTTTTTCCAAAGCGCCTTTCGCCGTCTAAGTAGAACGGGATTACCAATAACTCCGGATAAAAAGATTTTCATCGAATATACTGAATGTGCAAAAGTTATTCTTGTGACTGCGTAGATTTTTAGTTGGGTTCCAAAGACATCCATCTCAACTGCCTCATGTTTTACCAAATGACGTTCAAAATAGCTATATCGTCGATATATTGACAACTCATTGCACTTAGCTAGAAAGCACACAGCAACACATTGTTATTAATGCTTCATATGAAACGAGGTCTCCGGTGTCCAATTCGTTGGGGACGATAATGGACTTCGTACAAAGTTTCTGATTTTGTTCGTCATTATTCAGTCATTAGCACGGGAAAAACTGGCCCGTAGTAGTAGGCTAATTATTTGTGGCTCTATACTTTTTCGCTATTAGCAAGAAAATTCCACGTTTTCCACGAAACTTAATGATTCCATTTAATTGTGTGGGCATTCTTCATAAATAAAATAAAATACAACCCGAAAGCTGGCAAATATAAGAATCAATTTATTTTCTGGTCGTTGCCATATGCGTCTTCACGGTGGGTTTCGGAACTCATAGTCGAGTATTCGAATCTCCCGGCAGCCCCCGTCACTCCCCTATTAGCAGCCTTAAATTGTCCTCTCCCTCCTTTCTGCAATACTGTACCATTTTCAAAAAGTAAAAAAGACGAAAAAAAAGAATGAAAAAGAAAGAAAGAAATCAATAGCCATTCAAAAGTCGGGCGCAAACTCGTGTGTATTTGACCTTGAAATTTGATCAAACTAGAAAGCACTTTCTGAAGACGTACTTTCAACTGAATATCCATTCGAAGCTATCTCAGTGTAGTCGCCGCTCATACTTGGGGCGACTGTTCGCACCAAAGGCTAGCCAAGATTTAAGTTCTTCAAACAGATTCCTGCTATTTCTAAATCTACTGATGTTGCCGTATAAAGATCCCTTTTATTCTACTTCTCCGAATGTACCATTAGCTGATCGATGTTGTTTTTACTTGCACGTGTGGCAAATATATATTTTTAGCCAAACAGCTTACTCTTTACATTCCTTTAGGTTAAAAATCCTGGAGGAAACCAAATGGTGAATCTCTATTGAAAGTTTTCTACATCAAACTATATCTCATATAAATAGCACGATACTGATAACAGAACGCCATCTTTTCTACCCAAGTATTGGGTGATCAGATTTTGAAATAGGATTTCGATGTCAGTGTTCCAATACTTTGTCGGGGGTAATTCTGTTGAGTAGAACGTTTTTAAATAGTCTCGCACTTGCTATACTTATTGCGCAACAAGGAGTTACATTCATGAAAGAGAACTGTGACTATTCACTAAATACCAAATGAGAATTACCTTGTGGTCATAAGAATCAAACCCAGGAGGTCACGGTCTAAATTGCGGAATGATGAGCATCTGATTAACGATGGAGCATCTTCATCCCACCAGATGTTTCATTGGTTGAAAACAGAGGACAGTACAGTGAAGAGAAATGGAAACTGGCCAGAGGTATTTTCAGCTTGTATGAGAGAAAAGTTTATTATCGTAACCTCAGCTCAGCCTATAGGTTTCTGTTTTTTCGATGATTTCGGATAATGGAACATAAGTGTGGCAAAATAATTTTAAAAAAGGTGCATATGTCTATTAAACACCTGACATAGAGACAAAAAGAGGTTTTTCATACGTCTGAGCATAGAGTACTCAAAGCATTTGCAGTTGTGCGTTTTGCAATATTGAAAAGATACAGGGATATGTAGTTTTCTCCGCACTCAGCAATCTTAAAATGAAATGGACTGGATAGTACAAGTTATCTAATCTTTATCGTACACAACTTAAGTATTCTATTGTACAAGCAGGATAACACAAATGTGCTGAGATATTTAGACCACCATCCTTGATCATTGTTGTGACGATCCAAAAATCTACCAGCATGGCCGTACCGGGACAACATCATGTTCACCGGAGTTCCGAAAGCGTCTACAACCTGTTGCTCTGCATTATTAAAGCCGATCAGGCAAGTGGACAAAATCTGTGCTGGCTTATTTGATTAGGCGTGCCGTTGTCTTAAAATAAAGATATTTCTCAAAACCAATGCGGTTTAGCAGGGGTGAAGAAAAAATAACTTGAAACGGAACTGTATCGTTTATCCATCTCAATTTGTTTTATTGAAATAAAATGAAGCTGGCTGCTGTTACCAATTGCCAGTGGAAACTCAACTCGTGGCTTTGACTCTCAATACACGGCATGAAACCAGAGTGTGCATTGGAAGCTGACATTTTCTCGTGCTTATAGGTTTATTCATATCTGCGTTTATTACCTCACACAAGAGTTGCCAACGGTAAATTGCAACCGAAAAGGTTTGACTTTTTTGTGAATCGTTTGTTGGCTTAGAGATATATAGTGTCCAAATTAGCTGACCTTTACGCATTCGGTCAAAATGTCATGAAAATCCTTCACATGACCGGACGTTTTCGAAGATTGCAGATGTACACTTTGGTTCTCTAAAGAAGAGATGGAATTACTGTCAACTCGGATGTTAACTAAATTGGTGGACTTTTCAGAGAACTGCTATTTAATTTCTGTTCTGATACATTGCCAGAAAAAAACCAAATGCTTTCACTGGTTTTTCTCCTTTCGGAGGCTTGGCGATAGTTAAATGAAACTTCGACTAATTTTCACGGATATCTGGGATGTTTTCTGCTGAAAAATGAAAGAACACAAGGCAAAACTGACAAAAGTTTCAGATCGCATACATAAATTAGATGAAAAATGTGATTATTTGCGTTGTGAAAAATAGAGCTGACAGGATGAAATGAGTTTTCCCTTGTTCTTATGTAACACGCAGCTGCTGAACTCTGGGTTGCTGTCACATAGAAAAAGCCATTTTTCTTCACGTGATGTTGGTTCGAAATCCGTGGATTTCATGTGAAACACATCGAAGTTTATGGGCATTGCAAACTGCGCTTATAGAGTGGGCAAACTGTTATTCTTGAGGAGGGACCTAATTTTGACGGCCGGTGCCAAAATGTTGATCAGAACAACTTCTCATCAAATCCAACTTCGATGACTTTTTCGTCTAATGGTCGAGGGTCAAACGGTCAGTTCTGGTTGCGCTTTTCACGTTGCGGTCCCCAGTCAAGTTGTGCCCGCTATCGGCCACCGCTTCATCTCATTATCAATAGCACCAATTCATAAATACCACACTGTGGTTTTATGACAATATGAAGAGGGAAACAGTCATGTGTAATTTATTTGTTCTGTACTGGGAAGAATTTAAACTATAATGCACTCAACAAGTTTATTTGAATTATTCGCTTTTGATACGAAAGACCAATTAGATAGTTTATGGAATTGGAGCTGAAGATGAAGTAAAATCTCCGACTCTCTCCTATCTTCCCGTATGCAAGCAAGGACAACGGCGAAGTAATTGCCGTTCTAAAGTGTTTACGTTATCATTTCCGAGTTAGATCAAAGCAGAGGCCTGTTCCCTAATAAGCTACAAAAGGTGAACAAATTCTCAAGTAAAACTATTCGGAATCGCGTAAGATATCACGACAACAAGGTATCTGTTATTTTCACCGGGGAGTTTCACTCACAGAGATTATGGCTAAGGTTGTAGTACGTGAGGGATACATATGAGAGGAGCATGTGCTAAGTTCTAATAGTCACGAGGAAAGTGTGAGAATCGTGAGCCAGAATTAAGTGGTTGTGTGCTTATGCAGTGCGCCAACAAGAAAGAAGTAGAGGTATTTGTAAAGGCGATCCTTCGAAATTATAAGGGGCGGATCAAACGGATTACAAAGTAAATTTTTTTCAAAAGTCTCCAATTATCAATAGCAAACCTTTACTGAATGGATTGCAGGTTTGTTGGCGACCGTAAGTGCTAGAATACGGAAATTAACTTTCTCTAATATTTTTGTGATGACAGCGTACGAAAGTCAAATATTACCAAATAAAAACTCATAGGTAAAGTAAAAGTGATATTTCATAATTTCGAGTATTTGCGGAAAGCATGGTGAATTGGATATGACATGTTTTCATGTAAGACGCATAGTTATGCCAGTTGATCGAATAAAATTGTTATCCAATCCAGAGAGGCAAATATTTAACGTTTCGCGCAGCATTAGTATTGTTAGTTATTTGCCTGGTTGCTCGTGGACCTACTCGTGAGAAAACTGCTTCGTGTTAGGTTCCTTCCAGGATCAAACGAGCAAGCACAAATCGTACGCACATATTCACGACTTGAATTGATACTAAGAGCGTTTTCCTCTCCTCATCCAAGCATCAAGCAGACCGTGGATCACTACCCGAATTCCAAATGAGCTAAATCTACGGATCCATGAGTAATTCAATCTGTTTTTTAGTTACATATACGATTAATTTTCCGAGGGAAGTTTGGACAATTGTAGCTGGAAATATTAGGAAGTAGTACCATGCAACACCAACGATCTATTGAATTTCACTTTAAGATTTTGCTAGAAATGCAATATATGTGAACACAGTTTTTACAGGATATATTATTCTAACTCCTTTGCTCTGAATTTTTAGCAGTTATTTTTATACATGCACAAATGTGATCCCGGATATATTATGAAAACCAACGCCATTAGTTCCGTTGTCCCTATCCGGGTTTTCTATGCAGGAAAGATTGGTCGCATTTTGGATCAACTTATTCAGCCAATTATTGGTTATTGCATTTCATTGGTGATTTGAGTTACGCGGCGTAAGTACTCATTTTTTACCAGATGGTTGTCACTGTTATATGCTATAGCAATTGTTAGAAAAAACTGCAAGCTCTCGAGAAAGTGAATGAATATACAGCAGATTGACTTGAAGATAAGTCGTTATTAGCACGGTCGCCGATCAATATGACCAACGAACGAGCCAGCATCCACTTAGGACGAAAATCACCCGTAAATCAGTCCCATAACCGGTATAAAAAGAGCATATAAGTTCAAAATGTGAGGTGGTTGAACGTGAAATAAATCCAAAAGAGGACTGAAAGAAGATAGTTTCTTTCCGTTTATCATATCAAGTCGATTATCTGTGTGCCTGTGCTAGCGTTCACCCAAATAGCTGCACTGCACCACACATGACTGGTTTGGTAAATATAGGCTCGTGTACGCGGAAAAGATGTGTTTTCATATCTAAGTCATACCATTATGACATTTGCAATAAATCAGCCTTACGTAATCACCAAATCAAATGGCCTACGACCCCGTACTCAGCCTATTTGGTTAGAACGGTCAAAATGTGTCGCAAAACAGCTGGTAACAGCAATCCAGAAAGTCTTGAAAACCAGCGATTTCTAAAATTCTGGATGGTAGTTATTTCCTTTTTTATAGTTCAGCAACACTCAATTCCAATGAGAATAAATTATTGAAAAAATGTTTGAAGAATGGATTTGATTGTGCTTGTTTTAACCGCAAGTTTGGAAATGTAGTCCACAGTTATTCAGCGTACATGATACGCAAATTTATCTGAGGTTCATAGTGCTTGTCAATAAATACCGTAAAAATGTTGTCAGACATCTGAACTAAAACCAGAAAGACAATTAGTCACGTCAGAAAGTTTTCGAATCTAAATCACTTTCTTATTTGCCAGTTTGTTGCTTCTGTGGGACTTGGGATCGTAATCTTTCGCTAACTGAGCTCAGATTTTCATGAGATAACTTAAATGGAAACGGAACATACGTCTTATGTCTACAGGAAGGAATCACTGCGTTCTAGCACGTAATGCCTGTTTACTTTCTCCAAACGGTGACAGCTCGTCAGATCGCTTAAATATACCACACTAACATTTTGATGATGTTAAAAATGGTGCGTCGAAAAAACGATGCATTACGTAACACATAGTCACGTAAGTTTTCAGTATTTGTCAGCACAGCCTTGTCGGAAAAGGTGGCAGTCGGTCGGTTATAAAACGGTCTTGAAAACAAAGGAAATAGTCAACATTGAACAATCTGATTGAATGAAGACCGAACTGTTCCTTGGGTTATTCCCACGGCAGTCACTTGCCCGACCGTATTTTGGCATCTGAATTAGTACTCTCGTAATAAAGTGGACCTTAGACTTTGCGCATAAACGTATCTGAGGGAGAATATAGCAACTCTATTATGTGAAAACCCGAACCAACCAGTTCCAGAACTGAATAGCAATTTGACCATGTATTTCACATGTGCATTCACTGGTTCAAACGTAGAATGGACTACGGTGTCACCGAGAGATTAGGGTTATAATTGATCCCTATTTAGATAAAAGCATTGCATTGTATCAAGTATCAGTTCAAAGTGATCCACTACCGATAAGTTGATAGAAAAACCCAGGGACATATTATCAGTTATGACCAGTAATAAAACAAGAATAAGTAGGGAAGATTGAATGGATAAATTTATCTCGAATAAGTTTATCCATTGATGTGCTATGGTCGATCAAATGTATTGTGGTTTTGCGTGGACTGTTGTATAGCTACATAGTCATATTGCATATTACCAATAAAACGCATAAATAACTGTTCGAAGTAAAAACGTGTGTGCATTCCTTGCCTTCGAATTCAGATATCCCGAAGTTGCAACATATTTTCCGTGTTGCATGATAAGCGCGTGGGGCACGTGTGTGGCAACAAATATTTCAATAATCTTTCATCCTGACTTTCAGGTCATCGGCTAATGTAACAACTCGTTCAGATTTAGGAGGTGACACCTTATATGTTTGTTTTAAATATTTGTATAAACAAAACACTGCCAGATGGCCTCCAGTGTCACTTCAAACTCTAATTGCCGTGTTGTTTACCCTGAACGGGCTTTTATGTGTCTGCTGAAATGGTGTTGTTCGGAGCTGCATACGATTATCCTACTCCAAACAAATCGGATAAAATCGGATTTGGAGCTTCAGACGAAGTCTTGTTGTCACGATAGCCTAAAAACGCTTCTCAACATTCGTCACCGGGTACTGGAAACAGCTGGGGGCGTAAACCAGCTCTCCGTTTAATCACCGTTCCCTTAGATATAATACGTCATTTTTTCCAATATCTACAAACTTTAGAGGAATCAACCAGATGTGAATGGCTATTGATTCTGTCGCTGCTCTTTATGGCCAGATTTGACCGAAATGTTCTTCTCAAAGGGCAAACAAATTACACGGTAATTTCCAATCAAATCACTGGAGATCTATTATTTATCATGCCCGTTCAATTCAGTCGATTTTTTCGAGGGTAAACAAATATAGAATTTATTGGGTGAATGAATAGATCTTGGTAAAGTAATTGACAAAACTATTGTCCTTGTTGTCCCATTGGCAATTTGGAAGAGATGGACAAAACAATTTTTCTGAAAAGTGATATTAGACTTAGTTAACCTCGAGCGTTACTTACCATCACCAAAGAACACTGTTAAGGGTGTTCAATCACAGCCTTTAACTAACGACATTCCTAGCTATGTAAACATTCACTCGTCAGTTATTTCCGCCACCGTCACGATAGAGTAAATATGCATTTGTGGGCAGAATCAAATCAGGTTTTTCGCCCAACATTGAACAGTTTATTTCACGCTAAAACTGGTAGCCACAGTTATTTGCCGATACTTAAAAATGTTCAAAAATAAGATATACGCTCAGGTTTAATTCCTGAATAAAATAATTACTTCAGAATGCGAATACATAATTTCACTTGTGACTGCCATTTGAGTTTTATCATATTTTATATGGACCTACCAATCGTGATCTTTACAGTTGTCGAATATTGCGGAGAGACAATTTTTGTATGAGAAGAAACTAGTGGTTGATTCTGAGTACAAGCCTCCCAGAGCATTAACCTGGGTTGGTCGGATGCTGTCACACAGCGCTCAGCCTAAAGTTGTTTTCATGAAGCGGAATTTTACAGCCAAACGTTTCAGTCGTCAAAGAAGATTTTATTGGCCCGTGGTGACCATAACGTCAAAAACCCGCACGCTGTGTTATTGAACAAGAAAATTTCGCCAAAAAGACAAAACGTTATCATTCAAATTACTCCGGAGTGGTCAAACTGCTCGATCAACCAACATCGTTATCTTGACTATATGAAACAAAGTCAGATACAGGCATAAGTCGTGAGCCAGTTTTTCTAGGTCCCTTTTCTCACACCTGGCCTACGTATAAAAAGCCACCCTGCAGTGCCTTCGAAGCTTCATTTCAAATGATCACACAGTTTCGTGTAAGTAAAATACAAAATCAAGTCAAAATCTATGGTGCAATTAGGCCGAAACATGTTCGCTCAACCAAACGTGGCACTCTGGGAATATGGCGCCTTCAGCCAAAGTAAAAAGTAACAGAAAGTCTTTCGAGTTTCCATCCGTAACCTCATCTTTTGAATGACGAAGTGCATGCGATCTATTGATATATCACCAAGTTTTGCGTGGAATTTCCTACGCAACAATGTTACTGCGGATTTAGCGACAGCTTGCTAACATTTTTCGCGAGAGATGCTATCGGTAACACTCTCTGCTTCGAAGCTTTTTGAGATTATTCTGTCGGACATTGTCATTTCCATTACTACCTTTTTACCAAAACACGTAAAGTCATATCAGAATCAAGATGTAGCTTTATATATCCTAAGGGATGTGTTTTCAGCACTATGCTCATTAGTCCAATTGTGGTCGGATAAAGCTGTTTTACATTCGAATATTGAGAAAGCCGTTAATATTGCTTCAAATATCGCTTCACAAAGTAATTGCAAAATGAACCGAGACCAAGCAATTTTATGCTCACCAGACAGCAGTGGTGAGCTACCTTGGACGATAGAGATGGACTGATACACAGTGATAGATTTTCTGGCAATAGTAAATGTATTCGTAAATGATGCACGTTTAGAAAACACCCGAATTCGTGCATGTGCAGTGGAAGACTCCTGTCCGAAACGATTCAAGTGCAAACCCTTTCGCACTGAGCAAATTATTCATCTCTCTGTAAGGAAGAATGGCCAGATCAAGACGAGAAATATTAACTGATTGTAGTATAACTCTACTTCACTGCAAATTGAGAAGATCCGTATCTCAAAAAATGACAGGGTAGATGTGAATGAGGCGTAGCATCACTGAAAAGCAGCAAGAACTTTGAATATGGAGCATGTACGGATCCCAGGCGTATAATATAAGACGGCAGCCTTCGACCTTTTTCATATTCATTATTGATGTGCTGAGACCGGCTGAGGTTTTCAGAAATGGTTATAACAAGACTTTTTTACCGCGTGAGTTTTGGCTTTTGCCTTGTAGTCAATATCTAAACGAGAACAACCACTTTCAAACCAAGACTGATATGTTTCCTTGTAATGTAAAAAAAACGAATTTGTAAGGAGACAAATGTAGTAGACACGAGAAGATAAGGAGGCACAGCTCAGAAAATTAAAGCTTATCTGCAGATTCGGTTCCGATCGCCTCATCAGTGGCATACTAATTCAGAAGAGCAGCAGCGGCTTTGGGTAGATTACGAGTGTAAAATGAAGAGAATAATAGAGATAGATTAACCTCTAAAATACTGTCGTGTTAGGGGAAAAGAGAATCAAAGTTATCTTCTTTTAGGGTTCCAAATTCATTTCCGTTAAGGAAATAGTCGTAAACACGAAAACGACTGCTGGGGCGATCGAGGAAGCATAAGACACAGTTGACTAGGATGTCTCTTGTAGGACATTTGTTTCAATAGGCAACCTGGTACTCGTCCTAAACAGCTGTGCACGACTTACTGAGTGTGGGAATAGGTTTTTCAAATACTTTTGGAAGAACAGATGTGCATGCTATTCGGCAAATTTCACATGTTTCCCAGGTGGGTATACGGGTGATCTGTCTTGATCTTAAGTGATCAGCTATAATTTTTCTACCATACATTTGTCAAAAAGTACCACAAAATGTTTCTCTTTGTAGGAAGCACACGCCTTAAGTATGGTTGATCGAAGTTTGTTAGATCATGCAGCCTTCCTTATTCTGTGTTCTTTCAGCGAGGTTACCACGGTGCATGGGTTGAAAAAAACAAGTCTATCTCTGCTCTGGGCTAGCAGCTAAATCCCAGTTGTATCAGACTGAATGATAGAGGTGTAAAAAGTATTTTACTGAGCTACGTAGCTAATTTCTGAGGTACCCGTTTTGAGTAACTTATATCACAATGCTTTTTCATCGTGTTTCAAACTGGGCGATGATTGGAGTCTCTAAGTATGGTCTACGCATGGAGTATGCTTAGCCTTTAATTTCTGATTTAATTGAATACGTTGTTTGTTTCACTCACGAATGACTTTTAAACACGCTAGCACCTTCCTTCTGTGATCCTAATGTTCTCAATAAAGATGACAAAAATCTGATGGGTTGGATATAAGACAATTCTGCTTAGCAACAGATATCGTAGTGCAGTACAAGTAAATTGTGTACCAAACTGAGGTGTCAGAAATACACAAGTGATCATTATCAGTATCCTCAACTATTCCTTCTAGCTGTGTCAGGTGTTTTGTATTTCTTAGCCCATGGGAACTCCTACCTTGTTGAAAACATAGTTTGACCTGAAATGAATCTTGGGGGAACTATCGGTGAAGCAGCGATCAGCGACGAACAATGAGGCTTTCTCTCGTGGAGGAAAATGATCTGGGCTTTGTTGTCCGGTATAAATTTCAGCTGCGCATTCCGTCTAAAGTGGCACAATGAAAACATTTTTAGCCCCAAGCAGTTTAGAAAACTGACATTTGAAGGCGTTGAAATCTTCAGCTACGGTGACTAGTGAGGTTTCAACATGTTCTATTAGTTCAGGTGTGAAAATATCAACGAATATGGAAATTTCATTTGACGACCAAGATGATGATATGTGCACGTTTGTATTGATGATCGACCGCTTCTTCCTGAGAAGTTGTGGTTCGCATTCCACATTTAAGCAAACAACTCAATTGTCACTACAAGCAGATAACGTTTACATAGACTTGAAGCAGAAACTTTTGATGTACGTGACTATGTCACCACAGTTCCAAAATGGATAGGTACTTTTATACTGGGGAAAGTTATACCATTTGATTTCGATTAGCGAATCATCAACACCGGGTCCTTTGCAGCATCTTCGTTCCCAGTGCGGAACATTCGGACCGTTTTACAGAATTCGCCAAGTTCACTAATTTTCTCAAACTGCGAAGGTACCTTGTATGAGGGGATGATGGGTGATGAAAAGTGTTTGCCGTATGGAATAGCATAAGGATACATGCCAACCAGCATGGCTTTGTTTAGTAATGTTCTCGGAAAAATCCATAGGTTTCGCAAGTTTTGGTCTGACTGAACAGTGTGCGGAGCAACCGTTTATTTGTTTGCTATCACGTATAACGCGACGAAAACTTACCGTTTGAATAACCCACATACGAATATCTGTAGTAGCCGAATAGCCTGGAATGAACTTAGAGAACACTGGAACTGGCACTCATATCTACTGATCCCACGGCATCTAAATCACGGAAACTTTTAAGGCAGTAATCGCTTCGACAGAAGCATATTCCAGCTGCAGTTGAACTGCAAATGCATTGAGTAATCATCAAAAGTGTGTCCACTGTTGTTAGATGACAGAGTTTGATCGGATGTATGATTGTCAAAACAGATGAGCATATAACTTAGGCAGTGTCTGAAGTTCAGATCCGTATTTCCTTGATGAATCAGGTTGTGCGAAAATCACTGTTGTATTACCGATTGCTTGTCATACGGAATTAACTTCTTCGTCGAACAAGCTTACCATGTTGAATGAATCACAAAACCACCAAAATTATTTACTGTAGAATGCCCCTGATTGACGGACTTAGAATAAGTTTCCATGATTTTATTATGATAACAAGAATCGAAATGTATGGAGAGTAGAGCCTAACCCATGTCATACCTCCTCTCCTATGTGTACTTGGTAAAGAGCTGGAGAATACAAAGTGGCAATTACTTTCCTGGAAACAATATAATGTCACTGTATCAAGTTACCCTACAGAAGGAACTAATTTGAGAGTGTTATATTCACGCCCCTGTGTTGTGTTCACCCAGACAATATTTACTTTAAACCTGTGAATCCCAAACAAAATTCAGGTTTTTGGAAGAACATTTCTGTTTTTGATTTTTCATTTCAGATTTTTGGTTGGGTTTTCCTAAGTCACCAACTTTTTTGCCCATACCATTATTAGAAGGTTGTTATAGAGCGTTAACTTACTACCTGCTTCTTCTTACTAATAATGTTGAGTATGATGATCAGAGCCAGGAGTGCCTAGCATACTGCAGTCACCAATCTGGTTGTCACGGAATATTATCCAACGAATTCACAATCCAGTTGGAAGCCTAAACATGTACAACATTCCATTTTTTTCTCGTAGATGACTTATTTGGGGGTTTGATTATAAGAAAAATGTTACAGGGATAGCCGGACAAAAAAACGTTAGTTTCACCGGTGATCGCTTGACAACTACTTCTGCAGATGTCACGAATAGTTAGGCAAGGCGGACGCTGGATTCATCGGCGTAGGCAGCTGAAGGAAGCTGCTGATATGGGCAGGTATTACCGGATTCATTGATCAAAATATAGATTCAATGGTAACTCAAAGATTTCAAAAGAACGAGTAAAGTTTGCTTAATGTTTTGGTCTTGGAAGCCATTTCTAAAGCGTTTGGCCAAATAGTTCGGAAAGTAACCTGATTTGTGTTGCTCTAGACCAGGTGTACTCGAGGACAGCTGGCACATGTGCTGATGTAAAAGACAAGCATTCGCGTGAAACAAGGTCCCTATAAATGAATATTGCCACAAGAACGACTTTCAGAAAACAAGTGGGCAAATATTTGAGTTCTTTGCTCGAACACAGGAACTGCCATTGTTGCTTCGTACAGCTTGCAAATGAGGTGGTTGGGAGAATTACCTGATTATTCCTGTTTTTGTGAGAGACAATATAAGTAAGCTATGATCAAGAACGGATTTTGTTTGACAAGTAAGAATGAATGCGTACCAAAGAAGTTACTCCAGTCAACAGAGGTCACATTTGTGTTATTTGACTCAGCGGTTGTTTTGGTGGAAAAAAAACAAGAAAACAACTTAGGGATCCTGAATTGTTGCTATCAACAAATACCAAATTTCGATTGAACAGGAAGCAAATTTTTTGTTTACTCTGAGAGCTTGGATTTCATCTCCCGAAAAGTGAAAAACAATGATCCCTTTAGTGCAAGCTGAAAAGCAAATGCTGGAGGTGCACATTCATTGTTCTTCTTTTTTCAGTACAACGAAAACCAAACACTTTCAAAGCGTTCAAAATTTGAAAAAAATGGTTATCGAACACTCGGCAGGTAGCCGGAAAATTACCAAGGATTGTCCGAACAGTCTTACAGAGCACATGAAGAACAACATAAGTTGGCAAACAAGCTCGTTTTCATTGACTGGTAATCATTCCATTGCAACACGTGTTATATGAGCCCCGTTAGTGAACAGAAAGTAAATCAAGACATGGCAACGAGTCAAATTAGTCAAATAAGCATAATCCAAACCCTTGACAACATTTATTATAAGGGATCACAATCAGTGCTCGCTAAAACGAAAGCAGCTCTCATTACATTTAGTTTTGAATAACTAGCCATTTGTTTCCTTTTGGAAAAGAGCTGTCTTTCTTTGCTGATAATTTCAGTTAAATCGGCGTAACGATGATATACTTTTCCAGGAGATTTCCGAAACATATGATTGTCACTGATTCAAAGTCTAATTCGGGTTCTGTTTGGCTCCCTGTATTCGGTAGAATGTATTTGGAAAATGAACGAACCTCCAGTTTTGGATTTCTGAATCCGTAAACTATTCCATCACCATCAACCTTTGAAGCATGAATTTTAGGCCTCCATGGAATTTCGAAAGGTAATCTGGTGCACAAAACTTGGTGCTCCAGTTTGAGAAGGCCGGTGGTTTGATGTTATCACATAACATGTTCCCAGTTTAGAACAGAACTAATAGGCTACCTTGCAAGAACCCCTGATTATTAAGCTATGCTTGGCTTCCTTCCGCTCCGCTGGCTACGCTGTTATGCTGGATAAGCTTGGTTGGACATTTATTTTCCTCAGTATATTTGGAGACTTTTGGTCACGAAAATGAGTCCCGTTACTTACGTAGTTGCAATAAACACGGACGTGGAAAGTCATATAAAGTATCTCGACGGGCACCAAAGATGATCTTTGTTGTAGTTAACCTGTCATATTTACTCTAAAAGTATCACCAAATTTCGACTGTATATAACAATAACTAGGCAAATCCTTTTTTTTATTTATTTTGCTTAGAATAGTGAACATCTCTAGCTAGGAATAAAATGATTATTGGCATCTCACCATTGGTATTTATCAGGATCTGGTTTGATCTAGAGAAAACAATAGATCAGCATCGTCCTTGTAGCGAAGAGTATTAGGCACGAGAGCCGACTTGGTCTTTCTAACCGTCAAGATATTTAGTCAGTGTATCACAACTGTTTCTAGGTAGATCTCGCAGCATGCTATGCTTCTGAGGCTGGTAGCCATTAAGGACAACTGAAGGTGGCTAGACAGTGGGAGAAATTAAGATAGCAAGGGTTACACTGATTATTTCTCAACCGCAACTTCCAAGTAGAGTTCGATGCAATAATGCCTTTTATTCATAGCAGGTTTTGAATACGACAAAAATCTGTGAACCGCTTGCGCTAAAAAAATGAAAGCCAATCTGGAAAGCGGGTTCGAGAGGAAGTGGGCGATCACGTGCAAAGATATTTCTAAGGCAAAGCGATTACTGGTTCTTTGGTCTTGGGAACCGCTGAAAGTGAAAACTGGCCGTTCAAGCTAAACGGCAGTTTATATGAAACATGCGTTGAGCCGTACGAACAAAGTTAACAGTTTACTGTCAGAGTGAATGGCCCGTTGATTTATAGTGTTGATGAACGTTTGGATGCATAAGAAAGGAAAAATAGTTTACACTTTTCACAAACTAAAGGGACAACATTTTGAACTATATTTTTCACAAGCTAGATACTCTCAACTGGATAACTGTGAAATGTTGTTGCCCGCACACTGAAGATGTGTCCCGAAAAGGAGAAATATACCAAGAAAAATGTCCCTCTATGAAGCTTTGTTGTAAGACTGCGCATCTATTCGCAGTGTTTAAAAACAGTGCTCTGAATTCCATCGATGATCAGTAAAACAACAGCTTTGGACAGCTGCTTAGCTTGACAGTCGGGTTGACAGCGCTGAAACAGCTCGTAACCCATCTCACTGATGTGTGTACCAAACGGCGGCGACTCTGCCGGTGAGTTCATTTTGAAAGTACCAACAAAAAGCGTAAGTGAATACCCAGGTATAACAAGGAAATACACAATTCAGTATTTAAAAATAAGATTGAAAGCTTTCCAGTGATTTGGAGACTTAACTGAACAAGTTTTATTGGTAGTTTTAATTACAAAATAGATGGGTAAGGCAAGACAATGCTGATAAGAAGATGCTAGTTTTCCAAAATGTTGTGTAAACTGGAAACAGTATAAAAGACGTTCGAATGCTTCACCGTATACGTATACTTATACGATATTCAAAAACCAAACAGTCATGGCCGTTACTATCCGTGATATCAACATCATGACCGACTCATTTTTCTTCAGCTACATAAACTCTTACGTTTCATTGTGGTACCACTAATGACCAGTGGTCAGGATTCAAGGCATGTACAAAGCTTCATGACCGTTTCCTTGTACTTGACTAAAAATGGTTAGCATAATGAAATTTTCCATGGGAAATAGGCCATTATGTTTCATTAGCTCCTCCACTGCAGTTCATCTAACCCCCCCAAAACGATTTCATTCAAAACTCCAAATATTGGATTTAGCGGTCAAACGAATTCATGCCAAGCAAAGCTTTTTGAGACCACCGTTATATGATGAAGTGTAAAACCATGTGTTATTTCTATGTGAATCAATCCGTTCTTTTTCTCACCTCAAGAAAATGTATTTTTACCAATTTTCAAATTTGAAAGGGAAAAATTTACACTCGAAGTGTCTACATTTGTGGTCATTTTTGTTCGACAAAACAAATGCAACCATTTTATTTTCAGCGCAGACTAAATCCCCGCTCGTTGTGGATGAATCATTCGTTCAGTCTGTTCATGCAAGTTTGGAAATGCAGGAATCTGTGTTCAGATCTGTCAGTTTCCGTTTATAGACTAGCCTAACCAGCCACTTGGAGCTCTCCAAGCAAAGTGCATTCATTCACGCTTTGATTCCATAATAGAAGCTGAAAAGTACATGTAAGTGAGTTCAGTCAGCAGTAGATTACAACTCCTTGATAGGATTCAAGTTCTTATGGCTCTGCACGCAAAAACCACCCGTCAGGTTTTGGACAAGAACCTTAGAAACCTATCCTGAAATTAAGGGTCGCTGGCAGTTTTCATTCTTGGAGCATCCTTTAGGCTTATCAGGTTCAGCTGCAATGACGGAGAACTAAATATCAATAAAAGGTCCCCAAATTATATACAAAAAACACCTTTTTATGGCTTGTTTGTGAAAAATAATGGATCGTTTATCTGAGCCAGAAGTTAGCGAAAATTTAGGCGCCGCATAGAATTTTATTAACAACGAAACTCCGCTTTAATTAGCTAGTAGTTCTAGGATGTTTGCATATGTCCCGTCACGGCTCTAGTTAACCTCCCTGATACACAGTGATGACGCAACCATCAACCTGACTTACGAATGATACCACCACTTATATCCATGTAACAACAAGAATCAGTGCATTTTCCGTGAACTGGGGTGCTTTTATTCCGTTAAGGCATACAAGATGATTAGAAAAACGTACAACACTTCTATTGCCAACTTACACTTCATACAGATAAAAAGATACAAACGACATAAAAGTAGCGCTGTTTCAAAAGCAATGGTATGTGATACACATACAAGGTCAACAAGAAGCAATTGCAAATGACTACTGAAAGAGCAAAGCAGACTGAGGACTCTATAGAATATGTATGGAGGATCAAAATTAACTCGGTGTCAATCAGAATCAAAGTAAACATTAGCCTGGAGGGAAACGTTTTCATGGACGATTTCTTGTTTTACTGATGCCAAAGGATGTTTGTTTTTCTGGACTTATGTGACCCACCACCCAGACGAAGATATTTTCTGCCAGTCATCCGCATGTGGTATGATTTTGGTAACGGATGATTGACGTCCAAAACAAATGCCCCGATTCAACATCTGAGCTGTTATACATTTATTTTCCGCTTTTGAAGCTATTTGCCTAGTTAATTCCACGAAATCATTCAGGTTAACCTTGCCAGCATTTCAACAGAGCAATTTTAGCATTGATATTAGCAGCAAATGCACTTGTAAGAAGACTGATTGCACAACAACGTGATACACACAGTGTTTTTTGAATATTTTCGGACACCGGGCAAAATAATACTTTACAAATATTAAACGTCTTGTTTTGCAGAATGACCATTGTGGAAATACGTCTTATCGCTTCACTAAAAAAACAATGTTTGATGTTTTTCCCGAAATATGTGACCAAAGATGAAGTAAATTTGATTGGTAGCTTCGTATTGTGTTTGAATGCAACAAAATATCCCCCGGATGAACGCGTATTGGACCATCTATCTAGAGTAAGACAATTACATAAAATATGAAGCACTTGAGCTATCATCTGGGTAATTATAACGGCAGTATAAAAGGATTATTATCCAGTTTTACATTAAAATGTGACGAAACGACGGCGCGATGGATATGTAGTCAAAATCTTTGGGACGATTGAAGAAAATCAGTTGAACCTTCATGATTCCTCAGCGACACAAACAACTTGTCTCTGTGTAAATTTCAACCAAATTATCGACCGTGTGTCCGCTTATTTCATTGAAAAGTCAGCTGCTCCCCTTATATGAAATTTTTTCCTGTCGAATACTATACTTTCTGTATATGGATATTCGGGCTCTTCTAATAATGTCCATGCCAGTGATCAACGGCTTTTAGCTATTTCCGTCTGTGCAAGATGCTCTGCACATTTATTGTTTACTTTTCTATTTCTTGGTGCATTTTTTGTATAAGTTGAGTGAAATTTTATGTTCCTCCATTTTTCGTGCACTGGTTTTAGTCCCACTTTTTGTTCGAAAAACTCCATGACGTTTGAAGCCGTCGGCGAGTTGTGAACATGAACAAAGCAACCTTGGAGCAATGTCCATTTTTTTGAAACGTGCAACAGTAATGAATCATCTGAGACTTTGTTCACGAATGACACCCGTGAACTCACTCTGAAGTGACTACTATTTTCAATAGGGAGCCACCCGGAAGAAATCCGCAAACTGCGGTAAATCAAAGTGAAGCGGTAATGGAGCTGCGGTGGAACAAGCAACCAACAAAACTATTGATTGTCCCCTATGACAGCACCAAAAATAAGCCACTGATGGCCACTCCAGATGGAAGATGGAGTCGATTGGAAATTGAATAAACTTATATATTTGGAGAAATGATACGTGAGGTCAGTTCTGAAAACATGTCAATAATAAATGAGAGTTATAGCAGAAAACCATTAGATCAAACGGCTGGAATAAAAGCACGTTTTTCCAACCGACAAAACACTAAATATAAGTAAGTCAAACATAACCTCTACTTCTAAGAAAAACCAATGTCAGAAAAACAGCTTCTGTTTTTATCAATATGTAGTAATGATACACATTTATTAGGAAGGACTTTGATAATGAGATAACCAAAAATAGCTCAGAAACTGCGTTAGAAGAATTTTTACTCGGCCTAAAGGCATCGAGCATCTGCTCATGTAAAACCGTAAATCAGATACTGATTCAGTTCTGATCGTTATCAGAAGGCATCCGGAAAAATAATTGATTGGTAAGGTTTTCCAAATAGTTTACTGCACACGGAGTTGGAAGACAAAGTTTTCTGTGTTAGAGCACGTGGTAGTTGGCGCCTTTGTTGAACTTGTGACTGATCACTTTTCATGGAGTTTAGAGGACACCCAGTGATATATTAGTTATTAGCTTATTCGTTGTTGACTGGTTGCAAACGTTCATGCAGCTGTAAGCCCCCTTAGATAATTTATTTATGTGAATCTCGTGAGTTCTTCTCAGTCACATCAATATTCTATGACGGACGGTGATTGAAAAGTCACTCTTTGACTAGTCGGTTCAATGGTAATTTTTTGTCACATAATGGGTGATCGGGTGGTATAAGTTACCTCTTTGGTGGACAACCAGGCTGACGAGCATGGTATACCATGTTCGACGAGAAAATGAGCCAATGAATTATACACTACAAACGGCACTATCTCGCCGCAGAGATCGTTTTCCATTTGAAATTGCTTTCTAGTTTGCAAAGGTCAGGAAATCCCCAATGCATGACCTACTGAGACCAGTAAAGTCGCTTTAAAAAGCAAGAGTATGACAGAATCTAAACCATTATTCATCCACGACCCCTATATGGGAAGCTCTAAATCATTTCATAAAGATTTTCATCGTAGCAGCTCTCCGTGGCAGTAAACAACTTTTCTGTTCGGCTAAAAACAAACGAGACTGTTTGGATGATCACGTGATCCCCATATGAATTCTGTTTGTCAGATTGACCCAAATGATGGTGAGTAGGTAAAACCAATTTCGAATGACGCTTGGACTGAGAAAGTAGAACAGATTTTGTTTGATTGAGATATTCCAGGAATGACACGACACATATTTTCGATGTCAATAGAAGATGTCTTAAATGCAGAGGACAGTTTGCAAAAGGATTTCATTTTTACTTCTTCCCGATAAATACCTCACCCAAGGTAATATTAAAGGCTCGTTATCCTCAAATTATTGTACTGTGGATAATCCAAGTAACGTTTCAGTGGCGAGAACCCCTAACCCAACTTCCATTATGGGTATGAAAACTCAAGGGAAAATGTGAAATTCTTACGTTGGCCAAATTAGTCATCGTGAATGGCCATTTTCCATGCAAACCTAAAGTTGATAACGTGCTTTAAAATTTTATATTATTGGAAATCAAGCACTGGTGTGTATCTTGGTAATAAAGACTTCTGTAAATTATATGAGAGTGGATGAATGCGCTTTGATTTCACCTGGTAAAATAACCAACCTAAATGAACTCATTTTATGGTCGCCCGCAGTCATTGTTCCATCACACGACTTCGTCCTTTCCCGGGATCAACGTATTGGTGTTTCGTGGCGAGTTAACTGGAAACGGCATTGCTCTGATAAAGTCGGTTGAAGCACAGGAGACTCATATTTGTATCTGGATGGATTTTCCGGGGACATGTGCTCAGATTTCAGTACGAAACAGCCAGTCAACAATCAGTTAGTTATGGAGTTCACAGGGTATTTAAAATTTGGTAAACCTAGTTGTACTTCATTCATATATGCTGGTGCACAACACATGTGGTACTCCTAATTTGTTCACCAAGTAAAGGACAGTAGGGGTCACTTGAAAGCCATTTCTACTGGGGATCTTTCGAAATTTGGATCGTAATTTGGGTAGGAAGGAACATAAGCACAATCTGTTATACAGCAGATTGGTACTGTCTGAAAGTATTTTGTAGAAAAACTCTAACCGCTGTTCCGAGTATCTCTCATTAGATCAGTTTCCTAACAAGGACTGGGTAAACACGAAGAGTGGCGGTGGCCGCAGGACATATTCAAACGTCAATAAAAAACTTAAAGGAACCCACACCTAACTGAGTTCGTTATGTCGTGTACAGATTAACTGCTCAGGTTGATGTGGGAACCAGCTGCATCCGGAGTGTACATCTGTTTGACGGGCGTAGTCCAAAACACAGGTTTTTACAGCTTATCCCGAGCAATTCATCTACATCTGTGCACGTACGTACAGCAGTTAGTGAGAATTATAGAGCCTGTAAAGTAACCAATTGCTCAAATATCGTGAGGGTCTAGACATTCTCAGTTATAAGCTTACATTGAGTAAAAAACAACTTCAACGGCTTACCTGTTTGGTCCCACCCTGTTGGCTCAACATTCAGTCCCCCTCTCGTTCTTGTTCGCTCCTATCTTTTATCATTACGATCGATCTTGCGTTAGATACATTGGCTATTTAGCTGATTATAAAAATCATAGTGACTTCTGTATGCACGTGTAAAATGCAACCAAATGGTCCAAGATATGTTGCTCACATTTTTGCCCCTGACTTCACCGTTCCCATTCATTGAGAATATCTTGCTTATTTACAAGTAGAAAAGGTTAATGAGAGACTTTCCAGTGAGATTACAGATGCTAGAGTATAGCCTTCTCCTTTACTTTCAGTGCAGTACAAGTCTGTCTAAAGAATGCGCTTTATGATGACGGCCGATTTGGTACCTTTAGGAAATGGGAACATACTGGCAGGCCTTGTATGCGTCACGCCCTGAACAGCCACTGAGAGATCGATTCGCAACAGGGGTCACCAATTGTACCGAACTAAACAAGGCCGTCCAATGCTGCTTCACCTACGGTTTCAATTGGAAAAATAGAACTGAACAATATCATGTATTTCAATAGGAAATTTCAGATATAAAAGGAGTTTGAATGACTGCAGATCCGAAAATCGATCAATCGAACTCAGTTTCAAAGGTACACAAGTTAAGCTTGTAACAACTGAATTTGTAAATAAAGTACGACAAACCAGCTGGAAATGTAACTCCCGTAGAGATGATATCACTTATAAAGCAGCCTTTATTTTTCCCAATTTTTTGTCCTTTATGACTTTGTGTTGTCAATTATTTTGACGAAAATAACATTGGTAATAATGACCATACTCTTCTGATTTTTTTTTTAATTTGCACAAAAGTATCTTATAAGAACAAAGAATTACCTCAGAAAATACTGTATACGTGTATGCCTTCATTCCTGATCACAGAATTTTACATCTAACGAAGATGCAATGATCTCAGGCTCAAGAAAAACGGTTCTTTATTTCACCCTGAGCGTTAAAAAATATAATTACAAAAAGCTGTTTGACTAAAAACAAAAGAAATGCTGGCTAAAACCGGTCATATAGCTCCATGATGATGGGACCGAAACGAGGAAAAAAGCACGGGGCATCATCCTTGGGCTTGTTTATGCCATATACCGTTATACATGTATAAGCTGTAACTTACTAGTGATCAAGAGACGGACTCTCGGTTTACATTACACTTGAGCCGCAGGATATGTGGGGTGAAGTGTTTCTAGCGTGACATCGGCATAAAATCCTGGTGGAAATATGGTTCATCTTCCGTGTTAAAACTAGTGAATCACTTGATGTTTAGTTTCAGTTCAGTTGATCCAACCATCAACTTCGCACTTTCGTGCTCTGATTTCGGTTGCTGCCTTCCGGCATCGTCCACCAAAGAGCGGAATGAATAGAAGCAGTAGAGATAAAGATCCAAAAAGTCAAAGTATCAAGAGGACAAGGAAAGGGTCCGAATGCAACTACGCCACTGACCGCAGCAACTAGCCATATGGCCTAATGTCTCCAAACATTTAGTAGGCGGATCACTTCGACCTCAACCTAGAAGTCTAACAAGTTTTACTCAGCCAAGTTCAACGGTCATGGTCTTCATACCTTTCTGCCATGTGTTGAACTGATCACCTGGACCTACCTTCCAATCACTTGATGTACTTTATTTCTGTATATTATTTGGCCTTATCAATGAGGACCATTTACAGCGACCAATGAACAGTTCCTCGCTTCAGAGTAGCCATGATCACAAACGCGTTGAGCTAAACAGTGAATTTATTTGTGCACGCAACTTTTTTCACTACGGTGAGAATAATTGATACAATATAAGTCAGCAATTGCCTCATACACACAAGAAGGGGAACTTTCAGCCATTCATCCAATTTCCATGTACAAAAATGACCTAAAGTATGCAAGGTGTATCATGATTGTAAAAGCAAGTTTTGCTACCAACAAGCAAACGAAAGTAATCCAGCAAAACAATTAGGGTATGAGGAATTATGGAAGGATATCTGTTTCATCGCTGAGCGAGTGAATGATGTACATACAGCCTCTGTGAATTCATTGTCTGACAAATGAGATGAAACAGTAAGAATGTTCTGGGTATTACTGTCAAAAGCACATGAGTGTTTTGTTTATGATGGCACTAACTAGTGTATTTCTAAATATCACACTACATCTAAAAAATTTCATGAGTTTTAGAGTAAGCTGCCTCACTGCAGAGAACATTCAACGGTCCCGCGTAATCTTCTCAACCTGGAACATAAAGTCTCGTGATAATCTGCTCACATCGATTACAAATCTAATTAGCAGATCAGTTTACGGTTTTTCAGATTTGTCATTAATCGGAAAAAAACTCTTACGTGATTGTATGCAAACGTCTGAGATAATTAGGTGAAACAATCGAAACCAGTCCACCACATGAAGACGATGCAAGTGCTTACTCTCATGAAATCTAGAGATAGATTTTACGGATCTTATTGTGAAAT
Organism: Fasciola hepatica; assembly: GCA_948099385.1. Classification (NCBI taxonomy): domain Eukaryota; kingdom Metazoa; phylum Platyhelminthes; class Trematoda; order Plagiorchiida; family Fasciolidae; genus Fasciola; species Fasciola hepatica. The sequence goes on from CANUEZ040000134.1 coordinate 200,374, forward strand.
GAAAGTAATTTTTCAGCAAAGTGGAATAGATAACTGCGGAGCAATAAAATCAGGGGAGAACAATACAGCCGCTGGTTCTACTGGAAAGCATGTATGAGTAACAGAAAGTATAAGTAATCTAAGAAGAAGGAAGGACAGCTTTATTTGCAAAATAAACCATGGGTGTGCAAGGACCACGGAAGACTATGGATACTAAAAACACCGAGACGTTTACCTACGGGCTATGAGGCAATTTGTTCGTCGTGTGCAAGAAAGGTGATCAGTTTCTCAACCGTGTTCTGATTGTATCCGCTGGATATTAAATTAAAAACACATTGTGATATTTAGATGCATTAAAATTCAAAGATCAGCAAGAGGACCAATATGCTACATAGTTGAAGCTACGTGGCAATATTATGGCAGCAACTCACAGCCTATGATGCCCTCATTCAAAAAGAACCTTATCTGCATGCCTAAATGAAATAAATGAGAATGAAAAAAGTGATTTTTATGTACAAGGAAAAAAGTATGGTGGAACTATAGCCTACTGTAACAAATCATACTTGAAGGGCAGTTGACTGGATGTCATCCGTTATAGAATATTAACTGAACCCAGTCAGCGAAATAGACACGAATGAGTCCATGTAAGCTCTGTTATACTTCCGATTCGGACAGTACATCGAACGTCGTTGATTTATTGAGACTGCGAAACGGATTTCCATAGTACAGGAATTGCATCCTGCCCATTTTACATTTCTTGTCTGAGGCTGCAGCAAAAGATTTTATTGATTGTGCTATGGCACAAAGGATGGATCATGACAATCTATACGCAGATTGACAGATATCTTTTACAGCATCCCCAGTGATAGTATGTTGTAGCAAAATTGTCTCCAGCCTCTTTAACAGCACATGCTTATATGCAATGGGGCGGTACGTACCAAGCGTCGATTTTCGAACAGGCTTTATCTTTGAGGACCTCCACTTCTTGAGAATCACGCCGCTCTTCAGAGGGAAATTGCAAAGAACTGCCATGATTTTCGAGAGGGTATCGGAGCACACTTTCAGAAAGACCGGGGATAAACTATCGGGGTCTGAGGCTTTACTGGAATTTCTCGTACATTTCTGCTCGCAAACATACATTGATTCGATTCCAGTAGCTCGGTAATATTGATTTGGACAGGAAAAGAGCCACCCTGAGGCAGCGAACCAAAACACTCGTTAAGTTATCGGATGCCAGCTGGGTGATTCCGGTTCCGTGAATTATGGCAGCTAGGCCTTTTGTTATCATCTCATGTCTCCGGGAGCTTGAAGTTACCCAAGATGATATGTACATGTAATCTAACCAGGCAATAAATTTACAGATTTATCAGCATGCTCACCTGATTCACCTTGGGCATTCACCCGATTTGGTAAGTCCCTCCTTCAGAGTGGTTCCTGTATTGAAGAGGGAGACCTATCGGTCTGAGCATAGGTTGTTTCAAATGGATGGCTGATCTAAAAACAGGAACTGAGATAATCAATAAGATTATCACAAAATTTTGATGAATATTGGGTGCAAAATACAAACAATTAATGGAATTCGCAACACCTCCCCAGTGCATTTGTGTTTTGAAATGTAGTTTCTGCTTTGACAGTTCTGCATGTTCATCTCAACACTGCTTAATGACTTTTCGCTATTAATAATTGGACATACTCCCAGAATTCAGCCGTCAGAACTGCTCACCGGAACATTGTTAGATCACAAATAACCCCATTCTGTTGGCTATAATAGAATCTAGGCAAGCGGCCTTTCTGGTGGGAATATGTGATAAATTTATGAAACCAAGTTTCATCAGTCAATTTTTGTCACACCTGTGAAGATCGTCACTAAAAACACAGAGATTTGTCTAAATCCAAGATGACGGAAGTCGATAAGAGATCAAAAAATGCTTTGAGGTTGTTTGCCGTTCTACCTGAGGTACACTGAACGTTACCACAGATAACTGATCAACTTCAGCCCAGAAGTGATACGTGCATTTGATAACCTGACAACTTATCTTTTCGACTGAGTATTCGTAAATCGACCTGGTTGTCTTGCTCCATTAGGTTTTCACTCAGATGATAATTCCACCGTTGGGGTTTTGATGCCATGTGATACGACTGACTCCTATCGTATGAAAGCCGGATGAACTATCCGGCATATCGTTTCCTGCAACCAAGACTGTTGTCGTATGATAACTTGGGCGCTTTGTGCTTTCGTTGTTGTGTCTTCTGCTAGATCATCCATTTGACCGAACAACCGAAGTGTATCACTTGATCATATCACATGAATTTGAGGCTTTCCAGCAGGACATTGTCCAAGACCCGCTTGCAATCCCACAAGGTGTTTTTTCATTGTCCTATTCTGTATTCCTATGATCATACTGAACTTATTGCACATGAAAACAAAGACTTTGAAATGCAGCTCTCTCAAGACAATAGTTGGTGTTATTTTGAGGAGTTCGAACGAGATTACGACAAGCGGATCCATCGAAAAAGGTGCTAAATGTTATTCCGGTGAACATCACGGATCACTTGAGGGCCGCCGGCAAAACCGAGAGAATCAGCTATGAGCTATATGTTTGTGCTGCAGTGGCGGTGTTCCTAGATGATCCCGCTTTGCGCGATGGTGGTTCTTCTAATCACGTGTTCCTCGTTCCAGGAAGTACATTTAATAGAAAAGATTAGTGAACTTCATGTTACATTCTAGCTTAAAGCTTGATGGATTCACAAGGTGTGGATACGTTGCTTCTCGTCATTTTGTAGCCTTAGTTTAGTGATGGAAATGACAAATAATGCTCTGGTAGAATATATTTAAATCTAAGCGTATTTACTTAGCCGGTGATTCTTAGTTGACTTTCTGGGGCGAGTGAAGTGCAAAGTTTATTGTGCAATTTTCTGCAGGAGCTACACAGAAAATCCCAGCATCATTTTAAATAAGAATAAAGTATATTGTAAAAGGTTATTTGAATTTCCGATTTAATGGGTAACGGAAGTTGGCTAATAGTGGCACTTCCATATAAAATGAATCAGAGATGTTGGTGATTCTTTTTTCAATTATCGCATTCTGAGTCTATCAACCACTGAATAAATGTTATAGAGAGAATGGAGTAGACATTACGGGATACGTACATTGTTTGCTACTGAGCACACAAGTGCACGTTTTTGGACGTGATTCTTATAGAACAAACTTATTTAGTGTATTAGCTGTTCGCTAAATTGCAGAAGCTTTCTTTCAAAACCTGTGTGACTTTCAAAAAGATGTCACGTGAAGCTCATCCCTGTCTTTTGACTGATGCATTATTGTGGTGTATCCAAATACCTCTGCTAAGTCCTAAAGCCTATCTAGTTAATTAGAAGAGGCATAAAAGCTTGACTAAGTCAACTGAGAAACCTAAAGTCTTTCTGCGTTTCGCGTACTCTAAAATTTCAGTGACTAAAATAAGCATACATATATTGAACAAACAAGTTCCTTCTCGACATGACAATCGTCCTACAAATCCAGGTGTTTGCGTATTACCTGGATATTTTTACCAAAAAGCTACAAAGTATTTATTCCAGAAGTTAGTCATACGAATGAAGTAAAGAAGCTGCAAAAACTGGTGTAGAAAGGACTGAATATAAAATGTGCCAACCTCACATAGGGACTTGAGTTTAGATGGGAAAAAATTGCCGGAGATTATATCAGAAAACAAAACTCTTGCCCCTGGAAGATGATAAACCACAAGCCAAACCACTCCAGGTTTGTGAGCTCAGGCCGCCGTTTATGCTGCAAACTCGCAGCTTTGGATAATTATGTTGATGTTTTCAGGTGTTCCAGGTAACCTCTTGGAATCAATACTAACTTAGAAAAAAGAAAGGGTAGAATTTCCGGGCGCAGATAATTCAGCCGCTAAGACACTGATTCCATTAAAAACGACTGATTTACAGGTTAAGATTACTTCCAGGATGTTCCAGCTCTAAGTACATATAAATGAATCCAAATTTCAAACAAGAAAAACATTTAAACACTCTTTGATATTTCGCAGAAATGGAAATTTGTATGTCTGTCGGAAGAACAATAATTGTAATGGAAATGATAAAATGCTTGCAGTTGAATATGTCAGGGCCGGTGAAAGTCGCAGTGTATCGAAAAATCGACCAGCCCTGTGTTGTAGCTTTCAAAATATTTTAATGCCAAAACACCGCGGTAAATGACACTGAATATCGTAATATGTGAAACTGAAGCCCAATCCTCCAACAGCGACGCACCCAAACGGTGCATGTGCATGCACAGACACACATCCACACACCCGTGCGCGCGCACACACACAAACTGGAACACCTTTTCCTTGGGACGATTCCTCTTGACTCGCTTGATTGAAAAATCTGCCGTGAAAATGTTATCCGCGGTAACCGAAATGTCGCTTTATTAAAATCGGTATTGGTAACAGTGCCCTCTTGAAATTGAAAGATTTCGAAAGTACTTGCAAAATAATCCTAACAAGAATTGCACTACAGTGATATTTACACTATTTTTCATTCATATTCCTATGGAAGAAACGGAATTTGTTATTATTTAAAACTTTGAAAGAATATAATGGAAGGAACATCTGCAATTTGTGTTTTTTCCTAACCCAATAAACAACTCTAACATTTATGCATCAGTTTACGTCAAATGCGATGACAATTTTTACTAGTCCTGAATTTGTCAGCTTTTTCTAACTTGGAGATCATTCATAAGAGGAGAAAATATCTTGAACATTTCCGGAAACGGTTTCCAGTTGTCGCCTTCGGGATGAGCTGATCAAATTCCAAAGTGTATCAAAGTTGGCCACAGAAAATATCTCGGTGGCCGGGCAAGGTTTGTTCAAATATTATCACGAAGTAGCTATCGAATCTTTCTCCATTTAGTCGAACCCCTTTATAAACCAGGTTATCTACTAGGATACACCAATGTGGGGGAAATACACAGTTTTCGGGAAAATCCCTTGAACCCGTTTTGAAAGCACAGGCTGACCAAAGAACTCGCTTTTAGTGATTCCTAATCATGCCAATACAACACAGTAAAAGACTAAATACATACGGGATTTAGTCAGAAAAATAGCGCCATGGATCAATATTCACATCTAGTGTGACACAAGATTATTCGGAGACCAGGTGTGAACGCACTGACGAGTTCTCAGCGTTCAGGTTTTACGACGTTCTTGGACCTGGCTTTGAGTGGTGGGTGGGCCAGGGTGGACTGGGTAAATGCAAAATTTCTTCGGCACTCATAAAGAGGATTGTGGAGGCGAACCCCAACCGCTTCCCTTGTGGACAAGATGCAACTTCTCACCGATCCTGGCAGTCGATCTTCGACCCTATACATGGGGTGTAATACTTGATCCATGTTCACTGTGTGATTAGTCTTAGCTTGGAGTAAAAAGATTGCGCTGGTAATTGTTTTGATTGTTTCAGCCCTCAGCCACGCTTGGTTAGGCTCACTGATGCGTTCAGACAAGCGTCTAGTCGTGTGGTCGATATATGTCTTTCCACAGGTACGATTGAAAAAATACACACAAAGTGAGGCTACAGAAAGTCGCGCATTGACTTTCAGCCGGAAAAGCAACGGAAAACACGCAGTTTGACAGCAAAGGATGTTTTTTGACGACACTTGCCAATCCTCGGTGCACTACCTCTGTCGAAGTGTCACCTTCTTTTCAGTTACCATGTGCGGTATTGATGATAAGAAGTTGAAGCATTCACCCTATCTTGATAAATCTCGGTTTCACGCATGATTTAACTGGTGAAGACAAAGCACAAATGACAAGAAACTGGGTTGAGTCTTTTGATTTAATTGAATCATCCTGAGGCAGTTTAAATTATTTTAAAGAAATATAAACAAGTTTTTTTTTTGCATTGACTGATTGACACTGCGTGCTCGTTTCTTCTCTGCCTGGTCTTTGGTTCATGCTATGGGAACAGAGCTTTTTACCACGAGAGAAATTTGGGGTGTGCAGATAGACTACTTCTATAAGTCACTTTGAGAATGCTCCAGGGAAAAGCTTCCGGTTGCACCTTTTAACGCACTTGAACTGCGTTTGCAAACAGTAACTTTACCGCTAAAATACTTTTGTCCTTAGCTGTCATCTTTTTATTTGGAATGCCAATCTCAGTGATCGTTTGAAGCTGTTAAAATACCAACGAACTATTTGTGGTCTTTAAGAGTCACAACACGAGAAAGACTAACGCAGACTTGAGTCTGTTCAGGCGGGTCTCAAAACAAAGACTGAAGCTCAAATCAGTCATGTTAAAGGATGTAATACTTCATCTTCAAGCTGTTCTATGTATTTATACCGAGTTTATTGTCATAGAAAGTTCGCAAAAGCCCGAATAAAGTTTTGCTGCCCGACACAAAATTTGCTTTTTGCTACTGAGAAGGCCAAGGTAAAATTGACTTCATCAGACTTCAGCGGGAACCGGACAGAATTTACATTCATATACCCTGAGCGATCATTATGATTGCAACCACACAACCACGACTTGGATGAAGGTCCAGTGTAAGTTTTTTCATCGGCCTGAATGAAATAAAACCCAATATTCACGCTGATCGACAAGGCTATGTGTTTTGAAGTGAATCTCGCCGATGCGGGTCTAATCAGAGCAGAACGATATTAGGCCCGAAGAAAAGATTGAACCGTTCCCGAATATGACTCACCACTTAATAATCCAGCTGTCAGTTGTCGACAGGTCATGGAGTTGACCAGACATATACACTCAAAGCAGTGTTACGCACCCGGAAAGCGAGTCTGAAGATGCATAGGGAAACGTAGCTACTAGAGGAACAGAATTCGTCTCTCTGGGTGCAAAAACAACAATCAGAAACAATCTGCCTTCCACGACGTTAGCATTACAATCTACATTACTGATGACTAACTTCTGACGAAAATGTTCCTAAATCTTCTACTGTGCATCCCGTGAAAATGTTTTACATCTTGGATCGACCAGAGTAAACGAAGTCCTTGCATCTTGCAAAACCTAACATTTGTAAGGTTTTGGTGCACACAATTCACGTGTATGTATCTCGAATTACCATTATGACTGGAATCACTCTACCACGTCCCAGATGCTGCAAACTGACTGTCTAATAATGACATAACTTTTGACAGTGAAATCTCTCTATTGACAGGATTCTCGTAATCCAGTAGATAAAAAAATTAATTTCTTATCATGCTGTGCTAACACTGCGTAAAATTATTGTTACCAACAAATCAATACACAGCAATTCATGTTTGGAAGAGAAAGAGACAAGCATAAATTGAATTCTCGTGTTTCAGCCATGTGATCTGAAATCTCTTCAACGTTTTACATCCTCCGTGCACTTTTTTTACAACAGAACTAAAATTTGCCATCTTTCAGTTCTCTCGGTTACATTTGCTAGAAATGTGAAACCGATATTTGTATTGTTCGAAAAAATGCCAAGCGACGGATTGAACACTACCGAAATAAATACACCCAAAAAACGAGAAAACTATCATACTTATGTTTAAAATTTGATGTTGGATCCAATAAAATTTATATTGACTGTTTCTCATCGATAAACCGGAGGAGTATTACCACACATTAGAATATCTGTGTGAGGTTTGGAGCTGTTCAACCAGTAAGGATTTACGAAATATGAACGTTTCACTGACTACTGAGAGTGTGTGGAACTGCAGTACGATTGTATTGATCTCCTGCACGTATACCTTCGATGCAAATTGACAGAGCTACAACTGAGACTCCAGCCCAGGATGTCTGGTTGAAAGGTGTTCAAGGTACCGCATGGCCATCCGAGCTGACTTTCATAGATTTGTTTCACTTCAGCCGCTTCACAGTTTAATGCGCTCTAATTCTCCAGTTGCTGTGATTAATTGGATCTTGAGAAAAATTCACATGAAAATAACGTTGTTGATATAACGCGCTTACTCTAACTTCCAACAATAGCATGGCTGAAGCCAAGGCAAAAGAGAGTGTTCAAACCACCCACATATATTTGAATATTCAACTGGTATTTGTGCACACTTTATTCAGTTAGATTTCAAACAAAGTGAGTTCACTTGTGAAACAAAATTCAATATCATTCACCCGGATTCAGGTGAGTAAAGCCCTCTGGCTTTGCGAACCAGCTCGGTGACACAAATCCTTTTCCCCATTGCTCGAAAAGTCACCCCATAGATATCTGTATAATCCTTGCCGAGGCAACGAGTTCACCAAGTGGTCATATCTTACAGGGAAAATGAAATTTTTGAGAAGAAATACATTTTAATCCAAGATTTCAAAAGGTCGGATATTTCACATGGATGCTGAGAGATATTTTTTACCTGAGGGTCAAACAGGAAAATAAAAACACCACCCGATTACGTGACCAATATTTTCTCTGAATTTCTTCCCGCGAAAGATTACTGAATTTCTCCCCTTAAAAAACCTTGGGTGAACGCAAAGTTCATACATCGGTATCCGTTTCTTCAAACGAAATGAAGGCACTGTATACGTTGATTTAACCGTTTTCGTCTCAGCCTCGGGGAGTATTCATTGCACAAGAATGACAGGGCCTTGTTCGAACATGTTTTGCTGTTGTTTTTGTTGCGACATACACTTACTTGGAACACTTGCAATGAAACCTTAAGTACTGTTAAGCCCATGAGGGAGACTTTTGAATGGGGGAAAAATGTAAATGTCTAATACCATTTGTCTCAAACCACTGAGTACCAAATAATGTCGGAACTAGAGGGATGGCCTACTTTCTTTGAACGTGTTGCCATCTTCATCACAAGAGATAATCCAAAAGCTAGTGACACGTTTCAAAAATTGATTCTCGTCTCATTTTTTTTATTCGCTCAGAAAAGTCGAAGGTAGTTGGCACCAAATCGCTTACTATAGCAATTACACACATGGAAAGGAAGAACTTTCGTTGTAAGGAGGAGTCTGTCGCTGAATAGATTTTTATTCCAAACAAACCGATTTGCTAAGTGGTTGAGAAGCCAAACAGGTGCAACCAAGTTTCCTTTGTATGCAGTCCTGTTTACAAAATAGGACTTATTATTTTGTCAATACACCTAGTGAGCTTGTGAAAGAGCACCGCGACAGCTATCGTAACAGAATTTCGTTTGCGGAGTCCACTCAGAGACTTCGTTTTATCAAGCAACATACCGATAACCATCGGTTATTGCATTATGGACGCATATAGCACCCCTTTTAGGGATATGCATTCTTACTTGGTAAATCCTTCAGAATGAATGTGGATATTCAGCTTTGCAAGATACCAAATCTTGTTGAATATTCATTACCGATAACCAGTAATGGGACAACCGCGTCACGTATTCAATTTTATGAAGACGAATTGGACTACTAAAACCATCTGCTTTTCAAAGGGGTACATGTAGGACAGAAAATGATCTCATTTGTTCTGAATACTGATCTTGTCCATATACCACGTTACAGGTGACTCAATCCAAGTAAGAACCGAACAGTTAAGTAGTTGGATGGGTTGTGTCGACGGAAGAGAGAAGTGGCACTAAACTCATGCACGCACACGAGATAAAGATGAGTCTCTGGATGAAAAAAGAGTGTAATGGGTTTAAATTTCCCAACTCACACACGAGTTCCAGTTGATTACGAAGGTTATGTTTAGGGACATGGATTGCCGTGGCTGCAACAGTGTTTGTATGTTCTCAGTATAAACCTGCTTCGCAAACGTTTACCAAAATCAGCTGGGATTCCAAGTCAACAAAACCAAAAGAGAATTCCGTAATTCGAAGTTATTCATTTTTAATCGTATCTTGAAAGCTTCCTGAAAAATGAAAGTAAAATAGGTCCGGTATCTAAATTGTAGGGAGTTCACCTTAAGTTGAGTTATTCCTAGTCTTGGTAGAGCCTCGCACTGCTTTGAGCAATAAAGTTTCATGTAGCCTTTATCAAATTGCGTCATCTTTGTGGTGATAGAAAAGTGAATACTGGGAACCGTAGACCCTTACTGCCGGGGTTTGAGTCGCCTCGCCTTCGTCGGTCGCTTGATCTAAACTATTGCCCCAAAATGACTGAAATTTTGCACTATTGTTATGTTACCAAAAGGAACTCCTTAAAAAAGGGACTCAAGCTGCTCAAAACTGAGCTGTCATGAAAAAACTAAATCACTCTTTCTCAATGAACCTCATTAGATCATAGAATAAAAAGTGTGTTGTTCTTTGATATTATTTGGAAATGCGCAGCAAAAACACTTTTCTCGGTTTCCTTGGTAATATTCAATTTTGGGTAACATAAATGGATAAACATGCATTCACTGGACTGACTACGTTCAAATACGATGCATAAATTCTTCTGCTTTCTGGTTCCAGTTAAATTTTGTTCCGATTGACTTATCTCAAGATTTTTACCATCAACTCATCTTATTCGGTTTCACAAATTTTTTTCCTAAACGACTAATGGATAGATAACTGCCTATTGTATCACAGACGAAACCGTGACAAATATGCTTATCATCCAGTTTAAGTAAATAGGTAAACTTGTCCTCTCAGTGTGACCCGCTTTAAAACCAATATACTCTTTTTCTACTTTTATCATAAACGAGAACATTACTGAATACCTCTTATTTACTTCTAGATAACTCTTCATTAGCTGAGCTCGAACCTAAACGGCTCTGCAGGTCAAGTTGACTTCCCCGGTTATTCCTAGCCGAACTAGATTCTGTGGACTCTCTTCTTGCTAATCCCTTCCGCGTGAATGTTTCTTTCATAGAAACAACAAAAATTGCACGTTTTACATCAATAGCAGAATCACCGTTTCGAAATGCGCCTAATATTTTCACGCATCAAGAGTGGACTAATGAAATAAAGTTAAACAATCAAACAATGTGTCATTTTGTCCGTCACACTGAATGCGCTTTAACCGCAGTCAGGAAGAAGCGCGATTATCTAATGACATCTATAATGATATCACGTATCATTCCTCATACACCTGGTATAGAAAAGATACTTAGCTGAAGTATCATTTGAAAAAGGTAGCATTGTTTCGGTTGCTAGAATGATTGTGAAAATCAAATGTAATTCGTCATCAGAAGTGTGAACAAATGTAAGTGTTTTTCGTGATTCGCCAACAACTTTGTCCACAGATTTTCTGAATTTATCCCTGACTGCAGTTTAAAAATTCAGGAAAAAGTGATCAGACTTTAAACAGAGAAAACAAAACGATGTGTTCACATATTGTATCCATGACCGTTTCACTGCACCTTCGAAAAGTACACACTACAGACACTGCTGTTCTTTATTTAGGTAAGCGAATCAAGCTTTGAAAGACAGAATTGCGAACAGCTCCTAAGGAATGATTGGTACCATGACAGGGTTAAACAGATGAACCACTCAAGCTGCTTACATGGATCGATGAGTTGATTTCGAAAGGCCAGTTATTCTACATAATTTTGCTATCGTCGACTGTTGCTAGAGTATATGATCCCAAAAGAGCTGCAAGGACTGACGAAGCGCATATCCCTTAAAAGTGTACCTTGTTCCGGAATATTTTTGCTCCTCCGGTGACTTCACTGGCACGAAGATGTTACTCACTGAATTTTTAATCACGCCGGAAAATTTTCCACCATTCTATTTTTGATCCAATTAACAGTTGCTGTGCAGCATTGCTCACTTGGTGCGGATGTAGCAAAATGATCCTGGATACTTTGTGTAAACCAGCCTTTTTACATAAGCTATGCAGACTATAATTTAGTCGGTATGGTCGGAATAAGGATATTTGTAGCCAGATACAAGCATTTGGTTTCTTCTTGTTGGCCGGGAAAGTCAAAAGTAGTAGTTGGTTTATGATACCGTACTCCTGACTGACAGTAAAATCGAGCAGGTTCCTTCCAGAGGACTATTTTGTACAGTGCTTTACTGAACAATTCCACTGGTCATATTAGAAATTATGAGACTCGAAACAGGACCGATCAAGACTATTCACTGGTTTTTAAACCTGATCACGTATTCATTACCGTAGGTCGAGATTTGTGCTCTTTTGCATGCTACACAATTTTGAAAGCCAAGTTACACAATGAGACCGGTTGGGAGGATTCTGACAGTCATATCGCGTTCATACTTCATATGTTTTCTGCCAGTTTACCCAAAGTTGTGATGGCCTAGAGATCGTCAGAAAAGAACCACTAGGCTGATGGAGTAACTGAACACATTTTGATGTAACTTTTGCACTTTCGACATCAGTTATCTCCCATTTGTCTCGTTTCAGCAGGTCATCAAGTTGATTTGACTGTGTTAGGCTGAGGCAGTTTGGCGCACTGAACTGTCAGTGGGAAAAGTGATGGTTAGTATGCAAGGCGACTTAACGAAAACAAACCCATGAACCGAATCTCCGTTAGTGTATCAAAGCTCTCAAAGCTTATATCAAAGAAATGTTATTGTGCTGATTTATGTACTTCCGTTAAATTGATTCAGACAAACGAGGTGAGACTTCACGAACAGAATCAAAAATTGTTAACGTTTATTCATCCCACGTCGATCAGTTTCTGACTTATCCATGGTAAACACTTTCTTGTTTTTTCAACTGCTTGCTTGGTTCATGATTGACATGATCAAACTAAATGTCGGCGTCCTGCGTTGTACGCGCTTTTTGTACGCTGTTAACGGACAACAAAGCAACATTTTGAGATTACCATTCGAGTAAAAGATGTTTAATACTCCTACTATATAGCATGTCACCTAATTGGTAATTGAAGACCCCCAGGGAAGACAAAATGTTAGAGTCAAAAAAGCTATTTGTTCTGGAACATTGCATATACTTTGAGGCAGTCGCCAATACCTCCCTGAAGCCCAGGGGCTAATTGGTTTGAATGTGCCAATCTCAATTATCTAATCAACACATCTCTACTTGTTTATGTAGCCGAACCGGCCTAGTGAACAATAAAATCCCCTTCCGATGAAACAACTCAGCCATCGCTATAAATTAAAGTGACCATTCTACTAGATGAGCGTTTTCGAGATATTTCCATTTTCACCTTAGATAATATACATCATTTAGTCAAACTATTCACCAGCTTATGTCACGTTATGCTAGCGTCTTATCTCATTAGCTGATGAGGGATGGGAATTTAAAGGTGAAGTAGCGTGTGTAGACGCTCATATAAAACAAAACATGGAATACTTCTGACACAACATTACCTGGCATCTTGACTTTCTATTCACCGTACTGGCTTCTGATACAGATTTCAAGATGTGGGGATCTCCACAAACGACGATAGCGAAGTTCATTTCGAGACTCACGGACATTGGCATTCCAAGTGACCCCACCTAACCGTATGCAGGGACACCAGTTCAGAACTTTACTCGTTACATTTATGACCCACATACAGATATCACCGTTGAATTTTAGCTGAAATGATACAGAGACTTTGTCAGTATAAAATCTGGTTTTGAGTCGGCTCACTGCTGACTATTCGCAGCTTGCGTCCCATCAACAGTTCCACGGCAATAGGCCGTGCTATGCAGCTTTGTTCGAAGTCAAGTGACGTGCGAATGAAAACGACTGAAGGAGTTCTTCCTTTGTCATCTGAGATTTAGCTAAGACTCTTTTGAAAGCGTCCAAAAAGCGTTCATTTTGATCGACGAACTGAGGGCGAAACGGAGGTTAGAAAACTCTCTGTTGTGCCCACTCCTGGTGTAGTTTTCTAAACACAAAGTACATGAATTCTGATCAATTGTCTGATGCTATCTCATCCGGTAAACCGCGTTGGGCCTACATACACGAGAACACTAACATTGTGCAGTATGCAGCTGGAGAGTTGACGATGACTATTTCTGACCATTTGGAAGTGGCATCCGCCACTATGAGGCTGTCACTGCATCCGACATGTCTGTCAGACACACCGAATGAAATGTGTTGACTAATAACCCAGCATACCTCACTGATAGCATTTACTTCTCGTGGCGGTTCACTTTAGCTCACCGGTCAACAACGTTGTGCCGTAACTCTTTGTCATCAAACAAATTCCCCAAGCAGCTTCTTCACCAAATCTGGCATTTGTATACCGGAAGCTGATGAAATTGATGAGCTAGGTGTGAACGACCTAGATATTAACAGTTTTTTTCGGACAAATCCAAACGACATATGCACTTCAGTCAAAAGATCAACCAGTAACTCATTTCGGTGCAGTTTCCAAAGACGCAATAAGCTCCTGCACCCAAACACGAAACACCTTTAATTTGAAGAAGATTTGCCGAATTTTTCTCGGCTTAAACATCCATTTGCAAGTGGTAGCACAAAATATTATTTATACCAACTGGCAGCCACGTCCACAGTAACTACGAGTAACCTGGTCATCGCTCGACTGACCATGTTAAAGACTTCGCATTTGCGGTATTTTCGAAAAGTACACACTGCAATTAGAGTGTTTACGAATACTATGCGTTCACACTCAGGAAATTTAACCGAAAAGTCCCGGCCATTTCCTAAAGTTCACAGTAGAAAATCAAGACTGGTGAAGTGTCGCGCCCAAGCCACAGCGGAAGCTGTATACATACGCCTACACAAGACGCCTTTAAGCGCCCAAAAGATAATTATGCAACCATTACAATCTCCTTGACCCACCTACTGCCTCAAACACAGCACAGAACTATTACCCGAGCTAAGGACACCAGAGACACCTAATCACGTTTCAGAGATGTGGCTGGGTCACCTGTGTAACACTCAGCCTCCCTCTTGTCTTTATTTCCAACCCAGCAGCCTATCTCTCGTTTTTCATCTAATTCAACATCTTTTATACAAAGTGTTAGGTTATGATATAATTATGAATCACTAAGAATAAGCGTATTTGGAGCTATGCATTGTCCTCCTTCTTTCTGTTCTTATATAACGACTAGGCCCACATGAGTGCGTATACATCCCATGTTCCGATACCGATTTTCGAAGGCCATCCACTGAAGCTCCTAGGTCTTCTGGGGAAGAATTTTCTTCAGCTTCATCGTCAGAATATATAGGGTCAATAGCACCAGTTTTGTTACTTATGTATTCAGCCAGCGATAGTGTTTTACCTCCTTGAGCCATAACTGATAAAGTTATCCTTTGTCAGGTCACATTTGTTGTTTTTACCAAGTAAAACTATATTTTATAACAAAGTCGTCTGCTGTTTGATGAAAATGTTGTATGCAAGAAATGACATGACAACACTTTCACTGCAAAGTTATACACAGTTCTACTCTAGTGGCCTTAGTATTAAAGGCACGACTGGCCACATAAGTGCTTGGCTTCAAACAACATCAGCCGAGTCCTGTTTCTTGCCACGATAGAGAATTTTGTGCAATGCTGGTTAACTTAACGACAGTTAACTCTCAACTGGTTCACCTAGAGATCATGTTTTGTTTCTGGACAACCATTTCACTGTACACTTCAAATATCGAAACTGCAGAGAGCGAAGCTGAATTTTGCCGAGTACTTCCATCACAAAACTGGAAGTAGTTAGTTCATTAGACAATCCTGAATTCGCAAATAAACATTCTGTGATCAACATAAGGACGAGTAACTCACTTTTCCTGGATGAAGACACCATTCACTTATCAACAAATTCCCGAACAAAGAATTTATCTCACTAAAGTGGGTGTGAACATGAATACTCCGAAAGATATAATCTGATGAAGCATTGAATACAAAACCAACAATTCAATCGTATAATGCGTCTCCTGTGGACAGTTTGAGCACAGTTGGTCAGAAGTGAAGTTCAATCTATGTAAAAACCCAATTGGTTACCCGATTTTATGGACTGAAGCCATATTTTATGCCCACAAAGTGATTTCGTGGTAAAATAGGACTCATGTTTTTGTCACGAAATTGCGACTCTTCATAATCCGCAGGCCCCATATGAGCTTCGGATTAGCTGCGACCTTAATGGAAAGGAAAATATTGTGATTTCTCCCAATAATAAGACTAAAAATCCGAGCACAACGTGTTGTATTGGGCCATTCCACCGTATTAAGAGAATTTCGGCCTATAGGGGCATTTAGTATCCTTCAATCTGAAGGCTGTAGGACCAGACATTCACCGTAGTTTATCGGTCTGGATTGAGTCTTCCTGATTCTAACAATCAACCGCTCCAAATTTCTCTCTGACAAGGTCACCGCTTTCTATTTCGTAGTGGGTTGACGAGCCGATCATTGACTACACAAGTTTGCTGTTAGCCTATCGCTAGTATTTTATTGCCTGTGTCACAATCAGCGCGATGGTGGAGGTTGAACTTTACTCGCATTTTGTATTCTGTAATGATTACCATAAGTGCACAAAAGAAAAACGGCGCGCCAAATCAATTACATGTGTCTATTTAAAATCATCAATCGTTCAAAAATACTGTATACAACTATTGACTGCACCTGTCGGGTGGCCAACGGACCTGCTAAAATCTATTTAAAGACCTCTATCACTTACTGTTCTGGATAATAAATCCTCAATAAAGCCTTAATCCATCACATCATTTTGTTGCACATATTTGGTGTGAAGTGAGTTTTCCCATAAGTGGACAATACAACTTTGTGATCTAGTGAGTCACCTGGTGGTTCACGTTTTCCAAGTGTTCCTTTTGTGATTTGTTTAAAAGTGTACTGCGGAAAAAAATGCGTCAGTTTGCACCAGTGTCGTTCTAGAGTTGTTTCGAAGTACTCCTTTATCGGGGGAAACTTTGTGTTCTCTTAAATTTTGAAGCTTATATCTGATTTTTACTGAGCAACCTACATTCTCGCTTAGTCTCGATATCTCATTTTTAGGCAGGTATATTTAGGATGTATATTATTCTTTCACTCTTGTATAGCTGTTACCGATCTTGTGTGTTGGGGCTCAGTGTACGTTTGCCAGGTCGCATGTGTCATGGCCCCGTCTGGCTATCAGCTGGGGGAACTTAGAAGCTGAAGGCATTACATATGATGTGTGCTAGGAGTTGACACTTGACGAGTTTTCTTGAATTCGTAAAGATGTGTATGCACCAAACCGACAGAACAGCGGGGTTGAGTGTGTCCGTGGTATATGCAAGGAAGCTGCAAGACTGGGTCATATGAAGTTATCTCAGTTCTACAAAAATAAGGTGTTCCTATTTTGCTCGTGTTTTGCTAGTCCATGGGTGGCCTCTACTTTTCCGCCGGTTGTTAGTCTTTACCAAACGAGAATGAAATAGGAACCCTTACCGAATTTTGAATCAGTATGCAATATTTGTTAGTTATATCACACCAACTACCAAGTACCAAGTACCATTATTAGCCCGGTGTCAGATATCATCTGTGATAAGGCAGGCATTCAGTCAAACTTTCGTATATATATATATATATATATATATATATATATATATATATATATATATATATATATATCCTGGTAACGTTAGAAGGACCTTTGTTCTGTGGATGGTTTCTAATCCCAAGATTTCGTTTATATGGATTCAACCAATGTTACTTGCGCGTACGTAATAACTCCTGTTTTCTTTGTATTAATGTGAGATAAAAAAATAAGTTCTCCCTTACATATCTATTTTTGGGTTTTCAATCAAAAATAATTCGTATGCATACTGCAGTTCTGACACATTTCTATCTAATGATAGTTCAAGAATACTATCATCTTGTAAAGTAGCAATTCATAACTTAAAGACAAACTGCGAAGTGGGTAATACCGGAGGATTGGCCACATTTCCCACAGATTATAACAATCACTGTTTCTTCGAAATCTGTGGAAATTGTTTATTCAACTACATCACCCATATCAAATGCAACATCAAAGATTTGTCAAAGTTCTACAGTTAAAGGAGGTATATCATCCAACTCTTACGGATTATTCGCATTTGCATCCAAAACTGCATTCTTTGTGCCATTTAGTAACCCTCTTATTGATAATCGAGTATTCTGTCCATTTCCTGACAATTTTCTGACAAGGCTGCTCAGTCTGAGTCGGTAAACGTTTCGCCCGATCTGTTCGGTACGTTCACCTACCCCATTTATGGTTTGCCATATTAGTTCGAGTAATGAGGGAAAAGTTACGAACGAATCCGCATGAATTGAAAACACAAAATAATCTAATTTACCAAACCCCAAATCAGTTAGGAATGTGTAGACTGACCGGAATCCTTTCTCATTTCATCGATCCGTTTCCGTTATACTCTTGATTTCCTGCGCTTAACGCTTGACCTAGATTTTGGACAGTCGTTGATGTTTGTCTGGTAACGAGAACTGGCTGTTTCACGAGGATGAGTCATCTTTTAGCTTCACACCCCCTTAGGACCAGAACAAATGAAACCGACATGAAAAGACTAGGTGTGACATGTCAGGATTATACTTGTGAGAGACTTCTGTAGATCTGCCACAACACGAATCAGGATTGAAGCTTTTGTCGTGGATACGACGAGAGATTTTTCTGTATTCCGTTTCAAAATATATTCAAGATATGGGACACTGCACAGTCAGTTGCTTCAGATACATCACAAACGACAAATATATAGTTAAAAATGAAAGCTAGTTAGAACAGCACTGGTTTGAAGTGACTTAGTGTAGTAGTGACTTAGCAGTAGTTTTGTGAATCCACAGATCTGAATTTTATTCATCCATCTGAGATAGCTTATCCGTGATTCACAAGACTTGTTTGACAAAATGTTTAGCCACATTCTGAGATTCAATAAGTAATATATGTCTCCATTTATCGCCATTTTGCAGAGTTATCAGTGATTTACTTCAAATACTGCCAGTTAAAAACTCACGTAATTGGTCGATTAGGTTTTCTGAATGGGACAAAGAGGTGGAGCTACATAAAGTCGCCAATCACGAATGGCTACATGTGGTTTTACATTGAAAATAAGTCAGGCATTTTTTCTTCCGTTGATCATTGTAAATGTGCGGACAACTACCCAGACCGTACCCTGCGTAATCAGTGAAAATCCACGTCACTTATCTATTTCTGTGTACTGAGGGAAAATAATTTCAATTAACTCCGTTCAGTATTATGGAATTCGCGATTTGTCCCGCACTTTTGTTCAAATCTCATCGATTATCTGTATAAAGTAGAACTAAGCAACCGCATTTTGCATGTCTCCATAAACCATATTCAAAGTCGGTTATTTTTTCCTAAAGGTGTGCACGAACAACGATTTATCAACTAACACAAATGGCATAACTTTTTGTATTCCGAGTTTGTTGTGTGAACATGGAAAAACGTATTCGCAAAAGTGGAAAAGTCCATTCTGCTACGACGCACTAGTTGTGCCACAGTAAAAAAGGATAACGACTCAGTACTGCGTGGATAGAAATGAACCTGGCAGGACTGTTTGTGATTCTAACCGGAGTAATAGGTAATCGCAGGTACCCGACCCGAATATGGGAAACAATAAGCCACCAGTCGATGCGTGACAGTGTCAATTCCGTAGACAGCGTCAACGGCGAGCATTCATATGTCAACAAAACATATTAGTTAACACGCATTAAGTGTAACAAACAAGTGACTTCCATTACTGAACTGACTGATAGTGTCTTTCGCGAGTGAGAGTTGATAAAAGGTAATCCGTGTAAAATTATGTATCAGTAAATCAGATTAACGGATTTGTTAACGGGCTCCTAATTTAATGAGTATATGAAACTCGAAAGAGACCAGCAGATTAAAACTAGACGAACAGAAACAAGTAAACGGACTTTTTCTACGACTGACCGTTGTGCGTAAGTCCCCGACTAACTGCCACTGCTTCAAATATTTAGATTAGGAAACATTAAACATATGAACGATGGAACTTGCAAGAGCAAACAGAAAAGGATTGCTCATTTTTAAAGTGATTACCATCCTTTTTTAGACTTTAATCAATATACCTTTTTATTAGGGAGAGAGTATCCGTGGATGACCGACAAATTGTTGGTGGATAAATTGAGAAAAGTCAATCCGAAATCCGAATTGTAAAAGCAAAAATAAAAACAGTTACAGTTCTCATACTGTAAGCTGTCGTACGTTCATTTTCAATTCTCCTATAAATGTTATCTTTGTGACGATGTACCTTGTAATACCGCTGAAAAATTGAATTCATTTCTTCATAAAGGCAGTGCAATAATGAATTTTTTATCATCTCGACGCTGTGAACGGACTTTATCAATTGCTTTACAATTTCATACGTTGAGAGCAGTCATTCTTACAAGTTCTGTGAGGATGACGGTACGTAACATCTTGCCGTTCAACCTCTCCGACAACATTCATACGTAGAAGTTAGCGGGTGGCACTTTCTCCAGCATACAGTACGAGGAAGCAATTGTTCACAAAGTAAGCAGACAATTGCGATCGAATAACGTTCCTCTGTTAGGACACCCAGTAAAATATCTACTCTGTTTTACTTCATACAAACTAGTTTTTTCTAGTGAACAGGATCAGTTTCCCAAATGACGTAATACTACGTAGATGTGCCTTTTATGATGACTCTGTTTAAATTAAAGAAGAAGCTGAAAAACAAGGTCTACGAGTAAGTGGATGAGATAAAATTTGTCGACTTGCGTTAGGAAAGTATTCAGAATTTCGATCGAGTGAAAAAGTAGATGAATTACGGGGATGTGGCGTGGAAGTAACGGTTAGCATCAGACAATAAACTACTTGTGGATTAAATATAAGCATCAAAAAGCTTACCAATGATAAATTCAGTTAGATGATCCGTAGTAGTGCTGCTATAACGCGAAATCAACTCGCATAATTTGGTGATAAGACCAAAATATTTTTCTATTGAAGGAGAAAATTTGCGAAGGAACAGCAAAGCTGGGGGTGCGAATGCAAAGGATCAAGGAAGGAAGTACAAAATTGTTAGATACTTCATGTTTTGGTAATTTGAGCAGCAGAACAGAAAGCTTTCTTACTTTGGTGAAGAATTATTTTGATATCACTAGCCCGAAAAATGTCCTGTGTTGGACTAACTCTTAGGTTACGGACGGATTGAGGTTTCGTGGAGACGGTGATTATAACTTGAGAGGAATATCAGAAAAATTTTGGGTAGCATGATCCACTTTGAAGACTGAATAGAAAGTCAACAGACTTTGGAAGGTTGATGGAAACAAAGTATCATATGGATCAGTAACAAAATGCATTTGTCAACTTTATGGAGGTATCCGAGCACAAAATCCTCGTCGTACTTCCAGCCTGTACCACTGCTGTGAACGGTGAGCATTCTGACATGATATTAGAAAAAACTGGGAATAAGATGGAACCCTAAGAAACACCGGAGTCCAGTTGAAGGGAAGACAAGAGTCAGTACCACAAGAAAAGAACTGTGTTGCATCGGACAAAAAGGTCATGCCTAGTGTCTTAATTGCCACAGCTTACTGCATGATCATGCGGAACACACTGGTGAGTAGCATAATCAAGATTTAAAGAAATGCATTTGCGTGGTCCAGAAGAATTAGCCCGGCAACACGGTCATCGTGACCAAAAGCAGAAGCTACGCAGCCAGCGTGTCCGAAAGCTAATAGAATGAATTTGGAGACAAGGTGCATGAGATTAGATAAGTGAACTTGGGAAGGGCATATTCTGAAATATCTACAGCAAAGCAACTGTGCTCTCGATCGGAGGATTTTGGCTGGATCCATTTGTGGTTACACCTGTGACGCGTATTTGTCTAAGAAAATCGGAAATAATCCCAAGTTGATTCTAGAGACTAAATACAAATAATCAAAGGGAATGTGACTTCGAAATAGCAAGCCTTTCGTTCGTAAGATATCCGTCTTGATGCATGTGGGTGGACTGTTTCCAATTCGACGTAGCCTCTTCGAGCCGGAGCAGAAGTTACTATAGGTGGTTCGTAGTATTTTCAGTGGGGCAACACAACAGCGGCAGTAGAAGATAGGGCAGTCCTTCAAACATTCACATTGCCAGAAAGCATTGGGGAAATTAGGAATGGAACAATTATTGAAGTCAATAGGCGCTTTGAAGTGGTTGAGGGCATCAAGTTTGCGCGCTCAGTGACAAACTGCGCGCAAGTGTATCAATAAGTTAATCATTCACTTACTTTCATACTAATTTTGATAATGCAGAAATAATATGCAGTAATCTGAGTGCTAATGATGGCACTTTATTGTGCAGGAAGAAGAATTGGATATTTACGCAATACAGAGCCGAAAAGAGCAGCTTATCGTGAAGGGGAGTGTGCATGATTTAGGAAATTCAAAAATTTGGACGAATTATTTTCATATATCAGTTAGATAACATTTAGTGACGACGGGGAACAAGATGACAAAAAAAGTAACGGATAATAGTATTTATTCTAACTCTATGGCTTCCTGGGTGGATGACCCATCGACAAGGGAAATGTCATACGTTTGATTGTAGACAGCATCATAAGTAGATCTTTACATAACCAAAATTTCCTGAATTAGGTGACCCAAAGGTATTTTCAATCCGTTTGCAAGAGTAGGAAGAATTCGCTTTCCTAAAGGGAAATTAACAATTTAGGGCAGTATAGAAGATCTCGGCATTTTGAAAACAGCGTGATATGCTGCGAATTCTCTACAAACACGATGGATTATCATTAGAAACCGGTGGTGTACAAATTTTCTGACCGAATTTGGAAGTACCTGACTACCGTCTTCGAGCTTCATACAGAAGAGTCAAATTATGGGTCACGTTGAGCTTTAGGGTCGGTCTCGGATCGCGGTCAGGGTAGTTTGAGTGTCTTAACGAAACGTTTCTGAGAACGAAGCGATGGATTGGGTAATCTGATCGCCACAGCCTCTGCCGTTGCCAAGTGTTGCTTTCGAGCGGCTTTCTGCGCATTCGTAGGGACTCTGTGGACTATTTTGAACACGTCTTCGTTTACATGATGTCCAGTGTCCGCAAGGTGCGCCACAATCGCGCTGGTGATGGATTTTCTGTTTCCCGTAGACAGCCAAGTTGGTTTGTGCTCTTTGATCCTTTGTGATAGTTGCCGTGTCGTTCTACCTATAAAGCTTGCCGAACATGAGCAAACAAACGAATAGGTTAGCATGGATGAGGTGGAGACAGGCACCTTGTCTTTTAGGTTCGTCGAGATCACTGGTCGACTAGTGAAGTGGGCACGTAGTGTGACACCGGGAAAGGTGCGAACGAATGCCTTTTCCTAGAGTCCTATTAGTAACTCGCTTTTGTCATCTCCTTTGAAACGGAGTTGAATGTATAAATCTTTCTTCTAAATGGTCACTAACGCTTGTCTCTTTGCCCTTTCTGCTATGTTCTTTGAATAAAGCGCCCGGGTATCCGTTACCCAATAGCGTTTGCATCACAATGTCTAATTCTTCACTCACTGACTCATTCGTGCAAATAATTCGCAAACGAGCTGCGAGTGAGCGAATGAGGTTACGTTTACGTCCGATAGGTAGAAAGCTGGCGAAATTGGTGTACTGGCCTGTCTACGTTCGTTTGCGATATACGCGATGGAGCAATTTGCCATCGCCACCTCTTCAAAGAAGTAAATCTAGAAGGTGGAAAGTGTTCCCTTCTTTTGCTCGCGACGTAAAGTAAACCGCGTTATGTGCCTAGTTGCACTCCCCCACTAATAAGTCCAGCTGTGTATGACTGTCAGTTAGGACAAAAATATCATCTATGTATCGAGATTAGATGGGTAAACTTTCTATCGTATCGCTGAGTTTCCTGTTTTCTAGCTTAGCCATGAATATATCAACAAGTAAGGGGCCTAGTGTTGACCCCATAGCTACTCCATCGGTCTGACGGTAAAACTCTCCGTTGAAGGTCAACTGGACATTGAGGGTGCATCGTAAAGGCAGTTCTTTCAGATTGGCTACTGGAATACCGATACTGACTTCGTTTTCTACGATGTAATCACACAAATAATTGATCGTTTCCAGAAGCGACAATTTGGTAAACAAAGATGTCACATCCAAAGAGCCTATCGTTAGTACTTTAGCATGTCGCTGGTTGATCAGTTCTATGAATTGAAAAGTGTATTTTGGACTGTAGCGAGCAATCTTTCGGCGAACCGGTTCAAATGCATCTACAAGCCATCAGGCAACTGAGTGATACGGGGATGCACTCATGTCGAGTACCGGTCTCAATGGTATTGCTGATTGGTTAACCTTTGGCAACCCGTAAAGTCGAGGAATAGTGGCACCAGTTGGTCTCAACTGTTCCAGGGTTGTATTGGAGATATCTTCGAGCTCTTTTTGTGACTTAAGAGCTTTGTTTACTTGCTCCCCTTTTGTTCCAGTTTTGTCCTTTTCTCCTTTCAGATTTCCTGAACTTTCTGGGATCCTTTAGTATATCGTTCATCTTAGCGATATAATCAGTTCAGTCCATAAGGACAACTCCGGTTCGTTTGTCTGGTTTCGAGATTACGATGTCGTTGTTATTCCTTGACTTACTCAGTGCCTCTCTTTGTACATTATTAGGTATACTTCTACTGTTCCTGTGGGTTCGGCGATATTAGTGCGAGCAGTCAACTAGGGTAGCTTTGAAATCATCAATCGCTTGCTGTTATGCCGCTGCCAAGGAGTAGTTTTTAGCATGTAAGTATTCAAACTGCAACATTACGTCTAACTGACCGTTCTTAGAGGCAGGACAACGGTAATTCAGTCCTAGTGATAAAGCTTCCAATGTTGGCTTATCCAAAAGCAAACGGGAAAAGTTATGCACATACCGTTCTGGGTCAGTCGGCAGGTTTGTACTTGGTTTTTGTCTGGTCTAGCGTGTCCTGTAGTTTGGCGATCTACTTACTGCCCCGCTTTGCGATCACGTGCCAAATGATACATCGGGACAGTATCTTCCCGTCCGTCGGGAAACGAACGTGAGCATATTTCGGGTTGCATTTAACCAGTTCTACCAAAAACTAAATTCCTTAGCAAAGGATTATAACTTTTGGGCCGTGCTAGCCGAGCAAAATCAAAACGATGCTATTTGAGACACTTTCGTAAGCGGGATGCAGTCGAACACTGTCCGACAGCGACTCCTCGAAAATAAATCTCTGCATTTGCAAACTACCCTAGAATTAGCCCGATCGCTCGAAATGGCCCAAAGACAATCCAGCGCCTTCCAGATACCATCAGTATCGTATACGGCTTCGGCCTCAACACCCACTGGATCAATTGATAATAGTCCCTCCGACCACAAGGAAGGCAGCAACTTACTCATGGAAACGACGCCAGCGGCCTGAAGAACCAAGTGTTATTTCGGTGAAAATGACAGACTTTCTCGATTCAAATGTCCTGCTAAGAATGCAGTTTGCAGTAACTGTGGAAAGAAAAGACACTTCAATCGTGTCTGTCGATCACCACCTGAGAAACGATTAGTCTCTGCCACAACACCTGTACTCTCTACCATCGTCGCCGCCTCTTCTCCGTATTGCCGCTTAAATGCCGTAACAACGATTACTGCGAAAAAATCCACATAGGAACGCTGATAAATACGGGGAGTTCCGACAGTTTCATCTCCAAATCCGTGGTACAGCGTCACTGTCTCAAAATCATACAGTCATCCAGCGTCATCGCCATGGCTTCGACAAGAATAATCAGTCAAACGAAAGGTCACTGTTTTGTTAGCGTACGTCTCAAGGATAATTCGTACAACAGCTTCAAACTCTCTGTGCTCTCTCATTTGTGTGCGGATGTATTACTGGGTCATGGTTTTTTGAAATTCCACAAAGCATTTGAGATTCCATTCAGTGGCAGTAAACCAACTCTCTCCTTTTTAGTCTGACAGCTTCACGTATTAAACCTCCTTCTCTTTTCGGGAACTTGCTACCAGATTGCACGCCTATGGCAACTAAATCACGAATCCACACTCCTGAAGATGAGCAATTCATTCAATTGGAAATTCAGCGGCTTCTGAAGAATGACATCACTGAGACATCCACTTTCATTGCATTGGACGTACGAAGAGCATATCACCAAATCTCCATAACTGAACAAGATAGGCCATACACTGCTATTGAAGCCTGTGGTAATTTATATCATTTCTGCCGGATACCGTTCAGAGTGATGAATAGAGTTGCTTGTTTTCAATGTGACATCGACAAAATTATTCGCGAAAAAAAACTTGAAAGGAACTTTCGCTTACATTGATAATAAAACTGCGTGTGGCACAAACAAAGATGAGGATGATAAGAATCTTACTAACTTTCTTCATGTTGTGAAAAAAATACGGACTTACTCTGAACGAAGAGAAGAGTATCATAGATACTAACAAAAACTCTAAGGTTATGAAGTTTCACATAGTGTGATGAAGCCGGATCCTGAAAGATTACAACCCCTTCAGGAACTCTGTCCTCCAAAGGATATTAAACCTCAGCGACGAGCTACAGGGTTTATTTTCATACTATTCTCAGTGAATACCATACTTCTCGGATAAGATTTATCCACTGGTCCATGATCACGTATTTCCCTTACCGGACGATGTCAGAGTGTCATTTGAAACACTCAAGAGCGAGCTCGAAAGTCTCTTCCTCACCACTGTCGACCTCGAGTTACCATTGGTCGGTGGAACAGGTGACTCGGATACAGCTATCTCAGCCACAGTCACAAAATCGCAGGCCGGTCGCATTGTTTTCCATGACTCTGTATCAAAGCGAAAAGCATCATTCATCCGTAGAAAAAGATGCAAACGCTTTGTGAAGGCTACCCGGAAAAGGGAGGTACTATTTGCTGGGTACACATTTCTGACTCATCAAGGATCAAAAGTCGGTCGCTTTTATGTTCGACTGCCGACACCACGGGAAGATTAAAAAAGATAAGATTCAGAGGTGATGAATCGACTTATCGTACTACAGTTTCGACGCCATTTATCGCCCCGGTCATGAGAATGTCGCAGCGGACACTCTGCCTCGCAGCTTCTGCTCCGCGTCTACGTCACTCGCGTCACTCAAAGAAATACACAACTCGCTGTGTCACCCGGGTGTTGCCCGTATGCTTCATTTCGTCAGGACAAAGAACCTACCGTACTCAATCGACAACTTAAAATCTGTCACTGGTGTTTGTAAACTTTATGCCAAATAGAAACCACAGTTTTGCCAGTTACCTACCAGAAATCTGAGCAGAGCCACTTCACCTTCTGAACGACTTAACATTGATTTCAAGGGGCCACTTCCCTCGATTTCCAAAAATCGGTACATATTAACTATCATAGACGAGTACTCCAGGTTTCCGTTTGCTTATGCTTGCTCAGGCTTGTCGACCACCACAATCATCCGCTGCCTTTCGCAGTTGTTTTCGATTTTCGGTATGCCCTCTCACATCCATTCGGACAAGGGCTCTTCTTTCATGTCTGAAGAGCTAAAGAACTTCCTCCACCGCAAGAGTATCGTATTCAGCAGAACAACGGCCTTCAGTCCTCAGTCAAACTGACAAAACGAGAGACTCAATGAAACCCTCCGGAGAACCTTTGTTCTTACAGTCCAGTTAAGAGGACTACCATGCACCCAGTGAGAGAATGTTCTTCCCGACGAACTCCACCCCATCAGGTCACTACTCTACACTGCCACAAACGGAACGCCACATGGACCATTATTCACCAACTGGTGCCACTATTCCTCGACTTTACGGGTTGCCAAAGGTTAACCAATCAGCAATACCATTGAGACCGTTACTCGACATGAATGCATCCCCGTATCACTCAGTTGCCTGATGCCTTGTAGATGCACTTGAACCGGTTCGACGAAAGAATGCTCGCTACAGTCCAAAAGACACTTTTCACTTCATAGAACTGATCAACCAGCGACATGCTAAAGTACTAACGATAGGCTCTTTGGATGTGACATCTTTGTTTACCAAATTGTCGCTTCTGGAAACGATCAATTATTTGTGCGATTACATCGTAGAAAACGAAGTCAGTATCGGTATTCCAGTAGCCAATCTGAAAGAACTGCCTTTACGATGCACCCTCAATGTCCAGTTGACCTTCAACGGAGAGTTTTACCGTCAGACCGATGGAGTAGCTATGGGATCAACACTAGGCCCCTTACTTGTTGATATATTCATGGCTAAGCTAGAAAACAGGAAACTCAGCGATACGATAGAAAGTTTACCCATCTAATCTCGATACATAGATGATATTTTTGTCCTAACTGACAGTCATACACAGCTGGACTTATTAGTGGGGGAGTGCAACTAGGCACATAACGCGGTTTACTTTACGTCGCGAGCAAAAGAAGGGAACACTTTCCACCTTCTAGATTTACTTCTTTGAAGAGGTGGCGATGGCAAATTGCTCCATCGCGTATATCGCAAACGAACGTAGACAGGCCAGTACACCAATTTCGCCAGCTTTCTACCTATCGGACGTAAACGTAACCTCATTCGCTCACTCGCAGCTCGTTTGCGAATTATTTGCACGAATGAGTCAGTGAGTGAAGAATTAGACATTGTGATGCAAACGCTATTGGGTAACGGATACCCGGGCGCTTTATTCAAAGAACATAGCAGAAAGGGCAAAGAGACAAGCGTTAGTGACCATTTAGAAGAAAGATTTATACATTCAACTCCGTTTCAAAGGAGATGACAAAAGCGAGTTACTAATAGGACTCTAGGAAAAGGCATTCGTTCGCACCTTTCCCGGTGTCACACTACGTGCCCACTTCACTAGTCGACCAGTGATCTCGACGAACCTAAAAGACAAGGTGCCTGTCTCCACCTCATCCATGCTAACCTATTCGTTTGTTTGCTCATGTTCGGCAAGCTTTATAGGTAGAACGACACGGCAACTATCACAAAGGATCAAAGAGCACAAACCAACTTGGCTGTCTACGGGAAACAGAAAATCCATCACCAGCGCGATTGTGGCGCACCTTGCGGACACTGGACATCATGTAAACGAAGACGTGTTCAAAATAGTCCACAGAGTCCCTACGAATGCGCAGAAAGCCGCTCGAAAGCAACACTTGGCAACGGCAGAGGCTGTGGCGATCAGATTACCCAATCCATCGCTTCGTTCTCAGAAACGTTTCGTTAAGACACTCAAACTACCCTGACCGCGATCCGAGACCGACCCTAAAGCTCAACGTGACCCATACGTTGACGCTTTTTTTGAAACCGGAAATCGATAATCCCCGAAAGCCAAGTTCATAATTTCACTGGTCTCGTTGCGAACCACGGAACAACAACTTTCCCTCTTCTATCTTCCCTTACTACGCAACACCAACTTCGTGGTCTGTCCAATCACACTTTAGAGCCCAGACCTTGTTCATAATTTTTGCTTTTGTAACCTATAACTGTCACTGTGTTGGCCACGATGAAGATGTTACCGAAAACGAGCTTGTTCGCTTTTCGTGTTTTCTGGGTATAATGAAATGGGATTTTTAGGTGAATTTGCCTGATACTGGCTTTTGTTGAGAAAATATTTGGAGAATTGAAAAATTGCTTTTGTTAAAAAATATTTGACTAGGAATATCAGTTCTAACACGGAATCGGAAAAAAGGAAGTAGGATCTCTTTGGCAGATCACAAAAGACAGCAGAATTGCATTCAAACAAACAGTGTGCCTAAAAGAGCACAAAAACTGGATTATGGCATGTATTTCTGGATAGGGTACACCTAATTTTAGCCGTGTCAACCGTGTTATCCTTCATCTGAATGAACTTGCGTTTCAAGAGTAACGTGAATGTGATAAATTATTCTCCGGATCAGTCATGTAATCAAAACCAATGAAACTTCCTTCAGTTATGGACAAATGCAGCATGATTTTATCCCCAGCTTGCTTTCTACAAGGTTTTAACCATGGGCTTCTGTGATTCAAACCACTCAGCAACTGGTGGCAAAAAAGGTTGCTGTTGAATAGCAAGAACATCGTTGCTAGCTTCATCACTTTAGGCACTTGTAAGCATTCAACCCGTCTTTGGATGTGTCCAAATGGTGAGACCTCCGTGCGCTCGTGGAGCAAACGTTTGGGTAAAGCGGATCTATTCATAATTCAATGGACTGTTGTTTCGAGCCCCTGACGTGCTTTTATCATGGCTGGTGAGTGTGTTGCTTTGTCCCAGGTTTCAAAACCATCACACCGAGTAATATTATCTCAAAAAGAGAGTTACGTATTACAGAAGCACCTGATTGGAAGAGATTATTTTCAGCTAACTATGAGTAGTATATTAGAATCCGAGCTGAACTTTATATATATATATATATATATATATATATATATATATATATATATATATATATATATATATATATATATATATAATGCCGATGGACCCAGAGTAGATCAATACTGGTTGACGGAGCATCATCATATTTGCAGCCAGTTATGCTCAATTCAGTTTGCTGACTCATTTTGGGCATATTAGTTGATGTCATTCCTTCTCATTGTAAATGATTCAAATACATTTTCCACAGTGATCACATCCTTCTATTATGAGTAAGCAGACAAAGACGGGTTAACTCGCCATCACTTGCCGTTTGCTTCGCATACATAGATCTGAAATTTTCAGTGGCCTTCCATTATACTGGAAATATCAGCAAACCCTTACGAAGTGACCGAAACCACAAATGAATTGTTCTATCACATAAGCCAGTCCGTTGTTTGCATTTTTGAATTGTTTTAGGAGGTCACATTGATGGCATATTTGTTTCGAAGGATATATCGGACTTTAAAGTTGAGCTTGTCGCAGCTAAACATGGTAATTTTTGGAAGTCATTTACTACACTTTTGAAATCTGAACCTTGGTCTATTTTCGGAGGAACGTCGGTCCTGAATACGCGATGAGTTCAATCACTTATTTTCCGCAGAAACCACTGCGAAATTAATATACTTACCTTTTTCTTAGTAACGGTAATTGCGTAAACAAAATCACCTTTTTATTTCTGACTAATGTACCAACTGGAAGATCAGTTTTTCGTGCTGCAGGTTTTCAATTCTTCATAGCCTTTGGTCATTAGGGCAAAGGTCAACAGTTTTACTCTCGTTCATGTCCTAACTGAATCTCCAAATCCTATCACATCCGGAAATTCAAAGATGAGTTAGTGTTTTCACTATACAAAACAGTGTTTTAGGCTACAATATTGGTTGAATTATTGTAGAAAGTATTTTCCGTAAGCATACACACATTCGCTATTTTTATGGGCTCATTGGTTCTCAGCTGAATGCCAGTTATCAAATAGCGTCGCATCTGACAGCCTGGCTTCTGATTTCAGTAAAACTGAAAGTCTCTCCCCGTTGCTAACAGATTGAACTGTATAATTTTCTCGCATTTTCTGATCCAACGCGATGAAAGGAATTTCAAAAGAAATACATTTACGTGACTTTTGTTTCTGGAGACGGTCAATAGAACAATGGTATTTCTCTTCAAGGACGTAGGTGCATTTTTGGGGAAATATTCCGGTGCAGACTGGTAGATAGATTTTCACGTGAAACTGTGTTACCACCCGCTGATCTAGAGAAAAGCACTTCATTACGACTGGGTTATAATTAAATCAGAACACGTTTTCAAAAACAAACAATTATTTCCCATGATTCATCCTCTAGTCTTGGCAAATCCTACAGGCAATGGTTGTGGTGAGATGGTCAAGGGTCATTCGGATTGGACATAGTTTGTGGGAGGGGGTTGGGATTAGATCGACGTGTCGATCTGCACGACTAGGTCGTGGCAGTCACATGACTCGGAGTTGAGTCATTGGGGTGGGATTGGTCCATTTGCGGCGAGAGTAATTGGAGGGCTTGGACAAATTTCTTCTGTGCACACGGAGCAGGTGCGAGAAGATGGATGCTCATCACCTCCGAGGTGGCCAGTGTGTGTACGTGGATGTGTTGGTGGGGACTGTGGAACTAGATAGACAATTTTGAATGTCGAATCTGTGCTTATTTGATGACCTGAATTTACCAGATGCCCGAGAACTGCACTCCCTATGGTTCCTGTTCCTCCATGTTGTAGCCACAGTGGACAATGTTTCCTAATTCTTTGGCATAATTGCCTCGTCTTCCGGCCAATGCAGGTTGCCTTACTCTTGCTTCTGAACAAAAAGATTACCATTGAGATGGCCAGCATTGGCAACGAGACACATTGTGCTCCAAACTACCAGAATATGTTAGGAATCTATTTCAGCGGCAACCTACCAAGGATAACTTACCCCACCGGGGGAAAGTGGAGAATTCTTGAATTACGTAAGCTCAGTACCAGATAACAGGTGTCAAAAGATAGGATTTGGGTGTATCTAAACGAGATACTTACCAGTAGGAAGATCAATGGGTTCAACGAGACAAATACAATAAAGCCGAATCATTTGTTTCCATTGGAAAAATCGGTGCTTGGAATCTAAATGTACGTATTTTTATGAACATCGATCTTCTCGGTGAAAAGTTACAGCCTTAAGTTTATCATACATCTATTACACAGTATCCACTTTGAAAATTATAAAAAAGAGCAGTAAGTTGGGTTTCATTACAAATGTCATGCATACTTCTAGTTGGTAACTGAAGTTAAGCATAGCCATCACCGGTCCATTGTGAGATGCAAACGACGTGTTCTACTTTGACTCGAGAATTTCGAAAGCAGTTTGTTGTCTATTGCTTGTCCACCTGAATGTGAGGCAATGCGAATTGTAACAGAGGTGAACCTTTCGATCGTTTGGTGGTATATTGTTTCACCTTACGCTGTTTTTCTCATGATGTTCGGTGTGACTGTGAAGCAAGAAAACCTCGGCAAATGCAAGCTTGGTGATGAAAAAGATATAAAATCGAACTGCAATGGTGCTATTTTGAGTCAAGTGATTCTACGTTTGTTTGGCGAATGCAAAGGGGTTTTCTCATGCAAGATTTATCCAATTTCGAGAATATAGAGCCGAATGTGCAACCGAAGACATGGATATCCGCAATTTTAATGTAAAGATTTTATTTAAAAAGGAGAAATCTCGTGAAGAATATAAATCTAAAGTTGATATCATCCATTGAAAACCAAAGTCATGACATAACGAAAGGACAGTTGTTCAAAATACGATAAGAAATCATGCTATCGCTAGTGTGAAGCATGGTGATATTTGATTGACGACGACAGACTACCGAGTGCTGACATTTTCAAATTTAGCTGCATCTGTCCTTCTGCTCCTATATGGTGCACTTTGGGCCAAAGAATGGTGAACTTTATCTTAGGGAAACGGGTCACAATTAATTCGATTTTCAGATGGAACTAAAATGTCAAGAATGCGGTTTTTTTCGAGTTAGGGGAAATAAGAAGTGATGTTTGTTGCAAACCGTGACAGTTTCCCTGGATTTCACTGCCTTATAATAAACTGATGACATTATCTAACGGATGCAAATAGTCACGTTTAGCAGAAAAACCGCGTATAATCGATTCCCTTCCAGCAATTTGTAAATAAGTGCATAGAAATAGGACAGGCACATAGAAGAAAATTAGGATGAGATTTGTTTTCAAAACAAGTACACTTACATCAACAGTTTCAGTGTACAGTGACAGGCGTTAAATATGACCTGCCTTCCTTTTTCACTTCAACTTTGCGCTGAAAACAATGAATCCTTATTCGCATCCTAATTACACACGGGGAAAGCAGCACTGGATCGTAATGTGTCGCACAAAGAAATCAGAGTCGGACGACAAACAAAAATATCCGTGTGTGTTCCGTACAATTTTTATGAGTGACATTGTCAAGGGAATATGTACCCAAGGTTGAGTTGATTTGTTTTCGAGGCCATGAAGGACAGAGTTGCAATCACTCGCTCACGTTTGATAAAATGCTCCACAGCGACTGATACTGAATTGAGAGACTATTCTTGAAAGCCATTCACACTCGGAAAATAACTTTTCCCACCATAGATATACGTACCAAACCTTCGTAAAAACCCAAGTTTTGGATATTAATGTTCAGATGATAATCCACTTATCGTTTCGATTCACCTACCACTAAGGCTACTGCATCAACATGAATACACCAGTAGTTTA
Organism: Fasciola hepatica; assembly: GCA_948099385.1. NCBI lineage: Eukaryota > Metazoa > Platyhelminthes > Trematoda > Plagiorchiida > Fasciolidae > Fasciola > Fasciola hepatica. Next base: position 234,208 of record CANUEZ040000134.1, read on the forward strand.
CCAGAATATCAGTGACTCTCTTTGCCTTATTTGTGTTTTGCTTCATGGATGAATTAACTTGACCTTCTCTTCACATTTACAGGATCGTAATGACTAAGTTGCAATAAATGATGTCTATAATTAGTGTGAAATAATAATTTCTAATAAATTACGGCTACTTCGTGCTTCAGTGACTCGTAGAATAGTCAGACAAAACCCTAAATGTCTAGTAATAAAAAAATTCGTCTTGTAATTTTTTGAATTATCTTCCGATGAATACCGAAGTAAGTGGAAATTATTAACGCAGTTGAAGCATCGCTATGAAATTTGTCACAAGTTGATTTTGGTACGTCACTCAGATAACTCAATTTTTTTATCTGAAGAAGGTATCCGAAGATTAGGCCATTAGTAAATTTAGTCCTAGTAGCCACCAAAACTCAAAAAGTCAGGTTTTCGGCAGCTTACCATAAGAATTTTGTAAGATGGTAGCATATTTTGCTCCGAATCAGCCAAGAAGAATATATTGTGAAGTGGTGACCAAGTCACAGTATGATGACCAATGAGGAACAGAGAAAGGCAATTCCCTGTTGTGTGCACATTTTCTCTTCTCCTGATTTCCTGATCTGGACAAAGCAATTGTATGTTAGAATTTCCAAAATTCGTCACCCTGCTCCGTGGAAAGAGCTAGTTATTTTAATCGAATCTCTAACCCCATCCACCTTAATTTTATTTTCGTGACAAACTACAAGCCTATGCTGTTTCATTGATCAGCACGAAGGCAGATTTCTGCCGGGCTCCCCATGAAATACCAGTTCTACGAAACCGGCTGAGCTTTTGCTGCTCTCACGTGACACTAGTATATACTGAAAACCCATTGACAAAAGTGGGATTTTTTCAGTCAATTAACATGTATACAACAGTTTTGTGCGTGCACAAAATGCCTTTTACCAAAAGAATACTACGGTCCCCATTTTTAAAACGTTTTTTGTTACTCGCTTGTTAGTTGCGTCGTTAAAGCGAACACCAAAGCCTTGTTCTGCATGAGAGAGAGCATGCATTTTTAAAACCTACACACATTCTTACAGTCATATTGATATCGATTCGTGAAGTGCTTGTTTTCAAAATCACTCTGATTTTTTTGTGTTGTATCGGAAATAATACCCTGCGCTTCTTTTTCTTGAGGTAATGGACTTGGTACTGTAATTTGTCTCAAAGGGAGAGGAGAATAAGTTATGGCCGAAGTCCGTTTTCAATCCACGGGCAACGATATCTAAGAATACAGCATCCGAATCACCATTCACCAATCAAGCAAAGCCTAATTAAACATACTGGAACTGCAAGGACATCTCCGAATAAAACAAATTAACAGGACACCTGAGAACCACGATCAAAGAAGTGCTTGAACATTTGATCAGTGCTTCCATTCAGAATGAATAAGATTTATCATTTTCCCGCCGGAGTAGGTATACCAGTGTTCAAAACTCACGGGGAACCAGTTTATACCATGTTATCCACCGCCGATATTTGGAAAAATCCAAACCTGTCACTTTCACATGTTGCAGGTTTAGGGGAGGGGAGGACCGTTGACAGAAATGATGATTTTGGGTGTTCGTTATATTTCTTGGGTGTAAACTGCTAAGTCGGAAACACTAGAGTCGTAATACTACATTCATTTATTGATGAATAACCTCAGCGTACAAGTGACATCTTGTAAAATAATTACAACTATGACGGCTCATCTGTCTGGTGAGTGTGCATTTTGGAACTAGGTACCCTGACATAAATAGGACGTTTAGTTGGAAACTCAATTTCGTAAACGTTCTGTTATTGATTCCCAAGGCTTGGACATCTTTCCGATTCCGGTGTTACATCTGATGAGGTGCACCATCTACATCTGTTTTTGTCACTCGAACTGGATCAGGTGAAAGGATTACACTTATTTATCCGTGCCTTTCCATGTGAGAATTATTCAGGCCGGAGTTTGCTGTGAAGAACTAGTCCAAACAAGTTCAGAGCGCATAACTTACAGTTAGGATCAAAAAGTGATAAAGTTGTGTGGAATGTTCATATGGTACAATAAGTAAGAATATCCAGGGTTGTGCGCTTCGATGATGGATGCTGGAGAGGTGTGAAATGTGGACAACAAAGTGAACAGATGAAATAGACTATTTCATCCAGGCACGGTCAAGTTCACTGCGAATGGTCATCGGTCTATTGAAGCGCAAACGTGTATGTATTTCAATACGAGCACTGAATGCTTGCGAATCTTCGGTTCATTCGTTTTCATTCTGCCACTGACCTGAGAAAATTCGGACCATCTCTAACTTACAAGAAAATTGCGTTTCTGAATTATCTTAACAGATATATTTTGATGCTTTCAACCAAGGACTACATTTAATTAGCCTAGGTACTGCGGAGGCAAAGGGAATGAGTTTCTATGGTGTCTATACAACCGAAAAAAGACGAGTCAAAAACAAGTTAGTTGGAAGCGACTATTCTTGGATGAACCTGCGATTGACGATTGGAATACACCGGAGTACGGAACAAATGATGAAAAACCTTTTTCCAATGCAAAACGAGTTGTGTTTTGAGCTTTGATCCAAGATGCTATGTTATTTTTCCTTAACCGTTAGGGTAAAATATGGGGATATAAAACCAAGGACTAGTCACTGATGACAGAAATACAAAGTTTCATAGTGTTCTGTACAATGCTTTCTAAGGCCAGTAACACAATACTACCTTCCGTTGAAAGCGTCAGAATCTGCACTTCTGAAAAAAACATCAGTGTCATTGCGTACGCATATGAGAATGGCGATATATCAACATAATATAGAAAATGACTGCACCTAGGTCAGTCGGGAGGACAATCTGAAAGAAGTTAAACCAAAATAGCCAATGTTTTGTTCACTCTGGAAAAAATGAATTGATGACGCTTCCCACCCATATGCTGAGCATTTAGATTAAGCAAGGACACCAAAACGTGAACTAATTTCCCTGTTTCACCTGATCGGCGTTGACCAAAGAATTTCGACTGTGAAATTTGTGTTCTGACGTCCCGAGTTCAATTTCCATCAATTCCGCATTTAGCAGCCTTTGATTGGTCCTAGTCTCATTTCACAAGTGTTGTAGATTGAAGTGTAATAAACGAAAGACGAAGAAATTATGGGTAAAAAAGAAAGCTGGAAGGGTTCCATTTATCCTCAAAAGGTAAACATATAGTGCGGATTTTGGAAGAATTATTCCAAAGTGCTCTCTACCTGAATAATGAAATTGCTACAGAACCCGGTATGACGCCTTATCCGACGTCTCAGCCTGATGATCTATGAAGGGTTCTGTGGTTCCGGCTTGCTTTCGTGATTACATTATTATGCTACTTATCCGGCAATTCGTTGTGTCCTGAGACTTGAACTGCCGTTTCACCGTCTCTCCGTCCACGGAAAGTGACTAAACACCTTACATGGCTCATTTCATAAATCGCCTGCTGCCCTCTGTCTAACACGTGACTTGCTCTTGACCACTTCTGGGTGCACTTACTTCACTATTGTCAGGTCATTCGATGCTACTTTAGTAGTCCCTGAACTGTGGCCCAACTACCCAAAACTTGAGATGTGCACGAATCTTGTTTTGGTCAAACCTCCTTTAGTGCAAGTGGACCACCCTTTCCCTCATTTGAGTTTGGGTTTTGGATTCGTGCTCTGCGAGACACTCAACCCATGGTCGACCGCCCTTATAGTTATTTTGAGAATAACTGTAATAAAAAAAAATAATGTTCACTTACTCATAACTGAAGTCAGAAGAAGAATATATATCTATTTGTATTTAAACCGATTTGAGCTCAAACAAGAGGACAACGCGACAACAAAAACTAAAAACCAAAGTAAGAGGCCTGAAGTATAGCAATGTTGTTAGCGAGAGAGAAAAATGCTGATATTTTGCTTTTCTCAGTCCTCTTTTTGATTTTTACTGTAATTGTATTTGGCGGAATGATATGTTTGTGCAAACAGGGCACCAGAAATCGACAGTGAGACTGCACAGCGACTGTGCCACTGATTTCCATTCCCAGCCATGTCCTTCCACATATTCAACCGATGGCAAACCCCATTGCTTGGGCCCCAACCAGGGATGCTGGAAGCGCCAACTGAAGCCAATGCTGACACTAGATTTCTCATACCTCTATTCTAAGCAATGGTCTGATTAACGAGTTGCTTTTTTCAGTCTTGCTCAGTACGTGTAAACAGAACACAAAAAGGTAAAAGATGTTCTGACATTCGCAAAACATGACCAAGTCACCAGAGTGGTTATTCCGTTAACAGAGCGGCTATCGGTGCCCATCAATTGACGGCGCACTTGGTCACTGCTCATTTGAAGTCCTCACCAAGAGTGAGCAAAGCTTCGCAGACGTCTGAAAGACGCTAGGCTTCCTCAGTGGGAAGTGGTTACGTCCCGCAACCGTAGAATAAGACACTACAAACAGCGGCAATGTACTCCAGTCCATTAAGAGAGTGCTGGTTTTTGCGGGGACCCCACTAGTTTCGCAGGCTTGCGAAAGCTGCTCTAGCTCTCACAATGCGGGAACAGATCTCCGTAACACTCTCTCCAGTAGTTAATAAACTCCCATGGTACTTAAAATTGTTGAATAACTCAATCTGATCACCAAAAATGTTGAACTCGGCCACAGGTTTCTGTTTATCTTGAAAAAGCCTTTTGCACCTAGGATGTGCAAAATGCATTCCATGTGAAGATAACTCAATGGCCAGGGGGTCCAAAGCATGTAGTATTGCCTGTATATTATCACTTAGCAAGGCTACATCATTAGAAGTTTCCAAGTCAAAATCTTTGATTGAGAAACCAGACAAAGCATTCCGTATGACATCCTCTATGGGGAAGTTGAAAAGAAACGCGGAGAAAGGGTAACCTTGTCGAATACCACTGGAGACGACAAAGGGAGACGAAAGCTGTTCAGAGGCCCTTGCTCTAGCTGCGGTTTTAGGATACAACTTTTTGAGGACAGATACGTACTTCTCACGTACTCCGCTTCGCAACTTACTGTTCCATGATGTGTTTCCATTCCCTCATCTGAAGGCCATGCGAGCATCCAAGCGCGCGATAATTTTTTACCTTTGGAAAGTGGGACTGCTTTAGTAGTTGTCGGAGGGTGAATATTTGATCGATACATCCAAGACCGGCATGAAACCCAGCTTGCTCCTCGCGAGTCTGCTCTTCATGAGTTTGGTACAACCTGCTAAAAATGAGGAATGCAGACAAATTCGACTCTACTTGGATAAGGCTCACACCCCTGTATGTAGAGCAGACACTGCGCGAGCCTCCGGTACATTTGGGGACAGCTACCGGTTTCCCCTACAGAGATCGAACCAGTCCAGATTTCTAAACGTTTTGAAACAAAACACAGAGCTCTCTAGTGAGGTGAACTCGGCCTTCGTTAAATAGTGCTGGGGGAATACCGTCGCCCTGAAGCCTGGATTTTATTTTGGATCCACCCCTCCGAAGTTGGATCTGCTTGGATAGTACCACTGGACGTGCTGGATAAGCTACAGGAGAGCCAGCTGAAAGCATCTCAAATTGCTTCACCCAGAGTTCAAAATGCCCCTTTTGATCAGGAATTGGCGGACAATCTGCCTCTCAGATTGTTTTGCTCACACCCAGAGGCTTTTTACAGGTGACTGGAATGAGGGAGAATAGCATGCGGGGATTTTTAGTGGCTGCAGCACATTCCATCTACGATGAAAGTTCGGACCATTGGGTTTTGCCATATCTACGAACATTTGAGTCAAGGGCTGGTCTCATTACGAGTCGTGCTTCGTTAAGCTTGATTCCAGCCAGTATCGACTGGGGTGCGTCGATTAGGCGCAGAGATTTAGCAGAAACTAGGGTCTTTTGGCACGAAGAGAAGAGCCGCAGCCTACTATGCCAGCAGCGGAGCGTGTCAACCAATGCTGGTTTACTTCATCAGATGGGGCTACTGCTAGCTCTTTCTGGAAGCCGGAAATGCGAGATGGATCAGAGAGCTTATCGCAATCTAATTGTCGTTGCAGCACGAATTTCGCGTGCCCACTGAAACACATGGACAAATTAGTTCAAGCCAGTTCTTGGTCTGACTCATGGAGGTGCTCCAGTATGAGCAACAGTCTCGTGTGGAACCCAGAAATTTGTGGCTCAAAGCGATTTGGTCGATCTGGGTCTTCTGATGACTCACAGAGGGCTGAAGCCACCTGGTGTACCGGTGACTGGAAAGTCTGAAATCCACACTGGTGAGGAGCAGGCTATGGTCTGAGCATAGGCCAACTACAGTTCTCCGTTTTCCCAGTGACAGGAATCTATCTGAAAAGGCCTTCCAGATGTGCTATGTTTCATGACAGCCGACCAGCTCTAGCATTCAGATCTCGTGCCGAAATCATCATATCAGCCCGGCTTGCTAATTGTCAGATGTTGTTGAGCTTTTGGTAGAAATTATCTTTGACTGTATCCAGGCTGCAATCGATACGCCGAGAAGACAAACAGAAAAAGTCTTTCGGAGCCACGATTGCTCAGTTTGCATAAACTCCGGAGTCTCACTGCGCATAAAAGGTTGTCGACTTAGACCCATTCTAGCAGCTCCGCTTTAACTGCTTAATTGAGAGCAAAACCAAAGCCAGCAGGACCGAAAACCGCAACCCCAGCGTCCCAGAAAAACAGAAGTGGAACTTCACTGAAGGGTTAGATTGTGGGCGTCAACTGAATGATGGAACTAATCTTATTGCGAGCCTCTTGAATGTAACACACATCTATGGCAAGTGGTTCAAGCGTAAGAGCTTAACTGACCTGTTGCTTTCTACACGTCAGGGTCAGTAAGCTGGACGCGGTTAGGCATCGAGAACAAAGCAGGGCTTCAGCCGGTGGTAGCGGGTTCGGCGAAACTCGGAAGCTAGTCTAAGAAGGATAAAACAGAACATAGCTAGGTTTATTACCAGTGGCACCGCAGCGGGCATGGTCGACCAAAGAACCCGTAGGGTGTGAAAACGAAAACGAAAGTGGAAGAACAGCTTGTGTACGGTGTAGGAGTGTTTGTTTGTGTGCACGAAAGGGCAGTTAATCACAGTGACAGAATCTATCACGGTTGGTTTGGTGGGGGGCTGTTGTACTACTCGGTCGCCCAGTCTAGAGTAGGCACATTTGTTCGAGGATGTACCTGCAGGTATCTTCTTGTTTCACACTCTTTCATGTTTATTGTGTTCTTTTGAAATGGCACCCCTTCGCTCTACCGACATTCGCATGTAAATAAGCAATGGGCACTTTTTTAAACATACGCACATGTAATCACGATATACGACAACGCAAGTCTTAGAATAACAGGTCTCTCTCCAAAGTAACTTCGTTTTCTGACTTAAGATCTTTCTGAAAAGTGTTTAAACTGAGATCTGAATGCAATTGATGAACTGTTAAAAGTTTGTTCCATGCTAACTGACTCTTTTCTCTTTCTCATGAGAAAATGTCCGTCTAATTATCTTGCCACATTGTTCTGCCTGTCCTTGTTTTTCTGGATTCATCTTGAATAGTTTTGACGTTGACTTAGGGTAGCCCATAGGCTGATTTATACACTTTAGTTTCTAACCTTGGCGCAGCCAAGCGCGTCCTGCAAGGTAGCAGTGTTGGTCCAGATGAACCGGTGGCCAAATGAGTGGTCCATTCGCCTCTTTTGGAATCCACTAAAAGAAGGTGACTGAAAGCTCATTTTGTTCACCCATCAGATGAATCTAGACATCTTGGGTGTCCCGTACATCCCTCTATTACAAATGCAAGTCAGCATAGTGTTGCACTCCTCATGCATCACCCGTGGTTGGTTCGGAATCAGGATTTAACCATCTCCCTTAGAGTGAGTTTCGGTCGGCCAACTCGGTGAAAAGCGCCGGGCTTTCGCTTTTATCTCTTCCTTTAGCGGGAACACCTCGGACATGAGAAGGCAGTAAGTAGGGTTTCCTCGGAGGAGGGCATGACAGAGGCACTGCCGTTCGAGAGCATTTTGAGAGGCGTTCAGGTCGAGTAGTCAGCTTGGAGCTTGAGACACCCAACATAGATCATAATGAGTAACTGAGAGGCATTACCGAGCAATACGAATGAAACGTCATTTCTAATACCGTTTTCATAAATCCATTTCACACGGTCCTACCGAAGTTTGATCAGTTGATGGGCTTGATTGTCCCCGATGCCTCTCAGCAAAACTATTTCGACGGGTCGTGTAACAGTATGTCATAGTGCACCCCAATTTAATGGGCAAGGGGTATCAGTAAGTCTCATACTTTACCTTATTTATTCAGCTGTCAGATATTATAAAAACCGATTAACTAAGAGACTGGAACCCAATTACACGAAAGTTCCGATTATAGGATTGTTTTACATTTTTTTATTTTTCTCACTCATCCGAAGTTACCAAAAGGTAAATAACGTTACTGTTCACGTGGTCTACTCATTACACCCAGCACCTACCTAGGAGACCGTAGACCAAAGTTGTAAGAGATCGACAGAAGTGACAATAGGTTTCACCTACGAATGCAAAAGCATTCCTTTTCTACATCATAATTAATACGTACAAAGCCCGACGTGTCCAGCTGTACGTACGCCACATCTCTGCAGTTACTCACTAGAACAAATTTCCTTATGGTAGGCAATCCACAAAAGATGAGAAGTGTAACTAATACCGTAGAGCTATTTTTCTCAATTCCACAGCGAGTCGGGGTAATTTTCCCCTAAGGAGCATATATTATTGCATTTACTGGAGCGGCTTGATAGTCAGAATACAAGTTACTTATCAGAAACTTAATAACTGTTGCCACAAAACATAAATTTAGGAACGAACCTGCGGTCCAATCAGTGCATTCCACTGAGCACATACAGCGAGATTTTTTGTTTGATTTGAGATTTAATACACTATTGGTCTTCGTTTAGGAAAAGATTTTGGGTTATTTTTTGGATATTCATTCAGTCAAAAGCTAGGGGAAACCTTTAGTTTGCCTTTGCGTGGTACCCAAAAAATCTATTTATTTTGATGAACCTTTATTTTTTTCTTTACTGTAAAAATCACGAGTTTATTTCCAATAGAGTATTTTAAGTGGCTATGAGAACAATTCAGCAAATTAAAAAAGTGACATGTTTCCTATAGACCGATAAGAAGTTCGGGCACCGTGTACCTTCACAGCGGTGTCCTCACTTTGTTGGATAACGGCCAATAAGTAAACGTATTTAACAGAGCTAGTTGAAAAATCAGTGGTGATGGCAAACGGTTTGATGAGGAATCAAGTGAAGTAAGTAAACTCGGAAGACATTTATTTATATAACAAGAAAACTGATATTGCCTATTGGATCCAACGTCAGCCACTGATAAGTATGTGCTATGATCTGGACGAATGAACGGTGTTGTCAGTAAACATCCCACAAAAGAATGTAAAATTGTCTTGTGAAGCTTAAGTACGATAAAGAAGACTAGAGGGCAAAAGTGATTCCACTAAGTCGAGGAAAATGTTTGCCGAATCTGACGATAATTTTAATAGGCTTAGAAAGCAGATCGGGGACATCGATGAATAGAAGCATAGGGCTGGTGTAGAAGGATGCATGAAAGTACAAGGCATCTAGCTAACTAAAACGGCTTTAACTGTGACTCTTACGTGTTGTGGTTTCACCTCTGACCATCTCCTCATAGTCCGGATGGAACGGATCTAATTTAAACTTTAACCTGTACTAGACCTTACTTAGTGTCGAGCCATCCTCCCTTCAGGTTTTCCGGGTTGCAACTACAGAATCTCAGGTGAAATACCTTTATTTTGACCTTCCCGTCGCCGCCCTACGGCTCCGCAAGAGGTGATTCTTGGTCGATTTGTATCTTTGTTCGACTGTTGATAAATCTAGTTCCAAATGCCAAAATGGAGATTTGTTTAGCTCGCGAAGCTGCCATGGTCAACATCACCAGTAAGCTCACATTGTTCAGGTTCTCGAAGAAAGAGTTGTTGTTGTTATCATATGAACTTGGAGGAACACCTGGCTTTGGTTCAGCTGTCTAAAACCAGTTAACAGCAGGGTATGCTGCGTAACGATCTATACATGCTTCTATGTACTTTCTTCGATGGTCTCTATTAGGAACTGCCTTCGACTTATTCATTGTACTGGTATTATCCCGGCAGATGTGGCTAAAGTCGAAGGTGTTTCAATGCGTTTCGATTATTATTCAATTTCAACTTTGGCCGATGGCTCGTGTTAAGTATGAACTGACTGCATGACGAATGATATCACCGACGTTCTTGCGAATGGTCCACAGGAAGTCTTTGGACTGACCTCCTGTGGATCGCAAGTGATGAGCATGCGGGCTTCGTGGATAACAGTCTAACTAGTTTGGCTCTGAATGAATTTTTGGTATGAACCTCTCCTCACACAGCGGACCCAAAACAGGTTCTTCAAGGACTTCCCATTCCAGCTTCGGACTTTGGGATCCGCTGGGCTCAATATTCTCAAACGCAGACGATGTAACCCATGCAGTGTAAGGGTTACTCTGAAGCCGTCCAATCTGGTGACTCTAGATGTGTTCTTGTGACTAGTCTTACATAAACGTCCAACCTTTTGGCCCACTGGAAGCTTTCTTCATTCCACCGAGTCATAGTGACCTTCGGCCAGAGCCACCACCATCTGAATAGCACTGGTCGGTGCTGGACTCAGTCTTGGAGCTAGGGATCACGGATAAAATTGTACGAATAGGTTAGATTTCTCCCGAGTTCAGATTCATTGGAAAGGGTAAATTTGCTGTGCGTGAATCAAGACTCAACTACTAAATATGCCGCTTGTCCGGAGGAAGCCAACACCAGTGGAAGGTTTGACCAAATTTGGTACTGAGGAGGGAAAATTCAACAGGCCCTTGTGACTATCAACCAATCGCCATAATTTATTTTCTGTTGCCCTATTCAATATGTTCTTTGCGCATCGCTGGGAGGGAAAGCTCGCTGTATAGCCCTGGGAAATAGCTATTAGCTGACGGTATGGCTGCTTCTGAGCCTCGAGCACCACCTGCCGTCCTTTGCCCAGTCCACGGAGAATGCTTATAATTTGGACTCGTTGTTCATGGAAGCTTCAAAGAAGTTCCGCCCAGTTCTTCCCGATGCATTCCGCAGAGCAGCTGGAAATGCCAGCATTCTGGATCCATTGATTGAATATCCTCCAATTTTTATGAAGGAACTATGGTTCAGCTTGGAGTGAAATCGGTTACATGCTGTCGCTGTGTTTCGTGAGGGATCCGTTATCTCTTCTGCTACGAAATAAGCTGGGATGATCATCAGTAGTTTACAGTCCATCGAGATGGCCCGTGAGAGTGGTGGCAGACTGAAAATCCGAAGGCTGCTTATTATTACGTCAAAAGAAAACGAGTGGAAAAAATGGTGCTAATCAAATGGTGAAGCATCTTGCATGGAAAGGATGGATAAAATCACATCCAACAGGGAAGCTTGAATCAGTGTTTCGGGAAATCCCCCAGACCTCTCTGAATGCACAGCAGCCTCCTAACGTAAAGGTTACTAGCACTCTTCCAAAACTGCACTTGTTTTTGGTAAGACATAGTGGAGAAAGCCCAAGGGTAAAGCTATCATTCAGCCTCTACGTTACACCAGTTGATGCTATATTTTAGGCAAATTGGGCTCTAATATCAATATTACTAAAGATGAAGTTGTTTTTCATTGGACGAACGAGCGGAGTGGCTTCTTCTAATGGGTAGCACAATGTTTCTCCCGCTGTCTGGAGGGAATGCCGTTCAATCGAGACTCTTTCTGCGGTCAGCAAGACTACAAGGTAATCTTTTCTCAAACAAGATCAAATATGATAAAGGACGGGTAGCCTTGACTGAGGAGCTGAGGCTCCACGAAGCCTGTGGAGCAGTGGATTCCACTGATGATGTCTTTCTATAGTTCGCTTCCACCAAAGAAGCCTGCTGGGAAAAGCCCAACAAAGTCGTGCCCTAGTTTGGATCTTGTATATTGCAGAAGGGACTTGAAGTCACGGTCAACCCCATCATTTCGTCGGGGGAACATAATGGGAGCCGAATCTGGTAGCTTGTGAAGAAGACTCCGTCTACGTGTTGGATATCTCTATGGCCCCTGGCTTAGCTGGCGATAGGGGTTAGAAACCCAAATTGGATAAGTATTCGGCGTTTGCGGTCGATGATGCAATTCGGTCGAGGCTGCCCAAACCTTTGATGAAGTTCAAGCATTAGCCGGTCGTTATCGCCTACCCTGGTATCCTGGGCAAAGGGTCAGGCTCTGATCTGCATCTTATGACTCTTGATTTTTCTGATTTGGAGAAAGCTTATGGATATGCGTTATGGATCGCTCACAGGCAGTGACGTATAAATGAATGGTCTCAAAATTTCGTCTGACTGTTCAGCTGAACATCGGGTCGAACTCAGAAACGACCGCTACTCCGAAACTCACCAGGATGTACAGGACTGAAGCAAAAGATCCTCTAGACGTGTATATTGGCCTCTCCAGTTGGAAGAAAACTGCATTTTATCGGGTGATACTTGCCTACCTCCCCTTCCTTTCCACTTTGCTGTTATCTTCCGCCCTTCCATCCATTGTTGTAAATACTCGTTGGACAGTAGACGGTCTGACTTTTTGGAAGATTATCACTACATGTTTTGTTCAGGTTAGACCGCTGAGGTCCTTGACGGAGGAAACCCTTTCTATTGGCTCCAAACTGATTGCCAAGTAAGAAGATACTATTCAGTTAAAGTGTGTACGCAAATTTTAGTTTAAAAGGGTCAGTTCTGTCTTCGTAAAACCACTCTATTACCCCGTGAATAATATGAAGAAAACAATACGATCAACTTTGTGACTTAACTCGTGAAAATGCAGAACTTGAGGGGATATTTTGGGGAGTGGACCCCATTTCCGTGCTATGGCGAAAACGGTTGAAATGAACCAGTGGTCCTGTTTTCCATCCCCAAAAATAGTTCAACTTCTCAATGAGAACATTTGCGGTTTGTGCGATGCTTACGATGGACAGTAAACGATTTTTTACGGAACTAAGGATGCAAACTCAAATTTTTCGGATATTTTTTGGGAAGATAAATGGTTTTTGTGCGTAAGGAAAGCGTTTTAATTTAGTATTTCTTTGGTTCAACCTGTCAGTCGTTCCCGGTAAAATCGATATGGGCGTTTATTTTTGGGTAACAAAGGGAACGACGAAAATTGAACACTTGTAAGATAATATCCCCGTCAATATAAGAATAGTTTGAGGTCACAATGAAACCAGATGAGCGAATAAAATCACCCGTGTTTCAGTGCAGGTCTCCATTGATTAGTGAAATGTGGAACGAATTTAATGTATCTGGAAAGCAAGCACTGCTGGCCATGGAAAATTAAACCGATAATTGAGATAAGAAATGCCACTTTTGCGTTTTGACCTTTGGAGTTCAACGGGTTCACTCATATTTGAAGCGGACCTTAACTACCTAGTAATCTTCAGTCCTAAATATCAGAATCAGTGAAGGATATAAGCAGTGATGACATATTCAGACGGTTCATCAGCCCAATTTCCCTCCGATCTTTAACACCACAATTTGACAGTCTTTTGGTGTTATTTTCACCATTGTCTTTTTTTCCACTCACTTAGCTTATAAAACTGGTTCTGAAGTTGGCTATGCATCCGTTTTTCACTTGAACATAGCCATCTACTTCAGACAACCTTTTCTCGTCCCCTTTGTCCGACTTCAGATATCTGTATTATTTAGGTAACGATAATTCAATATTTTTAAGGATAAGGAAGTTTTGGTCGTTCGCCTTTGGGATTCATTTAGTCTCAGAATCGCCACATGGAACTCAGCTTTTCATCCGGAGTTCCCTGTTTTAACGGTAAAACAAGTGCTTTTGCGCCTCTCGGCTTACCTCCTACATTTTGTGCTTGTTTGATCTGTTACGCCGCAATCGTCTGATTATCGCAGAAACTACTTTCCAGCCGATACGGTCAATACACTCAAATAAGTCATACGGTCCTCAAGTGATCCCAGTTATTGTTATTTCTTTGGGCATTACGCATTATCCTTGCTGTACTGTCCATTTTTTTCCGGCTGTTTGCTAACTCCATTAGTGTTTATGTAACATCAAACAGGAACCTGAGTCCTCATTAGGAATGGACCAGTTTTTCTCAAATAATTGATTTCGCAAACAACAAAACCCATTACCATTCTTCTCAGTTTTTACCGTTAGGCAAAAAAATCTTCACACTGACTGGTAGTACAAATTCATTGATTTTATTCTCTTGTGAATTGACTTTTGTGCTAGAGCTTTGTGATGTATTACATGCACGGTAACCATGCCCAAAGTGCAAACAATTATGCTTACTGCTGGCATCTGAATTATCTTATTCTGTCCTAAACGATCTGTAATAATGACAAATGCTTCATTGATGACTAATCCATGGTTTCTATGTTATTTATATTGTAAAAATGACAAGCGTAATCCTTTGTGAGATAATCCAGTTGTTTAAGTAGAGAGGTCTATTCCTTAAAGCGATTTATTCGAATCCTTTTTCTAGGAATTCTAACCCAATCGTGGCAGTGACTCGGAAATGTAGAATTCTTGCCAAACGGGGGTGACTGAGGAACTGAAACTTTCCATTTTTCTGTACCTTGTTATTTTGTCCGCCTGCTCGTGGCTCTACTTTTCTTCTTGATTCTGGCTTTGCTAGCATTAGAAACTTACCACTTAATGGATAAATTTAAATGGAACACAATAAATATGAGGTACGGCCCTTTCCTTTAAACAGGGCTAATACTGGAGACCTGTGTTAATCTCAGTGGATCGGAAGGTCTCAGAGCTTAATCAGTAACTTCTTTGTCGTTCTGTTGTACTTCTCGGTGGTGAGCATATAGCAGTCTGTGTGCGGTTTACGATTCCGTGTTCTCTAACCCGTGAGTAACAAGGTGGGTTTTCGTCTGATCAATCCACTTCAATTCCGTGCTGAAAGGTGTTTATCCTCGAAGGTATGTTTACAATCATTCCACATTTCTCCAAGCCCCAGAAACATCACTATCCAGAGTGGTTCGCTTTCGTCGGCCTCTACTCTGTGAGCTCAAAAATAGGAGTATTTTAGCATGGTGTCTTAATCCACGGAGCGCGTATCTTTGAACGGTTGAACATCAACAAAACTAATCAACCGTTACAAAGGTGTTCTTCTGCTAAGCCGCCATTAAGACTGAAGAGCAGTTATGTGATTTGTATGTCGTTGTTTATTCTATTGCTTCTAGTATTTTGGACATATCGGCATTCAATAATCCACAACTGTCCATAGTTTTGTTTTTAGCAATCAAGTAATTACCAAGTAGCATATAAACCCTACCACACTAGTACCCAAACCAATATCCCCACAGTATTAGTTATGCTTTCGAGAATGTCAAGTTGATGATAACACAAATGATGTTCTATTTTGTTCTAATTCTTGGTGCACATATTCGAACCACTTGTCCCCATCCTACTTTACTCAGAGTACTAGGAAGACATACAACTCAAATGTCCTCTAATAAAAGTCAGTTTATTCTTGATTTATTTATTCTGGCACTGTTTACTGCCCTCATATTTTTGCTGAGATCTACATTCCTTCAAAAAAAATTGAATATTTGCCTACAATGATATCACCTCATCAAAGATTTTTCCGAAGGTGCATAATTCACTATCGCATAGAATCTTCTTTTTCGTCCAAAAAGTAATGTTTCTTTAGGTGAATAAATCTGTTTACTTTGGATTTTGTTCAGTTGGTAAGCGGCCATCTCTGAGACAGACTGTCTATGGTAAAATATGATTATTTTCATTTTGGAATAATACATCGCATTGCCGGTATTTCATAAAATTTTATGATCAAAAATCGCTTCTTTTCTATCTAATAACAGCACTTCCGTACTCCATACCTCGTTTTTATTTTCTTTCCATGTTGTCATAGCAAAGCCTCACGTGCACCGCTAGACTTTTTTATTTTATCATCTAGCACCACTTCTATACACCTATACAGCATTTCATACCTTTGAAGAATGCAGTCTCAGTGGGCCCAGGACTCTCCTTGGATTACTTTTTCTCTGCTCATTTGGACCGGTAGTGAACATATTTTTTATTATTTTTAATTCTCTCTAATTCCAAATACCTTAGTAATCTCTTCTTTATGATAACCAATATCGCTTTCCGGCTCGATAAATCTAATCCTTTTCCAAAAACGCATCCAAAACTAATTTGTTTTCCAGCACGCCTTTATTGGTGATCAGTATTACCGCTTCATTTTACTACCACGGAGTCGAACTCATCGTGACTATCCAGAACCACACACATTTTGAACACACTGCCAATATCTAATCTTCAGCTTGATGAAACCCTTTCATTTTTCAGGCAAATATTTGCAAAAATGACTTTTCCCACTTTCTACTTTTCTACCCATATTTCCCAATAACGAGGGTGGAAAATCCGATTCGCGTCTTTTTGACACGTACCATGTTTATCTACGTGAAAAATTAAACGGTTACCTGTGAAGAACAGGAAATTAGACCCATACTGTTTACAAGGCTCGCGTGCGCATTCCGGTCCGTGTCATTTCCTAAATACAAGTTCCCCATGTGATTATTTAGATGATATGCAGTGATTGCTCTTTGATTCAATAAACTATTTGGTGTCGTTTGTGTCCGGCTAATTGTTTTTCTTATTTTTGATTTTGGGAGCCTCGTGGTGACTACGCTAATAAACAGGATCTCTGTGTTATAATCTTCATCGCAAAAAGGCTGAGTCAGCAAACTTTTGTTAACTCTCTCTTGAAAATGTATACTGTGCTTTGACGCAGTACCAAAATGGTGTCTCTGAACGCAATATTTCACCGACTAGACCATAATTTTTTTGAAAGCCATTGATTCAGACAACGGACGCAGAACCTTTACCAGCCGGTCCCAGCATGGTTGCACAACCATGCATTCATCCTACGTCTATGCACTTTCTCACACTATGATTTAGACCGGTCGTGAAAAACAGCTCCGCCAAGTTCAGTTAAATTCCAGTCGAAGTAACTGGTATACCTTAGTGAGTGATGTCGTTTGAATAAATTGTCTGATACAATACTGATTCGTTTGCCTTGGGATGTTTGTGAACAGTGAATGTGCATCGAAGTATTCTATCCTTTCAGTTGATGACAGCCTCACATTTTCATTTGCTTTGATATAGCTTTGTACCTGGTTGTGGGGTTATAAAGTTCTGGAACGAATGGATGTTAGCGACATAGATGCGAAAATCTGTTTTCACAAATGTTTGGCCAAAGACAGCATAATGGGAACGCACAAGGAGCTTGCGTATTTGATGGTTCAAAACTCCTATCAACCCCGTTATTGGTAGGATTGCATTAAACGAGACTAAAAGGGACCAGTGGATGTCAGTTGTTCGAGATATTGTTAAGCTCACTTCTCTCCAATAAATAAACTCACTTAAAATGTCCGGTCTTAATTGTCTGGTCTAAATTCCGTGATTGATTGGTTGGTGTTTTTTGGCAGAATATTCATCCCACCTTCCCCACACATATCGAATAATTTATTCACATGAACCCCAATTTCCTTTGTTGTCCTGATCACTCAGTGAGGCCCCACTTAATATTTGTCTAGGTATTAATTTGGCTTGGAGAAAAAGCGCTTTTTCGTTCTAAGTTAGATTTTGTGGGTTTGAAAACTGTGAAGTTCAACATTAATGTGCTCGTCTCAGCCGATAATTCTACTGATCGTCTATCATATCTTGAAATATTAAAAATTATAGCAATCCTTTCGCTTCTTTCGTCCTCAAAAATAGTTTGCTTTCTCAAATGACTGACATAGCATGACAAAGTCGTAAGCGTTATTTGGTTTGTACCGAAATAATGAATAAATCTGGTTTTTAATACCCGCTGGCACCATTCCGTAGGAACAACATCAGCTACATTCTCTGACACTGAGAAGCAGTATTGGCGATAACCATAGCACGCAATTTTTCAGATGTGTGAGTCATATTAATCAAGCAGCTTTGCATGTAATGGATAATTAAAGTAGTGAAAACAGTATTAATTATGATGTAAACGTATACCAGCGAACCGGTTATCTCACTAGTCAATGTTCATCACTTCCAATTTCGAGAGATTCCACTTTCTATGACAGGATTAAATATGTATTTTTCACTCCTAATACAAAACCGAAACGGGTGCTAAACCAGGCACTACTTACGTAAACCAGTGGTCTGAGATCCATCCCAGACGATCTTCGTTCAGTGTGCGCAATTTACTTCCGTATACCCCCGACCCGAGAATAATTTCAACCCGGTTCATGTAAACTGACGGTAACTGAGGATGAAAGAGCCTTCCAGTGCTTACCTGATTTCCACTATTGAACGAGGCTTTGACTATACTTGGTGAAATACCATAAAATTAATCGAGTTAATATAAAATCACTGTGGAAAAGTATTATCGAAACAGATAATCGAACCTAGGATGAGTGAAAAAGACCCAGATCTCTAAGTGGAGTGAACGTGGGAGTGCATGTGCGCCGTAATATCTCATTGATTGAAAGTACACATGTTCGCGAGAAGCAGATAGTTCAAGGGTCTTCGTGGACTATGTGAGGTGTTCTGAGTCCGCAGAGAGAAATACCACCTGTTGACGCTGAGACCATCGGTATTGACTGCTCGGTGATAACTCCGTAGATCGGGCAACGGGCTTTGTTCACATTCGTTAGGTTGGTAGACTTGCCAAAGTATAACCACTGATCGTGTATGGATATCCAAAATTCAGTCAAGCGTGGGAGTGTTTGATAATATGATCGAATGTGTCATCTTTAGCTCAACCAGTGTCGGAAGAAAAAGCTAAATTGGTACTCGCAGCAATGAGTCTTTGATTTGGCAGAATTTTCTTTAAGCTCCAAGTGTACGTTTTATCTGCATAAATGAACACTCAAAATGGCAGCATTCCAAATTCACTGTAGTTGGAAACAAGTACGAGTAAAATGTGAACAAAAGCACGGTTTCACTGTTTTATCGCATAAATCACTTCAATTTTCAATCAACCAGACAGCTGTAGAGAACTGAGTTATTATGTAAGGAAGTGTAATCACAATTGCATTGGAACAGTAGATATCTGAACATCGATCGCAGTGCTCTTCACAAGAAAATAAGAAACTAAATGTGTCGCAGAAAAATAAAAAGCAGATTTTTGTAGCCTGAGTGAACAAAATCACCAATTTAGACGTGGGCAATTGAGATAGTTTACAAAATACGGGATCCAGAAACTATTCATAACAAGACTGCATTTTCTGCCCATTTATCTGGCTCACTAATGATTAACATGTAAGGTGAAGAACTGATCCACCTTTTTCCATTACAAAGGGGGAAGTGAAATTGTCTACTATAGATGTTATAATCTTCCAAAGTTTGTTTGACTAGCATGCTAAGCTTTGACTCGACAGTTTGTACTGAACAGCGGTAATGCGATATTCATACTTCCAGAATAAAAATCAGGGAGATTGTGTTTCAGATAACTTGGTGTTTCCTGATGAGTAAACAAATTTGCTCATTCCTGTCTGTAACGAGAACAGAGGAATCATACTCAACTTTGATAATTGCAATCAGGAACGATGAAATGATCAGAATACAGCCTCACGAGATTGATGGTTTCCATGCTTACGCAGGGAGTGATACCTGTTCCAGATTGACGCAGCCATTACGAAACAGTATTTTGAAAACTCTCCATTTCAGGTGATGTCATTACGTGAGTGATGCTATCTTCAAGTAACGAAAATAATTTTCTTTCTAAGTAAATTACGAAAGATCTGTCAACATCTTCAGGTGATTAATCATTTGAATGACAGATATAGGGTAAGCCAACAGAGTGATTTCATCAGCTCTTTGACTTAAATAGAGAGGCTAGTACATTCACGCATTATAGACTAATTCTCAGTTTTACGTGCCACAAAAAAAGTTAAATGACTGCTCATAGATCTGCTTTTCTTCTTTCAAAAGGTTTCAACGTGGAAAATAAAATAAAGAACTGCAAATTCTCAATAATGCCGTGGAGTGTATTTACCTCGCTTCCTCAACGAGAGGAAACCTACAGCGATGAGGTCGCTAACTTCCGTATCAAATGCCAGTGAAAGGGCTAGTTTCATAATGCCATCCTTCCCTAAATGTGACCCAACATCAACCTCTTTCATACTACATCAAAGTAATGAACTTCCGTTATACCCTAAAAAACCTGTTTGATATTTCAGTCATCATTTCTTCCTCCTCGGTAAAAGAAAAACTGCTCTATTGTTAGGCTTTTTCAAAGTGCTCAAACAAATCTGTTTGTAGGTTTTCATCCCGGAATTTTTCGGATTTATTCGACTCCGCAGTAACTCGAAGTTGTGTTACGACCAGACGAACCTTTCTGAGTATTTCTTACTTAGGTTGAGTAGTATTCTTACTAAATAACTCTGGGATAATCTTGCTTTCGAGTTGAAGATTTTACAGCACCAATCACTGTTTACCATGCTTACTTTCGGAAACCATCCTCTTTTATCATGGATACCTCGTCTGAGGAACAGTGTTGGGTTACAACTAAACGGTCACCACGTATATTTTACATGATGGGGTTCAGAGTTCGATTCCCAATACCGACGGCCATTTCTCCATCCAGCAGGACTTCAGTTACTGAGATCACCAATGTCTTTTTTGAAGAGGGAATTCAACAATCTTCCATTCATCCAACTTGTATTTAACTACTAGACTAATTTTTCACAATCAGTGTACTGCTCCTTCCTTATTCACCCATGTCATTATCGCACGCCATAGTAGATGTAAACGAAACCCTTAGTTTAATTCTGCGGTTCAAAACTTCCGTTTTTCTTAAGCCGTATTCTGATATTGATTTATTCCACTATCCTACGTGAAAAATAAAAGAAGGTAACCGGTAATATGTCTCTCCGAGTTGATTCGCTCAGGTAAAACTTCCGTTCTTTAGTTCCTGTTCATATTTTATAAGTCAAGAGTATACACGAGTGAAAATAATATAGTATCAGCAAAGTTTGAAAGGACAAATATACTCAAGAAATAGTTCAGGGTCACAATACGAGCATTCTGATATTATCTGTGATACCAATATAAGCACAAGAGGTATTCAATGCGGAGATACTTAGGCTCCAGTAATTAGCAAGGATTGCAAGATCGGCTAGCCAGAGTGGTTCATCTTCCAATCAACTCACATCTCGGACCCTTTCATCTTTTGAGTTCTCGATAATGGTAACTGTCCATTTGTTTGAAGCATGTTTGGGGCGAGAATGTGGGCTGTCCACTAAGCACCTCACCCCTGATTTTAGATTTCTCTGATTTTTACTGTCTATAGAAAAAGGATGCATTGTTGAGTATATTTCCTCATATCACCAGTAAATAGCATGGAAACACACTTAAGGCTAGAAAATAAGTGCAAAAACATCGAACGAGTGGGACTGCAAGGAATGATAGGAATTGGTTTAGTGAAACTGATCATAAAGAAGCTGGTTGGGTTGATTTTGAAAGAACAGACTTTTTCACTCGTTCAATAGCCGGAAATAACTCATGTGAGTAGTTACAATCATATTTATTCAATTCACAAAAAGTGCTTATCATTTTGTGGAATCTCGTTTGTCTGGCTTTACCCATCCTCAGACAATTTCTTATGAACCTGTTAACCTCATTGTAATCTTTGTTTGCAAGCTTTTGCTCTGACTTATATATTTAGAAAGAAAAAGTATTTCAAATCTACATGCTAGATTATACCGCAGGCAAAGGCAACTTTCCCAAACGTTTCCATATGAACTGCAGGGTTTTTGTTCAATCATGACGTATGATCTACTGTGAGGAAGTCTACTTTTATGAAAAGCTAACCCTGAACTCCACGATCTCTGTATTCCGAGATGCCATAGTACCATTACGCAAAAAATATAAACCACTACGTGACTAGCGCGCAAACGAACCGCAATCTCTAGATACATTGGGAAAGCTTCGAAAACCGATATTTCTAAGGAGTACTGCAAGTATAGATCTATCGAAAATGAACCAAGGCTTTTCTGGTGGTGCTTGATTGATATAAATATGCAACAGTCTACCCATGGTGAGTGTTGATTGGATTTCCTACAACTTATTTCAAATATCAGCTAGTTGTAGGTAGTATACCGTTTACCAGAGGCCTCTTTTTTGACTCCCACAAGTACTGACAATGAGTTTCGGCGGCAGATTATTGATGGAGATGCAATTTGTTCTGCTTGGAGAGCCACTTGATGTAGCCAATTTTAACTGGAAAGCCCTAAAACACGAAATTTAGAAAGCCGACAAGTCAAGTGCATTTTCACGGAATTTTCCAGGCTTAGCTTTTGTTACTCAAATTTCTATATTGGCTATAAATATTTGACAAATCATCTGCTTTACATCTTAGATATAGTGATGCGCTTCGATGCTATGATAAGTCGAAGGTACAAATCGTATTTTAAAACGAATCCTTTTCAGCAGCCTGTGATTCAAAGTGACCCACTTACTGATATGCAGTGACAATTCTATAAAATAAATTAGGGAGGATTAAAAGATATCGCGATTATAATCGTAAGATGGCTCTTGAGTTAAAGTCATTTCAAAGTTACGCTCCACATCAAAGAAAGATTTCAAACCCAGCAGGGGATCAGATTCAGGCACTTCATATAATCATGATGCGAGATAACTTATTGGATCTTGGTGACCTCCAGGGAGGTCACAGAACCTTTGTGGAACTGGCTCATGGTAACAGAAGGGTTATCGAGCAGAAGTAGCTGAGGGCCAATATATCAGGTGGATCAAAAACAGCTTCTATACGCTAGTAAAGCGAACTGGAGGACCACGAGACAGAAAAAAGGTTAAAGAAGCAACATCGAAGACACCATCTTGGAGAGTCATCCAGTCAGAATCAAGGTAGAGAATCAGACTGATAGTACTAGCCGACGGACACCAAAGCATCAACTCACTAGGCAAATTTCACAAAACCGTCATGCGTCAAACAGTAGCTGACTGAATATCTCACAGATAAGCAACCCAGGTGGAAAATTATTAACGATTAGCATCAAACGTGAACTTACTTAGCTCATTACAAATCTTTTCAGGAAGGATGTGTCAGAATAAAAAAAAGCTGATCTAGCAATGATAATAATTGTTTTGTTGCTTGTTTTAACCAGTCAGCCCGCCGTTAAGCACCATAGAAACCCTATGAAAATGTTCTATGGGTTTCCTTAGCAGTCCGGGAACGGCAGTGAGAATTCTGGAACTCGACTGAAAATATAACATACCGTCATTATTGTTCCGTTCTTGCTCATGGAATGTTTGGTGACTGACAATAAGGCACGCCTGACATTCGCTTCGCAAAAACAGTAGTCAAGATGCGAATATGTTTACTTGGTCCAGACAGAGATATTATAATACCATCAACAGAAACGGAGGCAGTGATGAACTTAAAAATTTACCATTCGTTTTGCCTGATCTCTTTGACAATCATGTGTGAATGAGATCGCAGAACAATACCGTGAGAGGGTTGTTGTCTGTGTGTGCTGGAAAGTTGTAAATTACACTTGGGCCAGATGGACTAATCAAGACATTCACTTGGTGTTCCCTGTGTTCAGAATTTTCCTGTAAATGAAGTAATAGAGAGGCACCAAAAACCTAGGTTTCAACATCATGCTTTGTTCAGTTAGCATCAGGAGTGATGCACAATTATTTAACGCATTCAGGAGGCCAATTAGGTTTGATTTATTGACTTAATTTGGGCATCTCGGATGGACTGGGCTTGAGCTGATAATCTTGAGACCAAACTGAGGATTGCAACTGGTTATAAATGTGGCTGGATTAGAGAAACGGATTATGATTAGTTTGTGTGATGGTTAAGTACGGACTTACCATATTGTGGGATCCAGACGAAAGCTTTACTGATCGTGACAGATAACTTATCCTGATCATCGTGAATCCCATCCTGAATATATTTCACAGGTAATACGTATCTTTAAGTGCGTTGACTTTGTAGTAAGAATAAATTGAGGTGGGAAGTTTTATTGTTCTGAGGTTTAAGAAAAGTAACATTCGTAAAAGTCAGCAGCTAAATTAGGAAGATCACACAGGGCAACACTTTATTTATAAAGATATGGGGATACTTCAAATCGCCGCAATACAGATACCACGATCGTACATCGCAGTGTTCTATTGAAGAATCAGTACCGGGAATAACTGAACAGTATCTCATTATCCAAAAGGTATTGCGGTAAACAGAGTAACACTTTCTTGAGATCATACTTATGGTTGACAATTAAATGGCCATACAAATCCCATGGATCTCCCAAAGAGGAAGTAAAGGTGCTAAATCGCTTACACGAAAAGAAATTCAATACCAATTTTGAACAAAATTTGGAGAGAAAATCCAAACCATTTTGGTCCAACGAACAGGTAAATCATACTCAGTCCGACGATCATGGTTACATGTATACGCGGTGTCGATTTCGATGCCTAAGAGACTTTTCTCTGCCAGTAGTTCAAGCTTCGTAAATTAATTGATGTTCATCAGACCAGCGGGCAATTATATAAACTTATTCAAAGTTTCCTCTTATTCTGATGGATTCCTTGCTGCGAAATGGAAATTCGATTCTGACCATGGCTGCCAGCGTGAAGCGTACTCAGCGAAATAAACTTACAATTGTCAAGGTATGAAAGTGTAATTAAACTGATCAACAGGACCACACAAACTATCCTGGGTTACACTTATATTGGTTTACTACTCCAACATTTTTGTATAAGCTGTGTTTCGCCTAACGTTATTTTGATGATTGTGCCCATATGACCAGGGGAAGATAAATTAATTCTCTACTTGGAAATTTCATCATACGTGGGTTAAAAATGTATTTTAACGACGACGGTCAGACTTTCGTAAATCACTTGCAACGTTACCGCGGTAGTGATGAAATTATCTACTGAAACAAACATTTTCTGGGCGCCTCCTAAAAGAGGCCTTTAATTTTGAATCTTTTTTTACCGTATCTTGCTTAGTATGCTAACTCGAGTAGGAGCATCGATCATCAGATAAATCACGAGAAGACCACCCCAACGGCAAATTTAGGAGGTAGAAAAACTAGCAAGTTCAACAAAATGGACGATGTTATGTGCATCACGACCAAAAATGGTGCCGGAAACCCCTGTCCTTAATCCATTGTGTTAATATTCTCAAAACCTCAATCTCCGTTGGATATAACTTAGTGGTAGTTTCCAATGTGGCCAGTATCACGTGATACAAGAGCTGTATTGCATGCCCAACATAGGAGGATAGGATGTCTTTGGTTTTACTGATACTCATTTAAAAATCACTAAGTTAAAAGCATAATCATCCTCGGAGGATCTGTGACAGGGGTAACATTTGAGCTCTATTTAGAATAGAAAGGAGTGAAAAAGCGCAAAAATTTCTTTGAATTCCATTCTTCAAGCCATCACTTGGAGAGCTCCGGTTTGCACCACCGGTGAACCACAAGGGTTGGTCTGGTGAACGAGATGTCGCTAACCTGTCACCAAAGTGTTTGTATAAATCCCGTGAAGATTTGATTTGAGGAACAAAGGAACCGCGGTGTGAACAAACAATATGGAGATGAGAGAGAATGTCCTGTACCTGAATATTTGGAGACAATCTTCCATTCAAAATACCAGATTAACCTAATGGTTTGTGTATATGGCCGCGGGTTTCCACGCGGTATCGTTCAGGTGCTCTTGGAGTTTTACATCCTAAACCTACACCGGATAAATATGATCATGCAGCACTTGAGAACACGGGAGGGAAAGACCAACTGATGGATTCGGAATGGGTTCAGAAACAAACTGGTCAGTTTAGTAATGATCGAAAATTAGTGGCCATGTTTGGTACGTCCGTGGGAGAAGTCTTTGTGTCCACTTTTGGGATATTTCCCAGATACAGACGGTCTGTTCAAAAGTGTCACAACATCTAGAGCTACTTTTGATGATCGATGGGGGCTGTACGATGACTCTACTGCAAATCGCTTTTCTGGGATTTTTAAGCTGTTCTGATTTCAATTAGTTTCATTACCAAGAAAACCTCTTTCGGAATTTCATGGTAACAGCAAAATGAATAATTCTGAGAAGTTTGGTTTGCTGCGTACGCAAAAATGACGATAGATATTTGATGATGTTCCGTACACTACCATGCGACGCTGTCTTGTTCAAGTCAAATGTTGAAATATTTTGCTAATAACTTGGGGAAACTCTAAAGATTTTCCAGACGTGCTCAACTATATAAAGGTGATACAAGAACCCAGTTGCAAGGATCTTCTACTGTTTGTAATCCCTGAGGATGTTCAATAAATAAAGGTAAACCGAAAGTCTATGGAAAATGGGACCACTCTGAATGCATGAGAGTAGCCGGCAGAATCTTAGACATCTTGACTCTAGGAATTATTTATTTGAACCACATCACTCGAGCCATAAAAGTCTTTCTCACATCCCACCCGCTTCTGACCTTGCAAGTCTGATAAATTATCAGACTGTGAGTTATCACTGCGTTTTTCAGGTAAGGAAGGTGTTGTAAACGGAATCTGAGTAGTTACCTGATCTTTATTTAGCTAAATGGTCGGGTAACCCAACAGTGTGGGAGCTGTCGGAAATCTTTCAAATGACTGTTGCATCAGCACTAATTGGGTAGACTACTGAAAGTGAGTCATCTTTTCATTGTTTTTCAGGAATACATGGAATACATAGTGACAGGTTAAGGGTAGATAAAAAGGCTTTTGCTTTTAAACACATATTCATGGATGGTTGGCTAACAGTATTTTATCTGATTTGTACATGTGCATACTTCCGACCATGGACATTTTGAATGGTTGTTCAGTCAATGCAAAAGGTAAGATATGACAGCTTTCCATTCTAGCTACAATATCAGATCACTCATTGTGTAGTAACTACTTTCTTCTCACTACTGACGCCCTAGAGAACACTGAAGTTATTTTTTCCTTGACTGGAACAGAGCAAATGGCGTACGCTGGTCTTGAGCACTAATCTCAGCCTATCTCGCCTGTTACTCAATGCTCTGTCTAGTATCGGCAGTGCATCAACTAACTGTGATTTTAGAAGTCCAATTTGGCGAAACAATTGTTTTTCAGTAATTCATTCTCAAGCCGTTTACAAATTACATGGGAGACGCTAAGCAAGAATCATGCGGATAAACATGGAGTAAACACCAATCATGGGTAGGGGTTTGTCAACAGTCACATTGTCCTTGTTATTTGATTGGTTTATCTAACTTACGCCCTGTGAGTGACAGGACCACAGATTTACTCGGCTTCGATCGATCCTAGGCCATGGAAGTTGAAGTGCCTGGACCAAACTGCGATCTGTTGCCAGAAATGGGAATTACTTATTTTACTGACTACCATCCTTCGAAATGTGTTCTCAAAATTTACTTCGAATTAAGCTAAGTGCTTTCTTGTTCATGCTTGCAGTGTTTGCATGTGAGACAAAGTTTTTCGAACCTTACCTATTTTAGTTTTCTAATGCGTACGACCATCCACTTCATTTAAAATGTTAGGCACAGCCAACAAATTGTTTTTGAGCAAAAGACCATTTTGACTTGGTGAGTAACTTGGACATCACTCTATGAGATCGCCGGTTGAAAAGAGTGAATACAATAGAAGAACTATCCCACAGTTAAAGGACACCATAAAAAAGGGGCCGAGGAATTTTCGTGGCTCGGCACTGTCAGCTTTCTTTATTTTGATGTTACACTATGGGAGGTGATTGTTGAGGACTTCAAGTTTAAACAACCATTAGAAGAAACTAAATCACGATTTTAAAGAATCCTTTGAACCTCCATCTGTGGTATTGAAGGAGCTGAGGTATTTATTTTGTCTCAATGGACTAGCAAGAAATGAAAAACCACTGTTACCATAACAGTAGCAATAAAAAGTGGAAGTGCTTGATTCGCCTATTGTTGGCGGTCATTTGGGTAACTTCTACTGGATAACTTCGCTGAAATTTATCTACCAGAAATATTCTATTTTGGGAACATCAAATCTGCCCGTGGAATTTTATGATTCTTCAGTGAATCCAGGTTTTCTTGCTAATTGTCTCGATCAGAATTATTTGAAATAGACTGGCAGAGAGGTCGAGATATGAAATTTGCTTGCCCGGTGTTGAAATTAGCTGATGAAGTATCTTGAGATACTGATAAAATGTTGTTCCTATACAACTTGAAGTGCTATTTGATCTAGTTACCGTGACCCGAGCGGGTTGGTCTAATGCTAGGCTACATAACCCCGTGAATTAACATCGTAGTTTTATAACTAACTACAGGATGAAAAAGATTCAGTGACAAAACACCAGAGTATTGAGTCAATTCTGGTGTAATTGTAGGAGACCGTTATCGTCGGTTTTTCTCCGCCTTGGAGCTCTTTGTGAAATTACCACCCATTCTGTCAGTCATATTATGATGTCATCTTCACTACATGGATGAGCTTAACCACTCGGGGTATTTCAAATAGTTTTTTCAATTTCAACGTCTACTGTAATACGTCATAAGTTGCTCAATCTGGTGTCTTCCTCACTGGAATGAATTTGCTTGAGTAACTACATGGTTCGGCTGTGTTCGATGTCTTATCTACCTCAGACCTATCAAATTTTCCCCCGCATACCAGGCACTTTTATGGTGAACGCGCTCACCTGAGAATATAATGGTAGTTAAACATAATCGTCATTAGAGCACTTCATGCTGCTCTGCATTTTTTATGAGAAATTTAATTTAGAACCACATTTCCTCCCCTTTTTCTGCCCGTGGGGTTTTAATTTCTTTATTAGCGATAGAATCAAACTTATAACCCGGAAGTTGCTATGTTTCATCAAAGCTTTTTGATTATAAGCAGAATGCAGGGGACCGTCAAGTTGAACCCCAACTGATAACTTTTTTGTTTGTTTATCCAAGACTTGAGGCTAACTAGATAATGGAATTTTGCACGGTGTACTTTCAGTCACCATCACAGACTGTGCTCATTTCGACAATCACTCAAGACATAGTGGTTCGCGGACCATCTTATTAAGATATTTGGGAGCGCAGCATGGTGTTTATTTTTTGTTGGTTAGAGATTTTCGGTTTTTATACATTCATCACTACCTGTTTCCGAAAATAATAAGCTAAAATGGGATGGAGAAAATATACATCGATCCTTTATAAGTCACTGGTACTTCGGCAACCAAGACCAAACAATATGCAGAAAAATGACGACTTCAGTAGTCTGATAACAGCTTTTTGTTTAATCTGAGGCAAAACCACCAGTGGAAGGCCTTGGGATGTCGTACCTGGAGGCAACACCTCCTATCCATTCTGGTCATTTTTGTTTATTTACTTATTCCCGCCATTCTTCCTCTGGCTTGTAACTTTTATGAAGTACGTGGCCTATCAGTAAATAAAGCGACTCATGAAGAACAACGCGTTATTCCGCGTGCAGCTATTCGACAGTAAGATTTACACGGTAGTTTGAGGAATAAGATGGGTTGATTAGTCGTAGATAACTCATTCTTGTGCTGCAGATTTGCCCCGAATAGTCTGTCGAATTCGCTTCCCAACTGCCCGAAATCCCATGAGAGAAAGAGTAAGAAGCACTCTCTATCGACTCCACAGTATGATAATTCAACAGCCTCCATTGACATAGTTTAAACAAGTAGGCAGATGAAATTGCCTTGACGAACTGCCTTTAGTAGTCTAAGCCAATTCCGTATGAATAAGGGGGAATTACGAGCAGTTCGATTGCCCTTCTAATTGCTAAAAGTGACCGGTGCCTAAAAAACCGTGGGATTGATGACCTAATTATGTGGTGGACATACATACCGTCACAAGGGAGGTAAAAAGGGTACACTAGGGACAACGTCGTAGAAGTCAGTAGAGCCGATGTTAAGTTAATGGTTAGCATTTTGACAAAACCATTCAATCACAGAGAAAGTAGTAACTTTCGCGGTGACTGATTTTTGTGCTAAGCTTTGAAAACGGAGCAAGCAAAGATTTAGCAAACAACATCAGCGTTCTTCTGAGTATTGAAAACAAAAGACTTCCAAGGAAACGGTAACGGTGCTTTTCTACCGCGAATCAACGCAGACTAAAACCCGGAGTTCATGTTTCTCAGTTGCATGTCTACCTTCACTTTATCCGGGTAAATCTGGATGGTTTGTTTTGCGTACTTGTTCTCTAAGTACAATATCATCAGAACTTGTAAACCATGACTATCCTAGCGGCGCAGCAAGGAAAGTGGACAAAATAATAACGTACTTTATGACCATGTGCATCTCGACATGTGCTTCCGGTCGACGTGCACAGGTGGACAGTCTGTGTGGCACGAAAAGGTATTAGCCAACGGATCAGAGAAGACAGTCTTTGTACTTTTTTAACAAATTCAAGAGCATGAGAGAACCATTAACAATTGGTGCTGATTTTAAGGCCTTAACATTTGACCTTGTTAGATCTAGAAATGGGGACTACACAGGATTTATCTCCCGTAATAAGTGACTCGCAGAAAAACAAACCCCAAGTCCCAAGACCGAGAACATTTGCTCGCTTTACTACGTGTTTCAGAGGACAGGTTGTCAAAGAATAATAAAAACATACTTCATATCGTGGACAAACCGACCACAGAATCAATACGGTCAAGAATTCCTCCAAGACGCCCAAGTAATAATAGACAGGTAAAGATCGAGACCACGAAGCAGGAACGATTCAGGTGGCTTAAAAACTAAGTGCTTCTTTACTGGGGCATTTTGGTCAATCAACAAACAGAATACGATTATTGATTCGAGGGAACACACACACAAGCGCGGATGAAGTACCAGGGGAATTGCTTGGGTCTGAGAACGAGCGAGATCAGAGAGAGCGAGAGGGCCAAGTTCAGTTTTTCACAAGGATAAGGCAGACTGTTAACTGAAACAGCTCCTACTTCCTTTTCTTCGACTACCTTGACTCATCAGTTTCCACGATCCCCTTTAAGGCTATATGTGACAGGACTTTGTAAACAAATTCGTTTCTCATTCTTTCCCTTGCTCTATTAGACTGACCAACTCTTCAAAAATTAAGTGTCTTCGATGGAAATTGGATTTAGATTAGCAGCTGAAAAGTGTTGTCACGTGCTTCTCATCTACAATACTTTTCGTCTTAGATCCCAACTCAAGTGCTAATTTCTGTCCATAACAGGTGTGAACTTCAGAATCACAAATGTGGCGCGGCTAACCGGGTTTGCAGTTTACTTCGGTGACAGTGAGCAGGAGCGAACGTTGCACTCAAACCAATGCGTGATGCGACTCTACGCACACGGCGCAACAGGATCCAAAGTTTTGGACAGAACCAGGCCACCTATAGACTACTGCAACATGATCATTCTGACTCTAAGTACCTATAGAGTTAGAGCACCATATCGCTGTTCGGCATGAGTTGTGTCGGAAGAATAACCGATCATGTACACAAAATTGTAAAAGCCTTGCCCCGTTGCCTGCATGTTGCCTGGGTGGTGCACAACACCCACCTAGAAAGGCTTCTGACACTATCCTTGCCAAGTTGCTCAATAAAACTACCGGCTAACAATAAAATGTCAGAGTCTTCAATAGTGCGAACGGGAGAGGTGAGGGCATCATGGGACTCATCCTCCCGCTTGTCAGTGCTGCAGTCTGTTACCGATTTTACCGAGATTACCAAAAATAGCGTTAAATAAAACTATCCTCTCGAGGGCCGACTGGCCCTTAGAATCTTACAGCACATAAACGACTGATAATCGGGATCCAGTCTAGAAAGGCAGCCTCAGCCTTGTCAGTCTAGACTATTCATATGCCACGTTGACCCACAGCTCTAGCTGCTTTGTCTCCTGAATTGCTCGGTAAATGCCTCCTTGAGATATTAGAAGTGGTTAATTGAATCACTGCTCGACTTCTGGATACGCGTTTCACTCACGCAGAAGGCATCAATCGCCAAAGAGTCCATTTTGAACTCTAGGCAGGCCTGCTGACCAGCCTACATGAGTGTACTCACGTTGGAGGAGCCCAGATTCAGACGCTGACGAGGTTTCATATAGTGATTTTTGAGATTGGGGCTTATCTACATCATTATTTGACAATGAACCATCACGAGCATGAGGTGTTATCAGTGGGAGCCTTATAAGTAGGTAGGAGAGCAAAGAGGTGATTTAGGACGAAATAAAAAGGTAAAATTGAAGAGAGGGAAATCTGAACAGTAGCCTACCTATCACTGCTCATCACGTTCGATGGAATGGGCGGAGTTGTCTTGATTATCCCGCGCGACGACCGATGCAGAGTGGGATTCTCTAAATCCGCGGGGTTCATGGGAGCTGTTGGAGGGGTACCGTTAGTATGTCCAGAAATTAAGCATGAGAACGACAGCGGTTCTCAACCAAAACATTTAGTTCTAACAGGAACTCGTCTTCAAAGCAGCGGGGATGCCTGAGTGGAAGCCCATTTGCTTAGATCCATTACTATGCCACCGAATGACTCGCCAGCTCATATAGAAGCTCAACTAGGACTACAAGGAGACTGTTCCGTCAGTTCTCTGGCCAGTTACCTTCCAGGTACGACTGAATCGTCTTGCTTTTTTACTTTTTACTCTTACGCGACTATCCCTTACTAGAGGACGAGTCGGCTCCATGAACAGTCAGTATCATGCCCAACCATGCCTGGCGGTCGGAAGTGGGTTTGGTGCAAATAGCGATCCAATGATTCTTCCTTTGGCTGGTACAATAGACCGACCGTAAGCCTAGGCACTCCACATCCTTTCGACAAAGCAGATCCAAATTTTGAGCTGGCCCTCAATGCGACAGCTCCATTCCGAACAGGGATATGGTTGATTAGCAGCACGCAGAAACTTTTCGCAGCTTCGTCGATCAGGCTGATCCTTCTATAGTTGTCACGAATAGATTTGTCCCCTTTCTTTGGGATTGGCGGCAAAATGGACGTGCCCAATCAATCGGAAAGACTTCTTTCCGCCATATAGAACCAAATAGGGTGTATAGCCTAGCGATTGATGACGACCAGCGGAACTTGTAGACTTCAGGTGGAATGCCATCGTCTCTAGCAGTTTATATTATTCAGATGAATAACGACCGCGTTGGTTTCAATTGTTCTCGTTGGAGCGCAGTTGACATTGTACAACTCTACAAGAACTAGGGGTCGTATGCCTGTCGTATGGTCTATTGGTCGGTAGAGCTAACAATAAAGGTGTATCAACATTGCTCCATTTTTCTCATTCCTGCTCAGGTATGAGCTGACCGACTATATCGAGCAGGAGTGACCCCTGCTTGCAACGCCTATCTAACGCGTTGCGAACGAAGTGGCACAGATTGCCGAAATCACAGAGCCTTGCTGTATTCTCCATTTTGTCAGCTACTTCTATCCGGTACATCTTACGACCAGCCCTGGAGTTGCGCGGCCTTGCGTACACCCTCTGGCTTTCGCCCGTTCCTGATATCCTGGCTCTGTATGCTTCAACCGATCTTTGAAGTGTGTCCTCAGAGAGCCAGGTTTTAGACGACTTCCAGTTTTCCCTACTTCTTTTAGGCAGCTTTTCTGATCATTGACTGCATTATCGTCCACTACTGGAGTTGAATCCGCCAGTGCTTTGATTACTCTGGGTAATCGGGTGGTGATTGCGCATAATAGAACTCGACGTTTCTCCGGAGTAGGCGAGGCTGAGACCATTGGGCGGGTTGGTGGACATGTCTTGAGTCATGCGGATAAATGGGATCTGAATCGTGCACGAATAAGAACATGGTCCGTATCGTTTGCGTTTCCCATTGCTGCGCCATAGTGCCCGTGATAGTCTTCTACAGACAAAGTCCAACGGGACCTCTACATGATGTGGTCGATTCGGCGCGAATCGCCACGGTCTTTGGAGTACCACGTCAGTGAGTGCTTTCTGGGACGCAGGATACTTTTGCTGCAAACGACTGTTCTGTTACAGTCGGTAAGACTGACCTGGTGGTCACCATTCTCGCAGCTTTGACCGAAGCCAAATTTTCCTTGACGAATCCGATGGACCTGTACTAGCGTTCCGGTCTCCGGCAATGCACAAAATGTCGCTCCTTTGGACTCGATGGGATTATTCCTGAGGACTTCCGCAGAATCCATTTTTGCTCCCCTGTCCACCGATATGATGTGACCATAGATCACAAGCACAGTTAAGTTCTGCAAGGAGCCTTTGAAAAGTTACAAAGCCAGTCTTGCTGATTTCCGCCCCCAAGCATTCATTGCACTGTTAGCTTTATTGCCAGTAGCGAGCGTAGCGCTATGGCGCCAGAATTAGTCTCTGGGGCCGTTATGTTAATTCCAGTGACTTGTCTCCTCTCTTGGAACTCATATACTGAATGCCGGAGTTGGGTATGCGGAACTCCCAGAGACAAGTCATGTCACAGTTGTAGTTGTGCAGTGTCCCATTGTGAGGCTTTGACTGCCCACGTCCGATAGTTTCCATATATTGCAACCAGCTATGTAAGTCTGTTTCCTACAGCAGTCTTTACACCTCGACCGCTGGAGTGGAGGCTCGCTGTTTGTCGGGGAAGCCGTAGCATGGGTACGTGTTTTCAAAAGTATTCATTGAGGTTCAAGAAAATGAGTCACAAACCGGCGTCCCCAGCACCACTATGGACTGTTGTACTACGTGGTTGCCCAGTCCGAATTATGTGTAAGCTTACAGTACCCCACTCGGCCATTTTTCGAGGATGCTTCTCTAAACTTAGCCCACCCAACAACAGCCTACAAGGCAGCAGGGTTAATCCAGATGAGCCAGTGACCTGCTGTGCGGTTCATTCGTCTCTTCGAAAATTCTCGGTCGGGTAGTTTGGATATTTCTTCCTTTGTAGCCACTGGATCAGTAGATCTCGTCCGTCCATTCAGAAGTATCTCTTCTCGCATGCCGAACACCACATCACCAACTTTCTTAGACCTCAGTTACGCTCAGCTCAGCTTCTCCCTCCCAGTCCCCTTGGAGAGGTTTACGAGGCGTGGCCGCTGATGTATGCCTCATTTTCTTGGAGCCACGTATGAGATTCGAGTAAATTATGAAGACCAAGGTGATGGAGGAAGTCACCAGGTGCTCCGATATGCGGCTCCTTTCAAACAACCTAAAAGGTTTCTATCCCTGGACCTCTGGGTTTATGGGCCCAGCGCCCTTCCGTTTGGGCTAAGCCATTTTGTGTAGCTCCTTTGATCCTTGAGGCAAGCAAGTCGTCACACCATTTCAAAGTGCAGTCTCTTGATCTTTGATACCAAAGTGCAAACCATGCACATGCGATATGATAGACAGTATGCAATAATGCAGCTCCACTGACTGGGATCACTAGCAGGGTGCAAAATCCGAAAGACTAAGGAAGCATGCAAAAGCATCAATACATAGACGGCTATCTATGGGAACTGTGCAATTTGTCGTAAAAGGTCGGAAACTGCTGAGGGTAAACGATCACATTTTTTACAATGGTACAATCAGATAAGTTGAGAAAAAGTTTGAAAATTGCCGGCTAAAACTTCGGCCGTATATAAACCATTAGGTGTGGCGTTAGAGTACAAAGCTCTGGAATATCCCCGGTCAGTAATTTATCAATTATCCAATTTCAACAGAAAAGTAACCGCGAGAAGATGCGGAAACTGTGTTCAAGTTTGATCAAAAATCAGGGATACACAGCATCAAGCGAATACTCCAGCGATTCATAATGGGCCTTCATAAGACCAAAGTAAGTACTGGATAACTGAGGGTTTGATCGCTGGAAAGCGAATCGCGTATCTGTGTCCAAACTGCGGTGTGAGTGGAGGTTCCACTTGTATTTACCATAGATTCATTTCACTTTGCAACATCTTCAAATAAAAATGAAATGATATATTTGTTGAGTCTCTGATCTTAGCTCTTGCTTTCCCCAACGTTGATAGACCACAGTCGTGAAACAATAATTATTTCCTTCATGACTTTTTAACCTCCGGTGAAATATTGAGACTGCGTTAAATCAATCATCCAGAGCATGGTAGGATTTACATCGGCCTTTGGTTGTAGTCCACACACCGTCGTGAATGCTGTCATTGCTTATTCCTCCTCTAGTGAAGATGGACGCTTGAGACTCCGACTTCATATTAGTGTTTTTACGCACCAGACTCAGTACTAATACTGTTCTAGCTTTTCTCATCTGTATTTAGTCTTTCGAACATGGATTGGACCCAGAAGCCAAGGCTTACCTTTGACAAACCATCAGTCGATGGGCTAGTTTTATCAGTCATTTAGTTGTACAAATTCCAATATAAAGAGCACGAACGATATAACCTGGCTCTCATATAGACTAAACGATTATTACCTAACAATGAGCCCATGCTTGACGCAGTTCGTCATCGTTATCGTGAGCTATGATGCGATTGGTGATATGCAGTGATTCGGTCATACACGTGATCTTTGCAAAACAAAAAACGTACTTATGCTTGCGAAGCAACGGATACCAGTTTAAAAGAACATCAATTCATCATTTTTTTACGAAACGTGGCATTTGAGTGCGGAACATGTTGAAGATGTTCTGAATGGTGCATAGCCTTTTGATACACTGAACAATAAAATGCTGCAAAATATGTTGTGTCCGATCGGTTTTTATGACTCGAAAATTTGATCAACGTGTATCCATTTAGTTACGTTTCATTCCACCTGTTTTTGTTCTTATGACATAGTGGATCTCAAAAAGCACTAACCTACAAGATACTACAGAATCCTACGCAATAAGTACAGCCTAAAGTCTCTGTCAGTCGTTCTCACTCATCCACCAGATGTGAACGTTTCGCACCGTTTATCCCGGATCACCTTTGACCAAAGTCTACAGTGCTCTATCTGGAGTGAACACTGAACAACATCAAGGACAAGACTAAAACAGAATTGTTTTTTAATCCCGGTTGATAGCTTCATTTCGTCTTTGCTATTATATACCTGTAATGTATATTTTGTTTATTTTCCCCAGTTTTGTCAAGGCCTTTTTTACCGAAAAGTAAGCAAAGGACTTGCAAGGTCTGTCCTACGAATATAAATAAAATATATTCTCGAATTCTTTCGAAAGCGGGCGAATGACGGTCTCAGCCTTATACTAACGGAAGTGGAACCTGTTGTCTGTAACGGATGCAAAGTGACAACAATGATCATATTATTGGTTACCCGTGAAATAAGAATATATTGATGGGCTACCGTTAGATCACATTAAAGGGTACATATTTCACGGTCCCTACTGATAACTGACAAAATTATACGCGGAAATGGCATGAGTTCTCCAATCAGCAGAATGGCACCCATCCATATTTGATAGAAATTATGACATGGAATACTATCGTATAAGTTATCAGAAAGTCTGCTCCATGCATGATGTTAATCCTAACCTCCTCCTTAAGGCACCTTCAACATTTACTAGGTAATATTGTAATAAGTTATTTCGCAGCATTCGGTTTGAACTGACCGGAGAACTTGTGCAACACTACGAGCTGGTTGGATTTCCCACTAAACCAGCATTTCATGTTACTAGTTACGCCAGTTGATTCCCCTTTCTTTAATTCTTTTCCGTTAATTTTTTCTTTCAGGGATTAGTGCGAAAAGTGTCTTCTAAATTCTGACCGTTTTCTTGAGTTTGCTAACGACGATCTGTGAATATGACCAGATCTTACCACAATCTGACTGTAATCTCCGTGCCTAATCGCTTTACATCGTTTTTAAGACTCTATTCGATTGCCTTTCTTCTGTGGTGACAAAACTGCTTTGGTACGCTAGGAAGACAAACGGTGATTAAAAATAAATGGATTATCGATCACCCACATCAAATTCTAGCCGTGCACGAAACCACATGCCCTTTATATTCAACCAATAACCTATAAATAAACGTTTACGTGCCTATACACACAGAAGCAACTTCTGAACCGAGTCATAATTCATTCTTCCTAGTCGTTTTGTGGAGCAACGCCTATACGAATATGCAGCAGTAACAAATGTAAATCTTTTGTCAACATTCCTGCTTGTTTGATTATTCTCTGAATTTCCAGCACTCTACTTAAAAGTATCGACCGACAACCCACAGGATCACATGCCCATCTTATTTTTTGTTTCGACTGAGCATGTAAAGAGAACTTTGAAGCTGAACTCAAATGCTTATTGCAGTCTAGTTTAATTGGATTGGCCCATCTGTTAGATTATTATGTAAAAATATCAGTCTAAAGGATGAAGTAGCGCACAGACCCACATTCGTTGATTGAATAAAATATGACAGTCCCACTGAATAACAACATTTCGGAAAAAGCTATTCTATTTATTTATCCAGATCGTATCCAAGTGAAGGAAACTGCAATAACTGAAATTTCCCGCTCCTGCTCAGTGACTACCGGAGAAAAGTTTACGCCAAGACGTGGATTTCACCCTAACAGCCCAACCTTTGACTCATTTTAATACATCAACTTCTAATTTGATATGAAGTTAGATAATAATTCACTGGAGATCATATTGCGCTTTTCAAAACTAGTGATCTGCGCATATAACTATTTCCGCGGATAGGATGAAGCTCACTGCTATCTGAGAATTTGCTCTGTGACCAATGCGGGAACCATAATCCCACCTGTGTCCCCCGGGAGGCAAAAGCCCCGTAGATAGTGAGCACGATACCTATTCTCTTTACTGATTAGGTCTTCATTGCCTTACTTCCTTGTTCCGTTGGCCGAGGAGCACATGGAGTTTACGAAAAGGACAAGAAGTGTATCATTGAATATCAGCTGCGAGAATAACTTTGTCTGCATTTATCAGCATTATGGAAAGAATGGTTGGATAAAGGCTATCGGTGGTCGATAGTTGAACGTTTCTCACTTCTTATTTCCCACAAATTCCTAAAGGGTGGAAATGATATTACTAGCACTTCAGTGAAGTTTGCGGGTATACGTGGACATTTTGGCAATCGATCAGGCTTGGCGGCTTCTAGAAGCTCATTAGTGGAACATTTACGCATACCAACTGCATACCCTACTCACATATGAACGAATTGTATGCATACCAGGCTTTTGTTTGGCGGTTCGGTGGCTCACAAAATAGCAAACTCAAAATTCAAATCAAAAAAGAGCATCATTTCTCTGCTGTAGAAAAAAATCAATCAAACATTGGTGAGATTTTATCTTAACGTGTGCTCTGACCGACTGGGGTAGTCAAACGATGACGCAAGTGACCAGAATAGACGGTCAGCAAACAGAAAACAGGAGAATGAGGTTACTAAGAGAATGAAGCGGAAGTTAGCATAAGAATCAATTTGAAAGAGCGATGTCGTTTACTGAACGTGCATCGGAACCAACGGGTCAGTAAACAAATGAAATACTCAGAGTAGGACAGCCCAGGAAGGACATAACCCGGAGCACAGAGACAAAACGGGCAGATGATGTAGTACACTCCACGCAATCTCCTGGATCGAGGCAAAGAATAAACTGGTAGGATTTTCTCCGCTGTCAAAGAGGATACATTTACTGGGCACAAAGCCAAACTTGATTCACCGTACACGTTTCCATTGGTACTTTGCATACTATTGCATAGCACTTACGAACTAAAGAAAACGGCTGAATCCGCTGCCCCAGACTGTATGTATATACTAACGAGTTCTTTTTCAGTGTGCTAGCTGACCTCACACAGGTTCTGGACATTTTGAAGCGTGACTTCAAACTGGAACAACAAAGTAGATGGCTCATGCCAAACAAATCAAACTTCCCCATTTGCTTATAATGTAAAACCACGCTCATTTAACCTAACTCTATCTCATTCAGCTGTGCCCTGACCACAGAATGTTCTTCGTGAGTATGAGCTTCTGCCGTAAGAAGCTGCGTAGACTCGACGTCTTCACAAAGGTGGACTCATATTGACCATATTGTGATTGGTCGTAGCGGGCGCGGATCAATTGAAGATTGTTTTTCACTTTGGTTTGTGCCTGTGGACTCAGATCACGCTTTGGTACGTGCTCGCTTCCGTTAACGCCTCCTCCAATGTCATACCAGCATAAAAGCTGCCCGTCCTGCGCAATTGCTTTCGGTTGATAACAAAAAATCCTCCTTTCAGGCGGAACTGCCTACACGGTTATGAGAGCAGCCGAATGTCCAAGACCTAGATGGACGCTGGGAGAAGACCAAAGAAAACTTTGTATGCTACTTCTAAGGCCATACAGGACTCTGGTTCAAGTGGGCCTCACAAACAATAGATATCTTCGACATCAATTGCGCACAGCCATCTTTTCGGATGTCTTATTCAGGGAAGTGCGTAAATTTCTGGGGAGCCAACTGACTAGGAGACTGAGTGAAGACCACGAGCAGTGGTGGTTCGTGAAATTCAAAGAAACTGAAGAGGCTTGGTCTGTTGCCAATACCCGCAACATTTATGGTTTGAAGTACCAGCCTACGGTAGCCCGCTGTAATTGAGTTATTCAAGAAATCCGACTGCTCACCGATTCAGGGACTTCCTCTGAATCGTTGTGAGGAGCATTTAAAGGAACAATTCAGTCGGCTCAACTCTATATTGGACCATCAGAATGTATCAGCATCAGAAACAGTGAAGGTAGACATCCCTTATCTATCAGAGGGGGGAATTTTGTGGGAGTTAAATTTCCTGAAAAGGTAGAAAGAAGCTGGACCATATGGGTAGTCTCCATCTATTTTTCAGGGATGGAGGGTGAGGTTTGGTCTGGGATTTGAAAAAACTCTTCTGGGTCATCTAGGATAGCAACGGAATTCCCAGGGAATGGTGGTGATTGTCCCGATTTACAAGAAAAGTGACAGGTTCTTTTGTGATAATCACAGAAGAATTAGCTTGGTAGTTATTGCGTTTAAACTACTCACCGGTCTTATTCTTCACCAATTATCCAGCGCCCGTTAAATGTGAACTCGTGAGAGTCAAACCGGTTTCAGACCCTGCTTGGTTGTGTCGACCAAATCTTTACTATTTGACAAACCTTAGAGGAAAGATATAACTCCCGTAGGCTCAAAATCTGACTTCCTTAATGTGAAAGCGGCACGAGATTCTGTCGATCGCACAGTTCCCTAGTACTGCCTTTCATTAAAGATTGTGCCAAAGAAATTTATTACTCTTTTCCAATGCTTCTACGCAAATAGTCTTAACCCAAGTTCACCAGGCAAAAAGGTGTACATCTGGGTTGCCCCCTTTCGCCTTTCCCCTTCAATTCTCGAATTGAATTGATTTTTAAGATAGCCCTATCTTCGTGTGAGAATAGTGGTATCGATCTTTGCTTAGGCAATAAATTTTCGAGCTTGGGACGCGAAGACGATATTATTCTTCTCAGTGAAGATCCAGGTAAGTTACAAAATTCCTATATAACTCAAACAATAGATTGACAATGTTTTGCATGTTTAAAATGCTTCCGAGGATCTGGATTGGCCCCACTTCAGTGCCTGTGTTAACGAGGGAAGCTCCAGCCGGTGTAGATTAGTCACATCTCAGCAAGTGGACAAATATAGGACGACCTGCCTTAGCGTAAACAGAAAGCGGGTTCGGCTCTTGCCAACGTGACATCCGATTATCTGCCAACGGTCTAGTCTACGTTGCAGCCGTTAGATCTGGTCTTCTCATGGTTCACAAATATCACCGGTAAAGGTAGAAGATAGGCGAAGACTGTCAGTATACACACCAGTGTCTCCATGTCACTCCCCAAATATGGTGGGAACACCGTATCAGCAGGCAGAGGTTAGACGTAGGGTACTGGGCACTAGAGCTTAATATCTAGACCAAGTGCTGAATTCAAAATATCAAGACGGCTGGGAGGTGTGGTACGCAATTAGGCTGATAAATGTTCTAGACTTGAGCTTTTCTCCGAGGCAGGTAGTAGCTGAAAGGTAGATCCAGGTGGTCAGTCCATGACATAGCAAAAAGGTATGAAAACCTTGACCAGTGGACTTAGCCAAGAAGGACGTGTGAGACTTCCGGGTTGGGCTCCAATTGATCTGCCTATCAGATGATCAGAAACAATAAATAATATGGCTAGGGGTCACGATCAGTGGCGTAGTTGAATTCGAACTGCTTACTGGTCTTTGTGATTTAAAATTATCACGCTGATTTTTGGATTTTTTCACTTTGTCCTTCTATTCCTCCTCCCTCTTACTGGAAAGTGCTGGAAGGTAGAAAAGGAAATCGGAGCACAGAAGCACTAGATTAGTGGTTATATAGATCAGATCGAACTGACTGAACCTCACTCAGTCTAACCACTTAAGGTAAAAATCCCTCCGCTCGGTCATCAACATCCATGGTTAAACTTCAGTCACTTGATCCTCCGTAGCTGTGTTTAAAATCCGTCCTTGTGTTGCTAGATCAATTAGAATAGGTGCGGAGGCTCTTAGTTCGGATCCTACTGCTTGTATTCCGATCAATGTTATGGCATATCATTCTTCGTTGTACTTCACTGGAATTACGTTCGCAACCTCGTTGTTTGCTAGATGCGGAAAGACATTTAGCAGGTTTTGATTGTTTTACATGATATAGTGCACGAAACTCTCTAAATATCACCATTTTTCTGCGATTACCTTTGATCAAACCACTTAGAGTGACAAAATTTGATTTCTGAATGTGGTGATCCACTACTATAACTAATATACACACGAACATTAGATATGAAAAAGGAAAATCGATTTATTGCAGAGAAAGTGCTTGAAAGGATAAGAAATGGTAATAAACCCACCATTAGACGAATGGTGGAAATAACCAGCTGGTTGCGAAACACAGTGTCCTTTACAGTCAGTGAGTGGAAAATAAAGTCCAAGCGTATTTCCATCTGAATTTCTGATGGTTTCAAGTCCTTTGCTGTCAAATTCATCGAAAAGGACTCTTCCATCCACGTAAACTCGCCTCGCTAAAGGACCCCAAACATTTACAGTCACGTTTCATTCCGCGTTGAAGGTGGGCTATTTCAAGGTTGTATGTTCCCTCTGGGGTTGGCCATATGTATGGCCGCGTTGTCATTTTGTGACTTATTTTTGCTTTGGTTCATTCCTACGTTAGTCAGAAGTACCACGTATTGGTCTTCTCTTTGCCTGCTCAGATAATTCTCTTCAAATTACACTATTTCTGTCACCAACATATTGGTTGATATCCTTCGAAAAGCCACAACTGAGAATTATGGGTCTGGGATTTTTATTTTAAATCTGACAAAAGCATAACCCCGAAAAGTAGGATGGATTTATTAGCCTTCTGGCACTATAGTGCTGGATTCACCATAAAAGCTGAATTGTATAATGCCTCTCACTAGTCGGCTAAGGTATGGACAGACAGCTAGACAGGAAATTTAGCTGTGATATTCTCACCGTTTCTGCAGGTATTCAACATGTATATTTACAAGCTAAATCTCGGACATAATCTAAGCACTCATTGCAGTACACCCTTCTTCCCCAGAGGTGAACTTGATGTAATATGATATGTGTACATAACCCGTGACAGTATTTCAAAGTACCTCCCAAATACCTGGATTCACTTCCATAAGCACGAGTCTAGCAGACGGGTACATCAAATTCATTTTGAATGAAAACATCAAAAGCCCAGGTTCGAGAGTAAATTGTCTTACGTCATTTCACAAACTAATTACCATTTTCGTCCAATTATGCTTTAACTACCTGAATGACCATTAACTTCTATATGAGATAAAGCTAATCCCGTGGAAAACCCTAAACATGTTACCGGGTAAAGCTTTCTACGAAATGCTTGCCAGTTTGAGGCATCCGTATTTTACTTTTTCAATTAGCTTTCTTGGCTCTCGTATTCTTCCCACCATTCACTTGATGTCTACCAGGAAGAAAAGCCAGCTGGCTTCTGCCATCAAGTTAGCAAAGATTCAGTTCTTTAGAAGAATCTTTCGTTTCATTGCGTTTCCCATACTCTTCCCTAAAACTTTGTCCCGGTTGATCTGAAATCAGTCATCGTTTTGTGAGTTACAAATCAGTGTGCCTACCGAATAAGGCGTTCTAATGGTGATACCATCAGTTGTCAGATGCTGTCAGTGACGTCATATATCAATCAGAATAGTTAACCACTTCCCATGGTTCCTGGTTTACAAGAATGTTATAAATGCCCTCAGCAGAGGGCATTTAAGGGCTATCTTAGATCAACTAGCTATATACCAGATTCTTCACACTTCAGTGAGAGGCTATTTCGTTAGCAAACAGCCGAACACATAGTCAGTAGTCATAAATCATATACCCAATTTTGCTCCAACGTTTTCAACGAGGATGTTCTATGGAATGCCTTGTATGTTCTTCCAAAAGGCAGAGTTAAACTGTCCCCGGGGAACAGAGATTTCGGCGATGAATATGCCGATGATATATCCTTGCTGA
The DNA here is from genome assembly GCA_948099385.1 of Fasciola hepatica. Classification (NCBI taxonomy): domain Eukaryota; kingdom Metazoa; phylum Platyhelminthes; class Trematoda; order Plagiorchiida; family Fasciolidae; genus Fasciola; species Fasciola hepatica. Next base: position 278,589 of record CANUEZ040000134.1, read on the forward strand.
GTCATAACACGCAGATAATACAACACACTTCGGGCTGTTTGGCTGTTGAGATACGGTATGCACCTTGCTGCTTCTAAATGCAAAGGCTCTTTTGCAAGATTACCGGGAACCTGTGCTTTCACTTTCCTTTGTGGTGATCGGACTGAAATAGTCGATAACTTGAATTCGGTTGGGAGCCTGATAACAGAGAGAGTTGTTGTTAGGGTGATCATTTCAAACTAAGTGGGATTTATGCCAGCCTTCGCAAACTTGCCATAAATGTGGCGCCGCCGAGAAACCCAGCTGTCTCCTAAGGGACGGGGGTACCTTGCAACAGTTAGTAATATTTTATTCTACGGTTAAGAGACCTGTTCTCTTCTGGTTGAGGTTGCTCGGCGTCTTTCCGCGTCTGAATACCGATGTCTACGAAGCATTGGTCTCATCTGGCGGGAACATCCAGTCAGTATTGATGAGATGCGATGTCATGTAGCAGGCAACGATGATAGGCCTCTGAAAGAAATAATCGCTCTACAACGTCTCCGGTGGCTTGCTCATATTTCATGAATGCTTGCCCATCGTCTTCCTTCCGTTTTCTACCTCCGCTGCTGGACTAGGCTGGAAGAAACAACGTGGTGATCAGCCCATTGCTTGGCACAGAGGTATGAAAAACCTAGCATCACTATTTGCTTCGGTTGGCGCTTCCAGTCTCCTTGGGTGGGGTCAGAGGGATGAGGATTGACTCTGGTAGGATACGTTGAGGGCCACGGGGTAGAACTGAAATCAGTGGCACGAATGATGGGCCGTCTCTCTGTTGAACTCTCGCTCCCCAAGACCGTATATTTAGTAAGTAATATGTAAACATGTGGAAAAATTGCCCCGGAGGCACACCACCGGTTTCGCGGTTGTTGCCGCACATCAGTTATGCGTACCCGGTACTCCTCTGCCCACTCGTCTTCATACTCGTACACTCCGAAATTATACATACACTAGAATCTAATTTGAATCATCTGGAGTGTGAATGGATACTCTTCTTTGAAGAGCCCATAAATGAACCACAACTGTGATTTCCCATACTTATTCTTGTCTGGGTCACTGCCAACCCAACGAACAACGAGGCTGCATGTGCAAGCGCTCATATTGATATTAAGTAGTATATTAAAGTGTGGAGAAATCACATTTGTGACTCATTTATGGGCTCTTCAATGAAGAGTATCCATTCACACTCCAGACGATTCAAATTGGATTCTAGTGAATATATATATATATATATTAGATAGATAGATAGGTAGATAGATAGATAGGTAGATAGATAGAGGGAGAGAGAGAGTGAGAGAGAGCCGGAGAAAGAGTATGTATAGGATCGCTGTTGAAGTAGACGAATGTCAAGGTGCAGTCTACTCACCTTTCCTTTATGCATGTTTAGTATATAACCTTCTTCTGACGTTTAAATGCCTTTTTAGGATCGGTTCAGCAACTTACGAAAGAGTTCATTTTGATCCACTGGAACACAAATACATCATGTGCTTCTCTCCCGTGTTCCTCTATCGTTTACTTAACAAAACGTCTATGCACGTTAAAATTTTCCTCGGATAAATTTCAAAATGAAGTAATACGTCCTACTCATCATTATTAACTGCATGCATATGTCGGGTTGTACCTTGCTGTGCTGTATGAAGACATGAGGAACATTTAATATACATAAAATATATTTCCAAACTGGAAAGGTTCCCAGTTGTGTTGTCCAATACCTAGCAAAACAGTTCTTGTCGGAGAAGTCATTTGTGGTCATATTGGGGAAAAAATCTTGCTAAGCACCTCCGTTCAGTGTGCCTTTCCATCTGTTATCTCGTTCATGAACAGAATTTTTATTCTACAATTTGAATTCACCGGGTCACAAATAGTGAACAAATAATTTCTCACTTTGAATTTGACTTTTTGATAACTAAATTGCTAGGCTTGGTCTAACTTAGGCCTTTCAACTGGCTTTCTCCTCTAAAATATCAAAAAAGACAGAAGATGATACCCAAACATATATCTGATCGACAGATTAGGAAGCAGGATTCGTGGGCTGGTTTTCATCGGTCGTATTTAGCGCACCGACCAAAGCCACTGAACAGTGTGTAGTGAGCAATCAGGGAACAGTTAAAAGTACCGACAAAAATTAGGCTAAACAAAATGGCTGTCTGAGATGCGATTGCGGGCAGCTATGGTTGAGACTTTCTGTAGAGAATACAAGGTGTGACTTTTTGGAATGAACAAATTATCTGTATTTGGTAAGTCATCCAATAAGGGATTTTTTTGAAGTAACGAATTATTCGCTTTTATTTGGAAAATTTTGCACGTAAATTTTAGAAAGCATAGCAGTTCTGTTGCGAGTATTTAGGGACCTGTAGCCAAGAATAACTCATTTTAGATGATCTCCGTCAATCATTCGATTACCTTCATGGTAATAAAGGATAAGATGAAGAAGGCAATAGAAAGTAGAGAATCATAAACAATATCTGTGTCTAGGAAATAGTGAGATTGCTCAGCTGCAGTCAGTACCACTAGTTCTCTAGTTCCGCAAATAGAATTGCTCAAACGCACTTCTAAATATCAACTGAACACGGATATTGCGAAATGAATCATCTGCAGGTTTACCGAACTTATTCTCAGCTTCGTTTGCAGCGTGTGGTGAAAATGTTCATCAGGATAGCAAATGTGCTTTATCTACGGGATTAAATATGAGCAAATGAGTATTATCCGTAAGCCTGATTACACATCTTTGGTGACAAGCAAAGTTTAGAGTGCAAAAAGAAGTGACTAAACCAATATCTATCAGCAACAAGCAGATAAACAGCCTAAACCATCAGCTAATCTTCTGTTGAAGTCAAATTCAAAGTATTCCGGTCCATCCGAAGAATCGTTGCACCACGGATCTTTACCCAAAGAGGTATTTTTCAAATAAATCCTTCAAGCTCATGACATAACTCCAGCAAGTATCCCGCTTCATCGAGTGAAAGTGAAGTTGCACTGCAGCAACAATAATATTTTCAACACTATGCTTTTCGTAAGAAAATGAAATCAGGCAGGCATCCACACGCAATCGAGCCTGTCTCCGTGGCAAGTGAAATGCTGATCAATGGTTCTGGAAATAAAACGTACAATTATGCTACCCGATATTCCTTTTGAAAAAGGTTTTCCTGCAAAAAGAATGTTTCTTGTGACCGCTTCATTACCAACATTTTACAGAGAGAGAAAGCAATAACACGAAGCTACACTATTTCGTGCACCAATGCAATTACATATGATTTTTCAGTTTTGTGTGGATTTGTGTTATGAAGAGAATACAAAAGCAAAACTGAGGGCTTCCTCAAAAGACAAACTCGCGCAGAGTGGATCACTAAAGTGAATAGTGAACTTCGGTGTATTTTTTTTAAACAAGGGGAATGTTAGAGTGATCAGGAATTTATATCTTGAAAACAAGGTTGCCAATGGGGGTTACTACCAGACATGGAGACAAGAGGAATCGTTTTCGGTGAATAAACCGATTACGAAACTGACTGACGCAATACGACATTGGTTCATACCACGAACTCTGGGAAGTACATAAAGGTTGAGAATGAGTCTTTCCCGTAGCCCCGCCTTGGCGTATTCCTATTCGTCAGTCACATTCTTTTCCAGTGAAAGTCTGAATAAAGAAGGAAGGAATATTAGTGTGACATGTGTATCCAGTATCAGCTTGAGGGATCTTCTCAAGTGCAAACGGCACTAACAAGTGTTTGAACAAATAAATGAAACCTGAAAAAGTATCGGTACTAGAAGAACAAGAGAGTGTGGCGGAGAAGTTTTTGCCGTAATAGGATTGGGCTGATAGTCTCTTCACATTGCATGCACCAACCAGCGGAATTTTCGATGTGGTTGAATAATCCAGTATTGCCATTAGAGTAGATTCTATGGATCATTTTATAGAGCTGACAAAATATCTAATATTTTAGGAATGTCATGATTCCGATTATTCAAATTTTGCTGGTTATGTTGATGGCACTAGGGTGGCAAAATGTCTTCTAGAAATCTACTTTCTCAAACCGGAATTTATTCAACTTTTCAATGAAATAACAATTTATCTGTTATATCTGTGTAGACTGCTGAGCATCCACAATGACTGGTAAATTGACTGTGAATAAACGGAAGGAACCAGCAATTTGTCCATGAGTAGTGTTCATCTCCAGGTGGTTTCGAAGACAAAAACAATCCCGATCATCCGATAAGTATCTTTGATAGCAGATTCCACAAGTATTTCAGTTACCTTAATAACATCATCGACTCTGAAGAACAAATGCAAGACGACCCATACTAATGGGATTTCTGAATGTTCTCACCCATAGACCTTACCCCAAAGTATTTGAGAATAAACGCGACTGAAAGGAGATTTCCTAGTAGACTTTCCTAAGCAGCTTTATCCTCAGAGTCTTATGTGCTACACGTACTAGTTGCTTGGGCTCCGTATGATAACCTTCAGAATTGTGTCCTACGGGAGTAAAAGCCATAGGATCACGTTTCCTGTGGAGACAGATCTTCTGTTCATTCAGGTGGGTTAGCAGAAATGTTTGACTTTGAGAATGTTGATGTAATCGTCTATTATATTGCGCTTCAGAGAAATATTTTAATAACTCATTATATTGGTCAAAAAGCACTGTTCTTCTTCGTTGATCTGACTAACTGTAAATGTTCCGTCAACACAAAGACGTTATAATTCGAGCTTTTTGACAATTTTCCCTTGCTTTTCACCCAGTGGGACAACGCGACTACAAAAGTATAAACAGCAGCGATGTGTACTTAGTCAGCGTAAGGATCGTTGACATCATCTCAACAAAATATACTCCGTCTCAGTAATAATTTCCTAGGTGACCAATATTGTTCTCAAGTTCCTAAAATAGGAAGGAGGAATGCTCGTTCGGAAGTTTGATGGCTCCAAAATTGGTTGAATAAAGGCCGTTAAAAAAAGTTACTCCTCTGGGATTCACTTTAAAGGTCTTGATAAAAATGATATACATAACAGCTTCTAGTAATCTGCGTTCACTTTAACCGTGGTTTGTTGTATTATATATATATATATATATATATATATATATATATATATATATAAACTTATTAGGCAACCTAAGACGCGAAGATAATCTCTGTGGGAAGAGTTTTATTGCGCTGACTCGGTCATGGCGAGTCTGTGTCGCACAAGACGCCATAGGTACTGGTGATTCAGTGGTTGGTCATTCAGTAACTCGCTTATACATTACCTACAACAATCAGGAAAACAAAATTTGCCTCAGAGAATGCTGATCTTCCATTTGAAGTTATAACATTATTGTTCATCGAGGAACCATAGTCTGACATTCTCGGGAGTAGGTCACAGCTTATCTAATGTTGTCGAAAGAGTAAATTAGGTTGGTGCCCACGAGGCTGGGACCCTGCCTTCGTAAAATATTTGGTCCTTGACATCTCCCCTTTAAAAGTTTACGTATTAAGATAAGAATGTTATGTTTTTGTGACTCTCTTTCTCAACTATATCAGTTCATGACATTTGTTTAGGTACGAATTTAACTTTTTGGATCCAAAATCTACTTCGATTTAATTGCTGGACGATAAAATATCCTAATCACATGTCCATTGAAATTATAGCCCATTTCAATCTCATTTTCTCCCTCGTGAACCTTTTCTCTCCCAAACCAGCTCATTGGGGATTAAATTGAATCTCTTTACCTAATCCGATTACTTGGGATACATTTGGGAAAAACCATATGGATAATGTTTTCCGGCAAATATTTGAAAGAACTGCAAAAGGGTATTTGCTAATATGAGAAAATATTTTCCATCGTGCAGAATGATAAAACCACGAATACGTTTTTCTTTGCGTGCCACAATTTAGTTACTTTTCTGATAGGGTTTATTCCCGAAAGTAACGCCCTCATTCACTGAGTTTATTCCAAGCCGAAAGAAAAGATCAAAAACTAGTTCATCAGAACAAAAAGATTTAATCTAAGCGATAAAAGCATGTAATTATTAGTATGAGTATGAGCACACGAACAGGTGTACAATCAAATCTTGGGAAGAACTTGTAGAAACACGATTGTATGAAAGAATTCATCAAAGAATATCATGCCCCATGGTTGATGCATAACTGAGTTCCACTTTTTATGGTTCACGGCATTAGGGCTGCCAACGTCGCACTCGGATTGCCTGTTCGCAAAGTGTATACATTTTATTCGGAAATTTCCCCATTTCCTGATACGTATTCTTATTTGAATAATTACGCGGATTAATTGATAACATACGTCGTACGTTAGATAAAATTATCTATATAAACATCGCGTACAACCACAATTATCGTGCATCCTTACCTCCTTTTTGTTTACTGTTATTGATTTCACGACTTAATTTGGTACCCTAAAACTTGTTTGCCTTCCATGATTCTTCTGTGCTTAAAGGAAAATCTTTATTCGGAAGTTCCGGAGCTCTAATATTGAACTACAATTCCTTTGGCTGTGTTATACTGACATTCCGACCGAGGTTTTCGTCTGACTGTTTATGGATGGACTTCCAAATGAAGTAGCTCTACTTGATTGACTGAATAAACAGACATGGTATTTGCAAAACTGTTCGTGAGACTGAGGAGGCTATCCAAAATGCCGTAGAGTGAACCAATTTTATCATGGTAGACGAGACTTCAATGGTGATATGCCTATTAAACGGTCTTGAATTGGTGAAAAATGGGGTTGGCATATGAAAAATAGCAGCTGGTTTGTTCTAGCATCGAGGCTCATGTCAGGTTGACCTGAGGAAGAATAACATGTGCCGGGTTGTTATTGTAAGATATAGACCTTTGGGAATTATACGGAATAAAGCTCACTGCAGGGTGATTATATCACATAGATATCTTCCACATAAAAGCTTGAAGGCATCGTGGCATTCGGAGGAAAATCATGGATTAACAAAGCATCACAAAATAATTTGAAGTTAGCGGAACCGTATAATATCACCTTAAATTTAAAGGTACGGACTGGGTGAGCACCAAAGCTATCCTGCGTAGAGATTGGATTTTTGAGATCCAACCGAATCGTGTTATTTTCACACTTGAGAATCCCTATTTTTGAGTCAATTCGTGATTAATAACTGCCAACACAAATAAATAAATGGATAGCTATAGTTACTTCGAAAAAGCAACTGATATTTGTCTCATTTCCATATATGAAGAATCCTTTCTGAGATAATGAGGCTTTGCAGTTCGAGGGAACTTTGTGGTTGCGGAAAAATGGCCTCACTTTTGACTCTACCATAAAGAATGTTTCCATTCAACTCCAAGCTCTTTTGGGGGAATTCTGTTCGTGTTTGCCGCACTGTAAATGACTGGAAGGGAGAATGAACTCAGGAGCTGAAGCAATATTTAATACATCATTAACTTTCCCAGTGACGTTCCAAGTAATACTATGAACAACTAATTAGAACGTGCTACATTTACATTCCGTCTGGAGGATCCATTTGAAGTTCCAGGGTATGAATTTGTCTTTTCTAGAAAAAGTATTATATAACTCGGTAATATGCGGTTGAACATCCACGTCTCTTTAGACAGATGAATAGTAACATCACTTCTCCCTCAGGGCACTGGACCAGCTCATGTCTACCGATATGCGTATGGGACTTGGTACCTGTCTGCGTCCCATCACACAGGTCCAAAGGTATGTGAACGACTTTTACCGTTTCAAAGCCAGAGATAGATGCACGCACAGTATTTCAGTGCTCCTGGAATTCGAAGGAAAAATTACTTTTCCCCTAATATTTTCATTACAATGTGTTTTACACAGTACCAAATAAATCACGTAAAATATTCTACTATTTGTGATTTTGGTGGCCTTTGTACAGAGTCACAAAAATTTTCACTACTCTTGTAAATTAAGCATAATCAAAATTTGACCACCCACCGGGCACGTATTTCTTCGGTGCTTATCAGTTGAAATGATTTCGTGAAAACTGTGTGGCTTATTCATGTGGAACAATGGGTTTATGTGGGCAAAGTAATTACACATCCAAATTGGATTGTGGCAAGCTTTGCTCCATTAAAAGACGAATGCACCAAAATGAAATAAATTCACGCAGAGACAATCTTTCCATGTAAAGTCCTAAAATCCGTCACGAAGAACAGTGAACGGAAACAGGCGGTTTTATTTTTTGGCTGATATAAAGTCAGAATTATGAGCTAGTCAAAAATAGGTTCATCCTTCTACAAATGGAGAATTTGTATCAAATTTACAGTCGTGTTTCCAATCGGTTTAATTTATATGCTCTAACATGGGACATAACAGGCTCACAAACCAAGAAATGTGGTGTAAACGTCTCCTTCAGCACACTCGTCCCAGTGGCTGTGTGTGCGAAACTCACTGCACAGCTGAGCAGCTGCAGCAAACGTTCATGATCAATCATGTCCGAGGAGTTTTACGAATGACATCTCGCGCAAAGCAAAATCCATTCTTCTATAGCAATGTGACCTATCAGTCAATTTAGACATTCGGTTGGGAAGACTGCTTAGATGTGGACAATACGTCACAAAATAAAGTTCACGCTTAAGTGGTGGGCATATCTGTCGACCGTTTTTGTGCATGTACGGTAATAAAAACCATGAACGCCTTATAGATTCGTTCTCTACAATCCCCTCTTAGCATCCCTGACTGGATCTAGGGTGATATGGAATTGTTTTCCACGTTGGAGATGGAAATTAATTGACCTTCTACAAACTGCAATGCAGAGGTGAATATGATGCATGCCATGGAGCACAAAATGAGCAAGTGGTTTATCGAATTCCAAACACAAGGCAAATGCATTGGAAAGTCGGAAAGGTTAATATGTTATTACCCGCAGAATATTTTACGCTTCCAAAAATATGACAAAGGTTTACATGTAAATGAAATGTTATAATAAATAAATTCGTGATTCACATTCCCACACTTTTGTGGATTAATACCTTAACGAAGTTGTGAATCCTTTTAGTTTATCTTGCCATGTTCTTCACCCGGATGGATACGTAACTCAAAAGGCCTGCGGATTAAATTGTCTCGGTTGGAATGTGCAAAAAAATTAACAGCATTATCAGAGTGAGAAGTTCCCGCATGGAATAAAGAACTTATTCGAATTTGGATAACTGTTGTATAGAAGTTCACTTTTAAAACTCTATCTGATTGGCTTTGGTCTTGTTGTTCCTGAAATAACACAGTGATTTTGAGCAGCTTGAGATTAGATTTCACATAATAAAATAAGAACAATAAGAACATTCAACGTCTAGCGTTTCACCTTCGTTCCAGTTTGTAATGTGTGGTTATTGGAAGTGTATAGCTGACGATTCCTAACAAGGATGGAAATGCTGAGCAGTGCTTCCATGGTTTCCATCGATGAGTTGAATTTCCATACCGCATGGTGAATCACGTTATTATAATGCACAATCTTGTGCTGAGTTCATGTCTTGCCTTTTCTCTGGGGAAATGCTTTAGTGACGAGTGCTTGAGAGCCGAATAAAGCCGACTCTTATTTATCCCACTTGGTTACACTTGAATTTTCATGGCTGATACTTATTTCTTGCGCTTTCCACAAATTAGTGCATATTTTTAAGACGATTGAGCTTATGCACACAAAATTAGGGACTATTTTTTTGTTGATAGACAATAGAGTTATGTCGGCTTACGGTAGCTGAATAGTTCTAGTTAGTTACTTTTTCCAGGGGCACCGGTTGATAACATGAACAATTCTGTTTGTAGAAGATAAGTAAAAAGACCCCAAGGTAGGGTTTCACTATTCAGTAATATAAAATTGGTTTCTACGTACAACCCACCAGAAGAAAAGCCAACTAATCCCACTTCTATAAGGTTCACAAGGTAACTTTACCTAGATAACACGGCGCCATTTCCAGGTAAGTGTCTATTCTCGTCCTAGTGATGCCGTCGATTTCTACGATTAGTCTACGCACTTTTTTCAAGAGAAACCTAAAATGTGTATGAATTTGTATTTGCTATAGAATTACGTTTATGAAAATAGAAGTAAGTATTAGAACGGTACCTGACTGGTTCCTGAGGCTTATTGAAGTAGTGAAAGTAATTAATGAACTAACAGCCCACTAAGCTTTCATGACCTACGATGATCGAGGTGCTTCAGTCCGATTTCCATGTCCGGAAAATTTGCTACCGAATGACCGACCTTCCTGCTTGACTAGTGCTAATCTTGAAGGACTGATAAACTCAGGTCCCGTGATTAGGAATTCTGGCCTTATCCTGATGGCAGGTTAGTGTCAATGCTCGTTCTGTGTATTCTTCTTGACATCATAAAGATATGGAATCTAACAAGTATTGGTGACATCAACTTAGTGTTTACCAGACGCTCCTTTACAAGCTAAGATGTTTTTCAAATGGAAGTCACTTCCCGATATTCATATGCAATTATAAGGACTGAAAATGACTTGTTATGAGGAGCAAACATCTCATTTACTCTTGGTTTACCTAAACGTCAGTTTATGTATGATTCTGTATACGAGACACATAGTAGGAAACTCACGTACAACACAGTTCCGTGGAGCGTGCAGATGTGTATGAAAACTTAGTTTATATCTAATGAGAACACTGTCGGATTCCCATTCATCCGATTAAATAGGCTTTTATATTCCAGAATATCTTACTCAAATGTTCTTGTTATTAGATTATCAGTTATATTTTCTACGATGAGCGACTATTAGTAATCGTGATGAAAGTAATGAGTATTACTCAAACTTTACTGTACCAAATATTACTTCAAGGGAAAGAAGCCAGATACAGTCTTTCTAATACGAGAGTGAAAACTGGAGAAAAAATGAAGTGGCTTTCTTGATATTTAGTCGAGAATTAAACTGACAAGAATCGAAATGTAACATAGAACCAATGAGTAGAAGAAAAGCAAAACTTAGTTTAGTCCAACAATATACATATATATATATATATATATATATACGCTTTTTTAAAAAAAGAGAAATTAAAAATAAGTTTTCCAACCTTGAGTGATACCAGCATTTATGTAAAATGTGTGCAGGAGAACCACTGCAGACACTATGCGGATAGACAGTTAGCGAGCATTTTCAACTGTTGTAAGGCTACAAAAATTACGAGACATCTTTTTGTTCAGTCAAGCTGTTTACGCTCTGGATTTGTTTGATTATTATAGATTAAAAATTGGAGATGGATGAAAAAAATATGGTATGTGCATGCGGATAGTAAAACACAGCTCAGCCTGTAATGGTCAGACCGGCAATGGTCAGACGACCGTCATCGTGGAAGTCGGGACAGCCAGGGTTCAGTTCCCACCACCGAAGGTCAATCATTTGGCCTTCATTTATCGACCTCGTCCCCTTCCTGCATGATTGTTTTTGTTATAAATTAAGTAAAAAATAAATAGAAAGAGTCTTTTTTTTGCGATAATTTTTGATTGTCCATTGTCCGTGATTGCTTCCCAATGTTTATTGAACGGAGTACTAGATGAGATTGCAATTTAGCTGCCCTGCCCAAAATATAAACCAAAAAAGAACTTGAAAGCAGTTCAGTGTAGTTCGAACTGTTATTAGCCATGTATTGGTTTCGGTGTTCTTCGTTGATGTGTACTAGCAGAACTTTCAGTTGTGAGCATAAAATAGTGCAGAAAGAATATGAAGATGAGCGACAGAGAGAAATAGAAGAAAATGGCAAGTTGCAATACGCAGTCGATAAAGGATGTTTATGCAACGAAGAATGTTACTGGCGAGGTCATCGGACTTGATTTTCAAGTTTATCCAACTGCTGAAAGTGTGGATCGCTAGGTCCTCAAGCATGAAGAAGAAAAAGATCTTCAAGGCAAATTTCTATAGTTAGGTTAGTCATTTCTCCGTTGTCATGGATTGTCCGACTTTGATCATCTTCGAAACACTTACAGCTTCGACAAACAGTATGTACTTGGAAATCCTTCCCAGGAATGTGAGCTACATAAGTCCCACCCACCTTGGCCTGATAAAGTTTACCACTTCATCTAAATGTTTGGTTACTGTGTTTAAGACTTATGGCCAGCCTTCAGTATTTTTGCTACGGTATTTCCATTAGATCCGAAAAAAGAACGGGTATACTGATTTTCCTATAACCACTATTGTCTCACACCCTCAATCAACAGCAAAACTCAAGGACTGACCTTGTTGGTGCAGCTTGCACTGAACCCTTGAAAGACAGAAGAGTATCACATCGGAGTCAAAGATGACTCAGATGGGCAAAAGTCAAGCTCGCTTCAGTTTTCATGGATATACTTCATCCCATGGTTGACCTCCTCGCGGAATACAGCCGAGTAAATAGCCTAATTCATCTATTTTACATATTCTCCTCCAGTTAACGTAAGGTTGGGTGATAAGTTGACGCATTTTTACAGCCGCTTCTTGAACTATGAACCTTGAAATAAATTAAATTTTACTACAAAATGACAAGCTTTTCAGAAAAGCTGGCACCTCACCTGAATCTTCAGTTAGAAGAACTATGTAGTTAGCGTATTCAAGGTCTGACAAGTTTCCACTTGGGAAACGTTCGATACTACGGTCTTCACACACTAAAATGGCTACCTCTGGGACCATGCCAGCTATTAATTTAAGTTTAGGAGGATTAGGCGAAGCACTAACAGACACCGTTTGGGTATCAGCTGAGTCATTGAGTCGTAAGTTCCCGTCCAGAATTCAGAACTCTGCTTGAGCCAGCTCACTGATAAGACGAGAACGGATTCCCGATTGATGATAGCACGAAATATCATCAGTCAACCAATCAGTAGAGAGGTTACCCGATGAACATTTGCACCAATTAGTTTGTGTTGCAATGCTTGATGGCAATGATCGTTTCTTCCTATATAAACAATGTCTTCTGAGGGAATGAGCTGAAACTATTCGAAGGAAGAAAGTCTTCTTATTAGAGTCGTGTCATTTACCGAGTTGAACTATAGTGAAATAGCGCTGAAAGACGGAACCTGGTTTCGGTCATTCACTTAAATTACCATTCTCATGGGCATTCATTTATTCGGTAAACTCTTCAATAAGAGGTAGTTTGAGGAAAAAGTATAGTATGCTAATTTAGATGCTACACTCAAATCATGAGAAAATATCGTGAGGTTAAGAAAAACATGCCTATATTCCAGAATTTTCATAGTATGAAGGAGATTTCACCATAGCCTCGAACGGGTCTGAATTCAGCTCAGCTCTTGCAATATAACTGTCAGTGAGCATTAGATTGTCGGTAGAAAATAACAGCAACGAGTAGTTTAAATGCCATGTTATCCAGACTTATTTCTGTGGGGTTTTCACAGAAGAACCAGTTGCATTTTCATAAGTCCGCACGATCACCGATTCACAGCAACTCTTTGGAATATTCTTCTTCGCCCATATCCAACCGAGGAGTTTTGAAAACTCCACTGGTAATACTAACTCAAAATCTTTAAAAAAACGAGGGCAAACCATATGGTTACGCAATCCTAAGTAAATTACTTTAGCCTGTTTTTTGGAGTGTGTCCGATATTTTCTGTTTTTCAAGATGCCGTGATCGATTACTTGTAAATAGTTTCATTTCGCTCTAAAGGGCAGGCAGTTTATGGACCATGTTATGACCGTCTCAGATGCTTCACCGTATGAGTGCGTTTGCATTGTTGTCGTAATCTTTATTCATGCATCCATATATCCCAAAGTATTTTTTCTAGGTAACGTTTATATTCTATCAACCAGGGGAAATTCTGTTTGAACAGAAAAACCCTAAATGTTCCAGAAGTTTCCCATTTACAGATGGAAGTTCCTGGTTTAGCGAGTGATCCCGTTAGCATTGCCGTTAAAAGCAGAATTCACCCAGTTTTCGCTCTTTCTTGATTCGCTAATACTAACCCACAGAAGATGACTGTTCTGGACTGTACCACTAAGAAGAGGAAGAAAGGCTTCTTTATCACGAACAATCTCATTTTATTTGCACAAAAACAATGGTTATGTCAGGAGCTGATTCATGTTCACGGTGGTTGTACAAGGCGTATTGGTTTGATTGGTGCAGGCACCGTGCCCTCTAATTGGCTGATGTTCAGGCTAAAACCGCGTGACAGAATTCGTCATCAATCCTCGCAATAGATCGACCATCCTCTCGTCCATGATTCTGTCGTCTCAAGCTTTGGATTCGGTGCTGCATAGGTGGTGGAGTACTGAATTCCAACTAGAATTGGCTGCTTATCAAGGATGAGTCAATCTGTATCCTTACAGTGACTACTAGGAATTTCTCACCAGCCAACAATGCTCTTCCCGAAAGATCACTTTTCACTGTGCATCGGTGGTTCTTACTTTACTGATGTCTACAGCCAGTATATATTTTTACGGTGCTACTGAAAGCAATATTCAGACTGTTTTGACCAAGGAAACTGCATATTTTAATTGTGACTGGATGGTTTCTCCGTACTCGAAATCCCTAAGAATGCAGGAAGAACATGCCTACTATCCTCATGATGAGGCCGCTGTGTAAAGTCGCTGTATCCCGACCAACTGTTGAACAAGCCTTTTTACAGACAGTTATTGATTAGCACAAAACAGCGGTTTTGGTCGACTTATTCTAACATAGATGCCGGCAGTCTGAATGCTATATTTATTCACCCCTTCAAGAACATCCTACGAACCTTTATCATCTCTGATCCTCCTGAAGATGAACCTTCTTCAACAGAAGCATTCGGCTTCTACGAACTCCAAAAGCGGCTTTCGTCATTCTCAATTCTGAGCAGGTTTACTCGGAGAAACAATGATTTCACTCATACACAAATCCGTTGATACTGGTGTTGCGCCCTCCTCAAGGATGCCAGTAATTTTCGTGAATATTTCCAAACACTCTACTGTTCAGCTTTTTTCTCCCAATAGCTTTTATTGATTGGCATACAGGTTCAACAGGGGCAATTAGGAATCAGTTGCTCCATATTGTAGTTTCACTTTCAACGCCCAAATATTTCTGCGAAATCAGTTCTTCATGCCTTACACCACTATTCCCCGGTCTTTATTTGGTTTTTCTTTCGCTCCCTCTCCACCATCTAGTCTATTGGCAGTTTGTCTTCTCTGCTTTCGTGGTTAAAATATTAATTTTCCTACAGAGTCCAACGTATCAGAGTTGTTGATGTTTCATTGAGTGCCCTTATAAACAACTCTGGTGCACTTCAGAGTTCTTATCCCCTACCTTTTTGCTACGCATATTACAGACTTATTCACAGCTTATCCTATGCAACTTTTTAAGTATGCCGGTGATGCGGTGCTTTGTCAGTCTACTCCTAGTCAAGTGCCTTCACGTATTTTCCTGAGAACCTATTTGGTAAGCAAAATGCTTCATCAAACTATGGCCTGGATCTCAAAGTTATCAATTTCTTCGAGCGCTTACTTTCCCATTCTCGATCTCGATTTCCCAATGTACAATCGGTTGTTAGCTCTGTCCCCAACTCCAGAGATAACTCGAACAATTATTTAGTTATAACTATAAACAGCACTCTCCAGTGATTTTCTCCTCCGGCACAGTGTAAAGAAATTGAGTCGGCACTCTTTGAAAATGGGCGCAGGAAGGCCGTTTTGTGCCAAGCGAGTTGTCAGCTTTTCCTTTGGCCAACAATACTATCTACTTATTCTAACTTACTGCTCTTCTGTTCTCTTTCCCGATTAACTGAAATGATTTTTTCCCATAACATCGCGGTGTTTCTATTATCATTCGTGTTACTTTGATTATCATGAGCTACACATTTTTATTCTTGATATATTCGCCACGGTTAGACTCATCATGCCCCTTATGAACATGTGTTGCATCTCTACCGTCCCTTATCTAACACGTTTTCTTTTTACTGAAGTGAATTTTCCTGAGGCAGTAGACCCTAATATCTTCGACTGAACCTTATTTTATTTCCTCCGTCTTTCTGCAGACGTTTGGGATGTTTCCGAATTGATGATTATCATTCTCACTGTTTCGCGGATGAAACCTGATTTTTTTACTTATGGAAGCTCTCAGTACGATACAAAACATCAAAATGAACTAAACCTCTGACGGCAGATGGATTTTTCTATCAGAGACTCTACTAGCGCCATTCTTTACATATTTTTATACATTGAAGCTGGTTGTACTAGATTTTGAAACGCTCTGCGTAACAAACAGTTACTTTGAGTATGAATCGGCAAGTCGTCTTTTCCCTTGATATATTCCCTTAAGCATGGTTTTCATAAGCACGTATTCCCAATCAGTCGTAAAAGATTGCAGCTGTCGCAATCTCAGAAACCTCTTCCTTACACTTAGCCACCCACCGCTGTTCACTGCCATTTCGCAGGCTCTAATTCGTTGAACATCTAGTACACCTCCTCTTATCATTACGTGAAAATACGAAAGAATTGATGTGCTCCCATCCAACAGTTCCAATTACCGTGCAAATTATTTTCTTTTCTGTGGACTTCCGGTCCTTTGGTCTTACGAAGCTTTGGTAGCTCTAAAGATAACCTCTTTGATCTCGCTACATCTATCATTTTCATACTAAGCCCATGACTGTATCAGTAACCTGGGTAATAAATCTGTCCGGAAGGCAGATCCATGGTTATCAACCAAATACAGTTTCAACGGAAGTTTGTCCTTGGCTAAGTTTGGCCACCGACGAAACAAAGGCGAAAAACGCGCATTCGCGGAAGAATGGGCACTGTCCACAGCCTCGGACAAAAACATTTAGCAGTCTTCAATCAACGTGCGATAGCGGCAACCAGCTGCATTATCGTCGACTTGCGTAAAGCGATGTGAACGTCCAGGAAGAAGCTTCTTTCTTGGTGCAGCTATTAGCGCGAGAATTTCCAACTGATTGAGAACAACCTGCGGTCAGAGTGCAGCTGAATAACTCCATCTTCATTATCGGTTAGATTGGCTGCCACAGCCAACATACATTCCATGTGCCACTCTGTTGCCTTTAAGCTTTCACTGTGAGCATTGAACCCAAAGGTCCCTGAAAAACATAATGCAGACAAACTGAAGCAAACCATAGTAAAATTTGTATTTACTTTTTCTTAACTGAGGGACCTTTGAGGCCCATACAGAAAAGAAGTCTCCGACACCTTAGTCCGTAGCTTTCGACATACAAGTAACCTCCCAAAGGAGCTTCACACAGACGACTTGAGACTCGGATCTGATCAAGCAGGGCGTGTTCGTGATTTACACTGCAGAATTTCTCGTCTGACCTGATGAACCTAGTAAATGAAAGCCCTAAACGAAAGGAATTATATACTCAGAAAACACTGATGATAAATTCCTACTGGGCGATAACTAGCAGCCAAAGTAACACATTTTCAATCGCTTGGGAATTAAGATTCAAGGATGTGGTATGTACTTTTTGTCTTCGAAGTTCAAAGTGCATTTGTACGAGTAGCAAGAGTCTGTGCTTGTATTCAATCTTTGTTACAAAAAGCCAGACTTATTCGGTAGCTCGGTTGCTTGATAACAGCTGTAGAACACATGGCGAAAATCGTGAGCTACGGCAGCTTTCATCAAATTGCGAGAACTATGAAATCTGCTCTAAAGATGATCAGCAGCTTTCCACGGATTAATCCAAAGCAATCGTTGACTATGGAAGGAACATCAAGTGAGCAGTGGCAAAGTTCGTTACCGTCCGTTGGGTACGTATTGTCGCCCTTCTGCTTAGATAATCACTCTAAACTGCTTTCATTGGCTCAGACATATTTCACGTACGCCTGCCTACCATCTACCTCTACCTTTTTCGTTAACCTGGCTGGCCAAAACCGAAAGAAGAGGCGTTACTTTTGGGCCGTGAGTTCGTGATGCTTACGATGAAGATAGCATCAGCACTGACTTTGCCTTGTGTCTCTCACCTGCCAGGTTGGAGTTCGAAGAATGATTATACTCCTTGGTTAGAGACTTTCAGAGAAATGGACCACAATGAATGGCTATGCAGGGGGCACTGGTCTGCCTCCTGAACTTTTTTTCACCGTAAACACAAAAAACATATCAAAATGTGTACAGTGAAAAAGAAAATACGCATTCGTTCTTTTTAATGAAAACTCTCCCCAACCCCGTTTTCCGTTTTCCCTCCATTTCAGTTATCGTGCTATTATTAGTGTTTTGGCTTTGATGCCAGCTCGGTCCTGAAACTGTGATACTTATTTGTGTGCGAGTTTCCAAGCCTCAAATAACTAGTTTACATTGTTTAAATCATATTAAAAGAGGTCAATATTCACTAAACGTCAAGTACTCAAGGTTGACGGGAGTGAACTAGAGGATTTCTCATAGAGTGCTCGTCTCGTGACGCATTACATGTTGTCGATAAACTGTAAAATTTCATAAGCAC
Source organism: Fasciola hepatica (assembly GCA_948099385.1). Classification (NCBI taxonomy): domain Eukaryota; kingdom Metazoa; phylum Platyhelminthes; class Trematoda; order Plagiorchiida; family Fasciolidae; genus Fasciola; species Fasciola hepatica. Next base: position 296,934 of record CANUEZ040000134.1, read on the forward strand.
TGGATATTTTACCTTTTGACTGATAGGATTAGTTAGCGTAGGTGAACCGTATCAAATGGAATAGACTATTCTTTCAAATGAACATACCACTCCAGTAATGCAAACATATACACATAGATATGACTATTAAGGTAGCAATGTGGACGGATCAATAGGAGCTATATTAGCAGAACGACGTCATTTGATGTTACTTCCCAGCTGGGTTGACGCTTGTGCTAGGAACAAAGATTCAATGTGACTGCAACTCACAGATATGTGCATTCTTTCGCATTAGCTCAACAACCACATAGTGATGGATAAGATAACAGCTACTTAAACCGAATAACGCTAGAAGGATAAAATGTATTTATTTCACGTTGTCCTAAAATGTTGACTCTGAAATTTTGGAAGGCAAGTTGACCGAGAAAGCGCTTTCAAAAGCCCCACTGTTGTCGTTTGTTCATCGAGCGCATTCTCCTTACAGCTTATGATATCCCGTACACCAAACTCGTTTTGTCACCGTAAGGATATTTTAGAAGCTTGATCGTCCTAATGAATGTATTTTACCATCAAGTGCTACAAATCACTCTACTGGCTGCAAAAATTAAAAATTCTGCTCCAATTGTTGTTCAGTTGTTCAGTAATATCCATCACGGGGATTTTTATTACTTGTCGTATCAAATTCCACCAAAGCAATACAATGGTAGCTTTACTCTTTTTTACGAAGAATCTTCGCTTTTTAAACCATTTTAGGAGCTCAAATAAATGTTTATGAATAATTCATCCAAAGATAATTAATTTACTGTTATAAATATTTTTTAAGGAACAAATTCAAGTATTTCATCGGTCGTTGTCTTAGGACAAGCAGTCCTGTGCCTTAAAACTTGTGCTACGTACAATGGAATAGAGAAGCGAGGGAAAATAAATTCGGCTTTGATCTCGTGAGTTATATGAATATTTCGTTCTGAAAACGACAAAAGTGTGATACAGACGAAAAAATATAACGTCAGTAACACGGTGCAGTTGGTGGGAAAATTGTGAGCCAGCGTCTCGGTCACCGTGGGTAACCTTTCTCAAGGCGGTTTTACAATCAGATTCTGATTGGAAAACTGCCTTGAGAAATGTCAGCTGACAATTTTTCTTGACTAACATAACGCGTGGCGCATTGCTTTTTCAATCTACTCCGACCCTCGTTCGGTCCTGACAAACTGATTCGTGTGATATACCTTGGTCAATCCAAAACACATTTATGAATAAACCTAATGAAACAGTTCTGAACTTACGTGGACCGCGCTCCTGTGGAATCTCACTAGTACGCTAGTCTTTGATAGAGATGCAATTCAGCAATTCTCTACCGAAACACGCAGTTTCTCTGGCAGTTACTTGTTTACCACAGTTTTCTACTTACTATCCGCATGGTATTATACAAAAGAACATGCTAAGAGTTTGGGCATTAAAGGCACAGATGTTCCAGATTATTTGGTATCGATACTTTGCCAATGGTTCTAGTTATTTATCCCGAGGCCCAGAACTCGTATGATATCGCTCCCTGTCAGCTTACCACATCTCATCTGGCCTACCTTAATTGTGGTAGATTTTTTGCATGAATAATCATTACAATAGGAAGATGGCCAGTGTCAAGTAGACTGATAGTTTCAAAGAATTTTTATTTCGAGAAAACCTTCTCCACAGTGAGGTTTTCTTGATTGTCAATTATATTTCTTTTTCTTGACGCCATCGACGGCGTTCATTATGAAAGTGATATGTGTCTATCAACCTAGGTAAGTTCACCTTGGTGCCTTATTTAAAGTTCCCGTTATTCTGTTGTTCCCGTCATAGGTATGATGTTGCTGGAAGATGGAGTTTCTTTCTATGGACCCCAACGTGATGTTTTGGTTCACCGGTTGCTGCGATACAAAGCAAGAAAGTACCTTTCAACCGTTTGAGCTAGTTCTGCAAAGTGGAGAGTCAACGGTTTATTCTGTGATTAAAAATCATTCCGTTGCCTGTTGCCGGCTAGTAACTCGAATCGGCTTAAAGGAGCCGCCTCTGATTTGACCGCATATATAAAGCCTATCTATAATGCTGAGGATAAATTTACTTTGTCCTCCAGTCAGTCAATCCCTATGGGAAAAGCTTTCCAATACCTTGGCCGACGGTTGTGTGGGTGACGAGTATTCCAAGTCCAAAACAACTGACACGTAGTCACCATACCCTGGGGTTTAAGTATGACTCGTATAGCTGAAACTCATCCTAGATGGGATGACATATTCTGTGCGACATTCACCATGCTGCATACTATTTTTACGCCCTAGTTTGGATTCATTCATTGTGTACCGTTGAAGAACCCAGATAGGAGTGAAGTAAGTGTGCACAGTACTTATAATTCCCTTTTATTTATATTATGCTTATTAAAGAGTGTGATGTCATGCGCACTAGAAAAGCAAGTTTCCCACAGTAGAAGCTGAAGCTCTGATAGGTCTAGCTGCTCCCACGCTTGCCCTAACCCCAGCTTTATCAGTAAACATCCAAAAGGCTGTTGGTATCTAGATGCCGACGAGGTGATGTTGAACTTTGTACCCGTCTTCCTTTTCCTCTACCGGGAAAGAGGTCAGTTTGGACTGATTTTTTCTCTGCTTTGTTTTTTAAAGCAAAACTCCAGTCACCATGTTCTTAAGATCACAGTGAACTGCTGATAATCTCATCCGTGATCATTTACTAATTGAAGTGCACCTGTGGAGCAGCTTCCTTCCGTGGAAATAAAAGGTGGCTATCAAAACACATCAAAATGCAACACCTACGAGAGCTTAGAAGTGAAGGCAGTGGAGTGGTATCAAGTTCAATATCTGAGCGTCTGGAAAATGTATATTTAGCAATTCGGCAAAGGGTACTGAAAACCGCCGAGGATTTCGTCATCCGTCTCTCAAAAACTCAGCTTTAGACCTGGTGAAAATAAGCCTAAGAGCCACAACATGTATGATCAAAAGTCAAGAGATTTGCACACCAGTATTGTGGTGAAGCAATCTAATTATCACCCGTTACCTAATCCAATCATCCCCATATGTTCCCTTCTATAAGGTAACTCATTCATCCTCCCGATTCTAATCTTTTCACTCTGACTTAGCATGATTTGTACCCCCCTTATAGCAGCACCTCTCCCCCTCCTCATCTACAGTGAACACCGTTGGGGTCGATCAAGTTCTTCCGCTCCTCGGAGGTTTTCACTTTCTGGAGAAAATGAGCACAAAACATGGTTTATACACGAATACTAGTTGTCAGCACCTGATTAACATCTGAGAGTTTTAACTAAGAATATTAGTACCAACATTTTCAAAATACGTCACAAAATGAACTTTCAGTAGCAATATATTCGTGCAGAAAGAAACCCACCGGTACTCGTTTTCTCCCTTTTTTTCTCTGATATTTATGGGGCATAAATTCCACGCACGATAATAATGCTAAAATTCGCAGTAGATGGGCAGCCTGAATTGCTCTCCTCGCCGGAAACCTCTGGTTATGAGGTGTCTCTTCGTCGTCGCCACTTTATGGGATAAACATCTCTGCGTCTACAACGTACTCCTTGTTTTCTTTCTATAGATAAATCATACGAGGTAGGAAAGATAGCATTACTAAAAACCCAATTGATTGCAATTTCAATTCAATGGAAATTGACGTTATCAGTGCAGTCATTTTTGAGACTCACAGGTCAGTCCGCGCAGCTCAGAAGTGAGATTGATTTTCCGGAAATTCCGGGGTTTTTAAAACATAGGAAGATGAGAGAATGAAAGAGTTGGCAAAACTGTTATCCTCTCCTTGTTATTTTGAATGCCTCTGCACTGGTAACCACTCATACACAAGCTGCTTGTTTGAACGATTCTTACATAAGAACCAGTCTCATCACACTTAAAAATGTTCTTCGAATGCGAAATTTTTCGCTGACTTGAAGTTTACCACTATCAGACAGTTTTGTTGCCGGCTTCATTTCTCACAATCATGTGGACTCGCGTTCTCCATATAACTAACTGGGATGCTATTCTCTGTACGTAAACTCCAATCATGTGCAAATCAACACTCTTCATTCAACCACCAAGGGGTAGGGTTCTTGTTTATCGTCCTGTCACCGTTTATCAGCACTTGCGAGTCATACTTTCCGGGTGGAAGAATTGTGGTGACTTATACAGTGAAATCAGTACACTTCCTAGCTGTGACAAAACTCTAAACGTACATATTCAGTAACTACCACCGGACTCCGTTTTCATGTAAACTTGATGGTATTGGCCTCAGAATGAAAATCACCTAGAATGTATACCTCAGAAATTTTCCTTTTGTTCAGTCACTTATACTACTTCCAAAATCTCTTGTATAATTGTTTCCCACAACGAGCATCTTTCATCCCAGATCTTACTGCTGATAAACATTTGTTTCGCGGCTCCTCCTGTGCCTTATCTTTAAGGTTCCAACCTACTCTGTTTCTATTTCTCTCCCCGTCCCAACGTATTCAAAGCAATGCCTCGTCCTCCTACCCCCCCCCCCCCCTCCCCCACCGCACAAAAAAAGATCTACCACTTGTTTTATCCATTTATGATCAAGGTTGTATTTATTGGTCCCAAAAGTGTCCTTCAATTGAACAGCGCAGTAAGTGTTGAGGATTGGATTTCCATTTTTACTGATGTTTCTGGATCAGTTGAACATGAAACCATTCATTTATTACGATGTCTCCCACTTTAATTTCCCGACCGGCAGTTCTTCGTCTGAAGATAGCTTTTCTTCTCTCGTTCGATGATACCTATACAAGAATCGTTCTTCCCAATACGCTTATCTTGTCTCTTCTGTTAATCTATCCCTAGTAATCCTGGTCACTTGCAAGAAGTGATCCATAAAATAGATAGCAGAAAACCATTTTGAGCACCATCGTGAGACTCATTATTTCTTTTAACCAAAGTATTCATCTGAAAATCGTAACACGAGTTTTACCAGCACTTTGAAACTTACTTTTCTTCAAGCACAGAAACAACAAATTTGTTTTTGCCGTGAATTTTTCCGCACCCCTATTTTGTGGTAGGCTTCTTGGACCGTAGGGTCTTCTCGTTTTTACTGTGAACCGTGTTAATTCAGATCAACAGAATGAACACTTCGTATATCAAGGCCTTTTTTAGATGGATGTTTTTAACTTGCGGTGTGAAAGAAAGAAAGATAAATCGATTTTTATCACCTAATTCAATTTTCTGTCGCCGGATACTTACAGAGGATAAGCTGGCTTCACGAATGTCCCTGATCGCGGTTGTCTATGCTGGACGGCTGGCAGCAAGATCATTACAGATGCTGGTTCAGTTCAAGCTTCGTTGGCTGGTGCCGTACACTATATGAAGGTCAAGTTTGTTTGTCTTCAAATAGGGCATCCAAATAGGTTTTCATTTATGCTGCTCATCGTGGTCTCCAGTCTGGACATGGAGATGGTGTCAGTACAATGCAGGTTAGGGCTCGTTCCGGTTTACGGAGAATGTGCCCAAACCACCGCTGTAGGCTGAGTTGTATGCGCGTTGAAAAACGGACCATGTGGCAGCGATTGCTAGTGATTTCGTTTGATAATCTGTCTCCTAATCTTACTTTTAAAACAGACCTAAAGCACCAGTAATCGAAACTTTCATTCCTCTAGTATCCTCAGCGCTCAGCAGCCAAGTTTCGCCACCATACTGAAGGATTGGTCGAACAGCTGTACTGAATACTCTGAGGTTGATTTCTAGACTAGTCCCGTTCCATCATCAGAGTATTTTTCGAAGCCACGTAAATGCCGTTCGGGCCGAGTCAATCCGTAGTTTGACGTCATTTGTTGTTTGTCCGTTTGGCAGAATGGTAGGGCCGATATACTTAATGTCTGATACCATTTCTATCGGTAGTTCATTGAATTGTGGGCTTGGTTTGCACGACAAATTTAGTATTACGAACATCTTTGCATTGATGGTATTTACTTCAAGACCGATCTCTGAAACGTATTTATCAACCTCATCTAGGGCAGATTGCTAGGTCTTCAGGTTTTTTTGAGCACCATTATATCGTCTGCAAATTCTAGGTCTCTATTACTGCAGTCTGTGGCAAATCGGATGCTCTGACATCCGTCTGTTACCCTTTGTATTACCCAATCTGCAAGAGATTTGAACAGCACTGGAGATAACGGGCATCTTCCTCGGACTCGTGCTCTCAGTCCTAATGAACAAGACTCTTTACAGCGAAATAGGAAATATGCTGATATTCTAGCTTAATACGACTTCACTAGGCTGGTCTAATACCTCTGTAGCAACCGCAAACTGGTCTGTCACCTTTTTCGAGAAACGAAAGCAAACCGAGATGTTCCAATCCGATGAGCATTTTTCGGTTGCCCAAAACAAGTCAGATAAGGTGTGCAGTAGCTTAGTGACTAACAAAAGGCGTACCTTGTGGATTTCGGACGGAATTAATTCCTCAACAGAGGATTTGCCAGGTTTTAAACGGTCGATTATGTTAGCTGTCTCCTCTAGTGACAGAGGAACACATATGACTCTATACGAGGGAGCTGTGATTGAATCGATGTATACCGGTACTGACGACCTGGTTGAGATACTCTATCAATCTAGTTATCTTTCCATCCATATCAGTGGTGAGTACACGAGCAGAATCGCGCAAGATAAGTTGGATGGACTGCCTGTTAACCAACGCTAACAGTATTAGGCGAAATAAGTTTGTGAGGTGACAACCACTGGCTGCAGTTCCCATCTTATTTGTCTTTTCGTGCCAGTCATTGCGTCAGTGTCAATGCGATCCAAGTTACCTCGCGTCTGTGCTGCTATTCTGGACGGCGGGATGCACGGGAATCTTTAGCTAAGGCGGCTGGACGGACATTATCCTCGAGTATCCAGTCTATAACTGTATTTCTTGGTTTTCAGTCCATCCACTTGGTCTTGATGTACTGTCATTTTTATTTTAAACCACGGCATTTCAGCCGAGTCTGTGGGGTGGTGTGAGGTGGAAGCTTTCTTCGACGGCCGCGGTCGTATCTCTTTCATTAGATCTTCTGTTTCTCCCCAGAACTTTAGTAGTTCCACAGTAAAGTGTTTCGGAGGAGTTGTTCTTTTATGAGTCATCAGCCGAAGGTAAAAGTTCGAACATACCAGCACTTGACCTGACCCTCCTTCGTTGCCTACCTCTGATCCACGCTATGATCTGCGGTCTTTTGTTGACAGGATCCACCAAGACTGAACCAGCACATTATCAGTTTGATGAGCTCTTCCATGGTCATTAGAATACCATCTAAAAAGGTCTTCCTGGATGTTAGAAACTTGTGTTGGTTACATGCATCCGGTTCAAATCATAGGATAAATTTCCCGAGGATGTGTCCTATCGATACATCTTGCAAGCTTGCCCAAGCATTCCTGCTATGACAAGTATATGTTTCCTAGGATTGCAATTTCAACCGTGTGAAGACTGTCGTAGATCTAGTTCTTCCCACTAACGTCAGACTGGAGGGCTGGAACGTAGATCGCAACTACTGTTAGGTTGACAGGGTTGGCTCCTGAAAGGCACCACTGTGATTCTTCTATTTCCAAGACAGCAGAGCAAAATTGGCCTGGTGACCTTAAACTACTGCCACTACTCGCTGACCAGGAGTTCCTGAGCCACTGTGGTAAGACCACTAATTGCCATCTGAGGCTGTACCACCTAGTCTTACTTCGAACAAGCACTCAATATTCACTTGATAGTCATGTAGCGTGCGCACAATCACTGCCTGAATTCCAATGTCCAAGTGAGCTCTCAGCCGCAAGCTCTACACTAGTATCCATTGCCCGGAAATTGGGACGTCCATCAAGCAGCTGGGTTGTGTCTGCTCACAACACTCATTCCAAAAAGTCAGTGTGGAAGAACAAAACTCTGAATTCAACTAGCAATCGAGTTTTCCGTTGTACGGCTCTCTAAGAGCGCTATCTTATCACAGCTTTACGATCTTCATCGCACACAATAAATCCCCGCAAGCTCTCTGTAAGTAACTGCCAAAATTCAAATGGAAAAAGTCCCGTAGGACTGATAGCTTTCACCCAAGTATTACCTAAGCACAGTTTAACTACATTCACACTGGTAATGATATTATGGAAGACGTTCGGGAGCGGCTGGCGAACGTGTCTCCTATCGGGTCTAGCAGCGAATACCAACGATATCCCCTCTATCGGACGAATAGAGAAGACGTAAGTCGGTTTACAGATGCGAGGTGTATTCTATATATCGTGGCACCGAAACAGTACCGATACGAGAAATACACCGAACGGAAAACGGAACGAAACGCGACGGCTGTGCTGAGAGCGAACTGCGAGCGAACGAACGAAAGTGAAAGTGATTTGAAACGAGGTCGACGGAAACCTCGGAAAAGTCAGTCCTGTAAAACGTAGGCAACCGGAGAACACTGAGGTCAATGTCAAACGTCAGAAAAGATCGCGGAGAAAACAGATCCAAAATGGTGTCCAGAAAATAGTCATTTTCTCAAAACGATCGAGGTCACTACAATACAACTAATTAATCGGCCTTCAGGTTGTTAAAAGATTTCCGATTGTTCAAGGTCAGTACCCATCAAAACTGGGCCCAAGTAGGGAGCGGTGCAATCCCGTCCTATTGACATCACCTCCATCGCACTAAAGATGCCTGCGAAGCTAGTGCTTCAAGAAACGTTCAATGGACTGACAGTGTGAGACATAAACCTGTTCGCTTGGCAAAGAATCTGCTCTACCTTAGATGCGAATTTTGGATTCTTAAAGTATTGTCTTTGAAGGACAAGTAATCAAAACAGTGCACATCTGCAGACTAGACAGCAATGAACCGCCTAACATTGTCGACAAACGGAAACTTCTCGACATCCTATCAAATCACGAAGTTCACCCCTAACTCATGGGGCTATCGCTTGACTAATTTTCACTCGGCATCAGTTTACATGAAGCGGAGCCGGAATTTCCTTCACCTTTGTTTTAGCCCAAGGTGAACGGTAAGCCTAATCCCCTTACATTTTCCATTGTCAATCTACACGTTCTTTATGCCTGCCAGTGACTATTTTTCTACTATAAATTATACAAATAGCTTTGATATCTGGTTTTCCTATCCTGATGCATCAACTATGCTCGACCCTCAGTCTGATTTCTCCGGTTATGACCATTGGTCCAAAGTTCATACGCTAAATTTAAATCCTCGCAAATGCTTAAACCTTGCTTCTGTTTTGACGGAGGCTCCAGATACGTGAGTATTTTAAAATTATGACCCTATATCACCGGGGGATACATCCAAGTTCGTCGCCATCTATCCTTCCAATATCTTGGGGTTACTGTCACCCAAAATCTTTTTTCGATCAAACATGTTGTCTGTTTCTCCACGAAAAACACGTTCAGTTTCGTTCACTGAATTTGTTGTTTCGGTGATTCGTTTTACCTGCACAGCTCAACTATGACCACGGCTAAGAAAGATCCATTCCGTGTATAGATGAAATAATGAGGTACTCGTGTATCTGAGATAAAGGCTGCACCTAATTCTATGAAAAGCAGTTTTGCTCCACTGCTTTATTTTTACTTAGTGAAATTCAACAGATTCAAAATTCCAGTAGCTATGCACACAAGTGGACCCGTTGAAGAAGTTTAGATTACCGTTCCACTTTGGAAACATTTCGGTTTCATGGAAATATCCACAGAACCTCATGTTTTACCGTGACCTGCTTTCAAATTGCCTCACGAAATGAGTGCATTTCCATTATACTTCCAAGCTGTGAAGTTCTGAAACAGGCAAACATTATTCAGGAAATTCGATTTCGGAACCTAAACCCTTAACAACTGCTCATCCTCGTCGCCTTACCAGAGATTATTGAGACGACAGAACGAACATGATTATATGTTTGGAACTGGTACATCACTGAAGCAAACATATTTAATTCAATCTGCAATATAAAAAACTGGGCAGACTATTTACAGAAACCGAACTTGGCAACTCCAATCATCGCCGCACTTGGAACTCGATGAAAAAGGTCTGTCGTATGAGCTCCACTTAACCAAACACGTCAGGTAACATCAACGCTCAATATGACTTTACCGGGATTCAATTTTGACTCTAACACAGACATGAGTGCGTTATTTGTCAACCCAACCCAAGTGCTAACCGAGCTGAAAGGACTCAAAATAAATAGGGCTGCGAGACATCACTAACTGCGATCCACCGTCCCCTTGTCGAACTTATTCCAGTTCTTTTCAACAAAGACTTCAAAGGAAGCACTATGGCCGAGCACTGAGTACAAGTTCGCAACACCATACAATGAAATCGGTCCATATCATTCAATTACGTTTATTTCTGCCCTTCCAAAAGTATCTTTTGTCTCGACATAACCAATCTCCTTATAGAAGATCACTTCTTTTTGCGAAGTCTTGAAGTTATTACCTCGTTGGACCCGAATAATTCGCTGCACATGAATTGAACGATGTGTTTTTTTCTCTTCCACCAGACCCAAATAAAACTGGTTCTAATCCCAGACACCTATCACCTGTCTTTCCTATACTACCTTGCAAGGTACACCTCAGAGGCCCTTTACTGGTGTCTGGTGAACTCACGAACGCCTCATCTTAATTCCCTTTGCCGTTATTGAAGTTGCTGCTGCTTAAGCCAATTATTTATTGATTTTGTCTTCTTTGGTGTTTCAAATGTACAGCATGTTTATCCATAGAATAACGTGTCGGTTGGTATTGCGCGGAAAATCCATCCCCTTGGATGAATGAAACCACACTTATGCTCTGATCTATTTCTGAACTACTTTTTGATCTCTTCTTTTAATCCAATGAACTTCTCCATACAATAAAATGATCATTACGAATTAACGGGATCTCAACGTTACACCTGAAACTAATTCTTTACTCTCAGTGGTTTTGAATGTGGGTGTTGGTTGTATCTCAGGTTGTTGGTGGCCATGGCTTTCTGACCACTGAGCTTAGCAAGTGCACCGACGGTTTCACTTCGACTGGTGACTAAAAGTTCGTGATCTAAACGCCGAGCTCTGGGATGAAAACAAGATCGTAATGTGATATTATTTGAGGTCACCTGTGAAAATTTTACTAGGATATTATAAATCAAGAGTGTACATTTCTTTCTATTTCTTTCAGCTTTTGGTAATACACATGAGCTATATTTAGTCAATGCATAGCACCAATTTCATATTTCCAGTCAATTGTAAAATCGGATAAATTGAATTGATTATTGTATTAGACTTCACGGAGTTCTCTCTATTGTGGAATGTTTGAGTGTGACCATGAATAGGCTCTGAACCTCAAGAAATGGTCTAATATAGTAAACGATGGTTTACGCAGCGAACACTACAACATATACCAGGTGACGCAAGATTTTCAAAATGTGGTTTCAACTTTGCAGAAATTTACTCCAAGGATTTAAAGGGCTTCCACCGAGGAAAACGACAAAATTGTCGCTAGAAGACCCGAGAGTTGTTTCGGAATGCTTATGTCATGGGCGCAATAGGTGTAGTGAACCGGAACGTGATATGAAAGCGACAAAACAAGATTAAGTCTGGAATTCCATTCAGATCGACCAGAGCATTTCTGCCTATCTATCTATCTATCTATCTATCTATCTATCTACATATCTATCTATCTACTATCTATCTATTTATCTATCCATGTGTCTGTCTATACATTGCAATTTTTTGAGCCACCACCATTTATATATAGCATATGCAGGTGCTATCAGACAAACTTTTTTATTCAAACTAATTAGTCTGTTCTGATCATTTCGTAGTGTATCATAACACAAGGTTGGAGAATAATTTATTTTAGATCTTCACATCAGTAGAGTTGATTCTGCTTTTGGGCATTGGTAATGCTATTTGTGTGGCCTTGGTCACCGTGGAACATTGCCCTGGTCTTCGGTACATAAATACTAATCTGCCAAAAATATTTCTTTTTTTCAAATTTGTCAACCATGTGTCTGCTTGAACGAAAGAAGCGAAACAAGTTGAAAATGGTTGGACAATCCAACACTGTCCAACAGTTCAACTGTACTTTTACGGCGGATGTAGCACTCAGGGATGAAACCGTTCGGTTTATTTCGAACGCTTGACCCGGACACAAATGTCCTATGAGCAAGGTCCATTAAATACCCATCTATTCCACCGAGTTAAACAAAGATTCAATGAGAATAGAAAGAGTGCCCTATTCCATCAACGAAGAAGCATGAGTTTGTGCGAGCCCAAGAAACTTTTGCTCATGTGACCCACTACTGTCCTATTCTTCCTGTGGATGACACGTTTTTGTGCGTTATTCATTTGAAAACTGGTATTCTATGAGGATGAGGTGAGCAGAAACGAGCTGTTTTGACTTGCATTAGGATGACAGCTCCAATGGGATAAACAGTGACATCCAGATTGTTATACTTTTACACGCAAGAAAGGGAACTGATAACAAAGTACTAATTATCGTTAAAAGGAAAAAGAAAAATCAGGTTATTTAAATTCCCGGCCGATCAATATGCTGTATCCTACGAGCCACAGAGGCGGCGGAGAGTGTTAACCCCAAGAAATATTCCAATAGCATTGTGCATCGTTTTTATCGTCCGTTTGTTGTTCACGAACTTTGATGACAATTAGGGGACTAACGCATATATCAGTCGTATCAATATGTTTTCTGAAGACTCACTGCCTTGACTCTGGGGTCACGAAATGCACCACGCCGTTTGATATGAGCTGCAGCAAAGCTGGCAGTTTTATTGATAATACGATACCAAAAATATCCTGAACGAAGTAGAATTCACCGGTACGAAAACAGGAAATTTCCTGTCCATCAGACCGATATACACACATAAAACAGTCTTGCTGTAGAAAAAGGTTCCAGGACATGTTCTGCATGAGTCTTTATGACTAACAGTCAACGGCACAGCAGTTTGTTTGCTATAGGTTTGGTCAGTACTGAAAGCAATGTGCATTTTCATAGTTCACAGTTTTCGATTTCTTGCTAATAGCCCTAATTTGAAAAGGACTTATAAATTGTTCCCGGTGTTTCACGAATATGGTATCACATTTTTTCCAGGTAGCGTTCTAAAAATCACCACGGAGCGAGCTAGCAGATGGGAGAGAGAGAGTAATTGAGAAAACCACGACACCAAGGAAATCTTTATTTGCAATGATTTAAACGGTATTCGTTCTGCTCGTCAGAGACAATGGCATCACTCAATGTCTTTTGCGTTGACAAATGTCGGACCACTCTGTCTATGGCTTCCGTCGATAAATAACATTCTATGGGATTTTCTAACCAAAGGCACCAGTACAGCCAATATCAGTGTAAAAGATAATGATCCGACTTAACAGATATTTACTGAAACCTAATTGATCGCCACTGAGCTGTTCTAACCATAAACTCCTGATAATGTTGCAACTGGAATGAAAATACTTATTATTCAAACAATTTCATATTAGGCTAAGATTGAGGTAGCGCTAGTAAATTGGATCATGTTGTGAAATGCGTGTCAACCAATGCAAGTGCCGCGATTCGGAAGAAACTCGTCGGCGCAATCAAGCGCCGGTCAATAGCACATACTTGGAACATCATCGTAATGGTTAGTTCTTAACAGCAGTAATGCAATGAAATCCAATAAATAAACTCAATATGGAAGAATTGTTCTAGCTAAACGCAGGTATACGCATTTATTTCTTCGAACAAGAGTCACAAAATGACGTTTAATAGGCGAGAAAGTATCTTCTCTATCTTACTCAGTACTGTACTCAGCGATGTAGTACAAATGAAATTGAAGCTTAGTTTAACATGTGTTATTTTGTACACCTAATGCACACTCGGATGTAATTTATATTACATTAGCTTGACTGGCGTGCAATTCGATATCCAGGTCAACATAGAAAAGTGGTTGGGTTTTCAAGTTTGCACTTTGTCACTGACTTGGCATAGTTAGCAGCTCACAAAATAGTTTTCCATGAATCATTATCATAATTTACATAGTGATCATTCACTGAGGTCTGTTCTAGAATAAAAGCCAAGGACAGGTACGAATCTTGTGATTTAGGAGGTACTTTGTATCAATTATTACAAAACTATACATAACACGGCGGCTTTTACGCGTTTCCGAACTCCTCGTCTCCTAACGACACAATACGAAGCTAAACAAACCTTAAAGCAAAATAAAGCAATCAATCAACACAACTAATAAATTATGGAAACTCGAGCCAAAATGGTGGAATATTTGTACGCTGCGAGACTCAAATCAAGAGCGAGATTTCTCAATGTCAGAAAGAAACCAAGAATGTTGGCAACGAAAAAAATAACAAAGTTATCAATAGCTCCATCGACGGAATCATCTAAAGCACCCGTAACAGGGATGACTACATTGAAAACAGAAACGATATCAGCTCGAAGTGATATCGTAATCGTAGAAGCAAAATTCGCATCAGCTTCAAAGGTACTGGCTAACCAAGTCCGGTGAAAGCTGAAGCACTAGCAACAGCTACAGCAACTAGAGTAGCTCGAACATTCGCAAAAGCACCTTTAGCAACAGTAGTAACAACAACGATAACATCACTAACTATCGTTTTTATTATTATTATTATTATTATTATTACGATAACTCGTTCTTCAGGTGCAACTATTTGCTTAAATACAAACCCGCTGACGGAGTCAAGACTATAGTGATCCCGCTATTAAACAAGATTGAGTGAAACCGTCACAGATTCCCGGGGTACCAGCGACCATCTTGTCAGGAGTTTCTTAAATGGTGTAAATTCTGTAACTCCCCAACGTTTAACTTGGTTCCATCCTCCAGTCCATCTTTCCCGTTGAATAAAAGAATTGCATAAATCTTTTCCTGCAACCTTCTTCAAATCGTTACGCTGAGGCTGGTTTAATTTATTGTATTCTGTATCGGAGTTTACAGCCGTAATACAGAGAAACTCAGTGTAAATAGGACAATAAAACCAATGTGGATGACGCCGGAATCTCAAAGCGTGTCGGTCGGTTTGTTTTCATCAAGCGAAAACGTAGACCCGCATTTCGGGGCAAAACAACTGGTAGTATATCTTACAACGTGCACAGACAGATGGCTCCTAAACACTGCCCCACTGAGACTAGTGAGAAAATCAAAGGTCATGACTAGATACCAAATAAAACAAAACTGAACCAAAAAACCACAAAGTATTTGGATTGGCTACAGAGCTTTCTGAGAAACTAATTCAATGATCGTTCGTTTTTCTTCATTGAGAATACTTCAAAACAATGTCAAACCTATGGGCATTACTTGCAACTAGAACACACATAACAGTTCCGTCTCCAAGTGCACTGTACGACACACCAGGACCAGTCTACAGGTCCCAATGCAACTCCGTTATTGGATATTTATGAATGTGATGGTCAACGAAACCAGTTAAAATTACGATGCATTTCATAATACTTTTTGTCTAGATAATTTAAAAACATCTTTTTATGGCGAAATAAAAATTCGATAAGCACAAAAATAACTTTCATTTTCGAATACAAGATCAAAGCGGTTTTGCTTTCCCTTAGCAGTGTATTTAACTTCCGAAAGTGTAGTCAATAGTAACACTTATTTAACCAATTGTACTTGTTTATCAAACCACTATATCAGAGTGAGATATAGTGTTGCTCCCACCTGGATCACACTAAATTTTGGTAAAAGAAGTGGCCATAAATTTTAAAGTATTCCATTTGAATTTCTTTGATTTGCTCCAATTTGATGATACTGAAATTAAGATAATATTACTTCGCGAGGGACATGTATTGAGTTCCAAAAGATTTTCCCCACCGCCCGTTCCTGAATTCCCCTCATAGTAGAGCTACTTTCCAGGTACCCATTGATCGATCAGTTTAACAACTCAAAATCCATCCGTCCAAAGCAGCATAAATATTTTCCCACTGAGACTAATTTATTATCTACGCAGAGAGTTTTTCGAACTCCATCCGCCTTTCCCCTCGTGAGATTCATGAAGCCCTAACAAAAAAATGAGATCAGGTTAGGTGATCAATATCCGTAGCGCACAACAATGTCTGAGGTGTGGGCAAGGAAGACATAACTGGTTTTATATCCTGTTGTTATTTCGTTTGGGCCTCGTCAGACTTTCCAGACCAGGAAACTGTTTTGTCCAATCAGGGCAAAGGCTTTTCAGATTTTCCTCCACAACTTTTCGTGTATGCGCTCAGAAAAACCATAACCCACGTTCTGCCTGCATTGGCACGCACACTCACCAAACATCATGTACCGGACCAAACATGTTCAGCATGTGGTAATCTACACGCATCTGGTCTCCGGGTATATTTCTGTCACGCTGGGTGGGATTGCCTTTATCTCACATTTCTTCCACTTCACAGTTTCCCTTGTGTGAACATGGCACTCACGTGTTGAAGATGCGGTTGCTGGACAACCTTTGGTTGCCACCTGTTATATACTTTCTTCCAATAGACAAACATAGCAAAAACAAAAATGTATCAGGTGCACAAATGCTGTTGCAGAACGTGAAATAACGACAATATGTGTAATTATATTAGAAAAAGTTCACATCCGTGCTGAAGAAAAATCAACCGGGTGGTTTAGATTTACGGTGACTCAACTTTCTTGAGGGTTTTGTATTTTTCGCATACAAGATAACATCCTGCAGACGTTTGAGTCCTTTTAAGGAAGACCACCGCGGCACATTCAATAAAAGTAACGTTAAATTCTATTTGAATTAACTCGAGTATCTCAAAGTGTTGAACTAAATAGTCCACCATCTGTTCAAGTCTATGATGGAGCAAGATTGATATGAGCTGGTAATTGTTTTTTGCACGACTATACAAGACTTCCGCGGTGAACAAGGCGCGTACAAGGCACCGTGAAACAATGGGTAAAATGCTGAAACCTCTACCACTCAAACAGGTCGGTCAAATTGTTTGATCATTTTCGTTTGGACAGATAGTTTACGGTAGCCGTTTGTCAACGATTTCCAGGTGGTCAACCAAAGGAACTTGAATTGTCTCACAAGAAAATTCGAGAGAAGCCAAGCATTCCGTGTTCATCACAAATGTATGTTGTAGTATCGTCATAACAAAGAATAACTCTTCCCAAATTTCAGTCTCAAAAAGACGGTCATTCTAGTTCATAATGTTTTCCTACCGTGAAGCAGAAAATGATGACGAGAAGGTGAGAAACTTTTCGTTGTTTAAACCGGTCTTATTCTGCATCTGATAGTGTTAATCAAATGGTGTTCCTTGCTCTCTGAAGAATATGTTTTGCCGGGTTTGACTCCTGTGTTTTTTTAGAATCAGCTGAAGATGGATAATTATAATTAAAACCTTTTTTATTGATGACAATGACAATAATGTTAGTAGTAGTAGAAGTAGAAGTAATGATAACACTAGTATTTTCAACTTGTCTCACCTTATCTTACTTCATCATACATGTTTTTGGTAGGTGAATTTCCCGCCCCTCTATGTCACGTGCTCATCTGCCTTCCGTCACATCCCCGTTTCAAAAGTGTCCAAGGAAGCCCGAAAAAGCGTAGTTCCAAAGATACAGCACCACGAGGAATAGGTTATTCTAGCTGACTCTTGGTGGATTTGTGGACAGAGTATCAGTATGCCCTTGACAATCAAAGTGTCCGCCCAGTAAGAACCATTAGGTCGGTTACATCTTTCATGGCGTACCCAGTGGCTGGACGGCCTTGATACTCCCCAATGCTTCGAAAGAGCAGATGGAGGTAATGCAAGTTCTTCATTACTTGAACTCAGAAATGAGTTCGGTTTCACATGAGTACTCTCTCTTCAATGGATGGGGATATGGCACATCTTATTCGATACCTCAGAGCTCGTAATATGATAAGGACAATGGACTATTCGCCTATAGTTTTCTCCAAAATAAATTCAAGTAAAAAGGCGGAAATCAGATTATTGCTTCAAATACCACATAGTGAATACCTTGATGCTCATGTAGTGAGCGGGCTGTTAGAAGCCCTGTTGGAGTTCGATCAAAGTAAGGGTTGAATCCTATTAACGCGCATACTGAGACTTGGGCTCGCAGAGTTTCCTTCTTTTTGCGTTTCGCAGAGGGAACACAAGCAACCCCGCGAAGGAACTCCGGTTTTGCATACTACATATCAGCGATCCCGCCAACGAGACTGAATTGAAGGGGAGACCTTGATAATTGAGTGATTTTGGATAAAATATGTGATGGATAGCAATATGACGTAATGTTCTGCTCCAGGGGACATACCGATGAACCGAACACTCCCAACTTTTGTATACTCAGGGAGTATATAACGCTGCGGACAATCCTCTCTCTTTGGAGGAGCAGTGAAATGAATTGCCTGTTGGCACCCATAGCGGTGTTTAATCAATGTAAGAGTAGACTACTTTTGATGCACTTACTGAGACTTGGGCTAGTGGAGTTTTTCTGTCTTTGAGTTTTGTAGATAGAACACAAACAACCCCCACGAAGGATGACTGATCTTGCGTACTACACTTAGTTAAGTTAGGAGTGACCTCGTCAACGTGAATAAGGATTGCTTTCCTAGAGCGGTTGGGCAGATTCACAAGGAATAAGCCATTCATGAAATGCTACAATGCATGTATATGCCGTCTTTTAGTCTCATTCACAAGATACAGTCACTTTTAATTAGCCCAATGGAAATAAAAGGGAGCAGTAAAGTAAAATAACCATAAAACAAAAATGTGAAGTACAACGGATTGAACGTATTTATCGCCTGATTGAAGTGTTACCCTACCGAACCACGCCGGTGAATACCAGTTTGTACGAGAAAAACGGCCACAGAGTTACTCAACTGTTCACCGTATTCTGATCAATGTCAATTTCCCACTGATGAAAGGAGGGCTACGTGCACGAGATTTCTACTCCATTTATGATGTAAATAATCCATAGTTCACCCGTACTTTTCTTCTCATGATTCCCATTTGGGACACATTAGTGATTTGAATAAAATATGCTTTTGCACTGCAAATGGAATTTCCTTCCCGGAACATCGATGGACAGCGTATTGTGTCATAGTTCACTTCATACAAAATGGTGAGTATTTTCTTATATTTCCAAGTAAACGTGAGCGTTTCTCGCCTTCACTGAGTCCTCAGAGTAGTTTATACATTATTTCAATGAACCTAAGATAATTATTTTCAAACCAATTGAACCAATCGTACTGTTCTTGTCCTGAATCAGCTAGGCCAGAAAGTATCCCATGTGAACTATCGCTAGCAAACTCTTCACTAGTTCACTATTCAAAGTCGGAGATGAACTTACCAACTTACTTTGATTTACCTTGCCTGGGCCACTGATTCCCCCTGCAGTGTTTTTTCGTTGTTGTGTGCCTTAAGTGTACCGCAGATGCTGTTTTTGCCCGATATCAAATATCAGAGAAAGCTTAGGAAGCTAAAATCCATTACCTAGGCTATTAAGTTATTTCAACTATATAACTTAGCTAAATGCCCATCATATCAACTCAAATGCCGGCCGAAGTTGAATTCGCACACTTACATTTCGTTTTAAAATTTGCAAGAGTCATCACCTCTGAAGAACACTTCTGGTTGCTGTCCGATCGAGAAAGTCGCCCAAAAAATAAATAAAACTTAAAAGAAGGAGAACAATTCGAACAATAGCTTGCGCGGGTTGAATAGAGTAAGCATGGTAGACTGCCACTCATATGGCCCCGCTCAGCTTCCCCGATGGCTGTTCTGATTATCAATCAATGGACAGTTGACGTAATCACCTTGTTCATATCTGATTCCTATGAACCCCCATTGTTAACTAGATGAAACAGATTGATTCTGCAGCTGAGTATTGCTGAAGATTCTATCTCTCACGACAGGTCTTAAACTTTCTGAGTTCCTATTCAGCTAACTTTTAACGAGAACAAGGCAAATCATTCGCTTCAGATTCTACCGAAACCGGCTGTGCGCATAGGGAGGCCCGAATGACTCTTTTTATTCTTTTTTTCTTTATTTAAGGACGACGCAAGGGAAAGGGGTTACGGCCAATCAGATGCTGACTGTTGACAAAGTGACGGCCGGTGACGACAGGATTCGAACCCGTGACGCAAGGGTCTGAAGTCCGTTACTACAATCATTTGACCACCGCTGGCCATCCAAAAAGCTACCATTCATGACTGTATCGGTTTTGAAATCATAGCAGAATCAATACGACTTTTGAAAATGCGTACGGTGCCTGGGTCTACCGCTTATCTGGAACCTGCACGTCCGAGAACACAATTGGCGAGTTAATAATAGTATTTCTGAAATAAGTCGTTGTCTATTATCTGCATGAAACAGTGTACTTTGACACTGAATTATTCAACCACATAGTGTTGCTTCGAATGCATTATTAAGAACCTGATTGGAGTCAATATATTTCAAAGCAAATAAGGACAGTATGTAGTGGATTCACGATTTGGGAGATTGAAATGACAGTATCTCTGTGATATCAACATTGTGTAGAATCAGGAAGTCCCCAGTTCAGGGTGGCTGTTTGCTTTTCGAGACGTACGAATTTGGCGTAAACAGTTAAAGAATATGAAATAGTCGAACGGGCCGGTTAGCATAAACGTTTCCTTTCATCCGGACAGTCAATTCGGGCTTTATTTTTGTCGTCAAAGATCACCTTGGCAGAAGGTATATTACCAAACAAATGAGACAACCTGCTTATTTTTCGTAAGAGTAATGAACACGGCCGGTGCATTCACACGGAATATGGAAAAGGACAAACACTTCAGTATGTTGCCGTCGTGAAAATAAAAGTTACTCAAATGTCTGCTGCATGTAAATCAGTCAAATGGTGAATACTTTCCCGTTTAAATGTGTGCCGATGTACCGATGTGTACCGAATAATCACGAGTGAGTTTTAAGGCGTTGACACGCATGCTAAATGAGTTGTAGTCGTTTCCATAAGCTCTTCCGTGCGCAGTGAAAGCGAAGCATTAAGCCTATCTTTCGACTACTCCAGGAGCCAATCTGGGCCACCCCATTTTTTCAGCTTGCGTAGCGTGCAAAATTTTACGTCAGATAAGCAATAAAGGAGCTTAGTACTGAGAATCGTTATCATATTTCCAATCTTCCTGTATTTAGTAAAGTTAATTTTCCCCGGAAAGACTCTTGTGTTGCCATGAATCCAGTCTAAACAAGAAAATTAACAATTAGAGAGAAAAACGAGGGGAACGTCTAGCGGGGAAACTGCAGAGAATTTCATGAGTCCTCAAGTCGTCTAAACCTTTTTCTCAAACAACATCAGCCAATGCATCCGATGCGAAAACCTATTTGATAAACAGGGAACAACAGAACTGGTTCTATTTTCTTTTGTCTCACCCACAAGACAGGAACGCGGTGGACTTCGACCCTAGAGCTACTAGTTGACCATTCTTGGCTTGTGACTTGTGATTGTTGGGTCGTTGTTTGTCTACTTTCCGTTGGGACTCAAACTGCCGGTATGTTTTTCGCATTCAATGCTTAGAAGGGGTCATTTTCTCCCTTATCTCTCAGTTAAATTCTTCAAAGTTTTATCTCCGTTCTCATCACCTAATTCTAGCAAAGATGAACATCGTCTCGTTGGTATCCGAACAACTGGCCTCTACAAGTACGTCTTTGTATTCAGAACAACATCGTGAAAATTCGCCTTAGCGAGAGAGGTACGCTCGCTATCACAAAGCACCTTTTTTGATAGCGATAAGTGTGGCTATTGATCACAATGCCATCTGACTGCATGCAATAATTTTCTTGATAGTACAATATCACGAGCCTTTGCCAGAGCCAATTTCGTACGGAACTTCACGTAACTGTTAAGTTCACGGAGTACGGCTGGGTCTTTGGCCAAAGACCCAGCCGTACTCCGTGAACTTAACAGTTACGTGAAGTTCCGTACGAAGTACAACATCAGTTGGTACTAATGCCATGTACTTGGAAAAAGTGCGGTCGTATTTGCACACGTAGCTAAAGTTCACTGATTCAAATAGGTCGTTTGCGAACCATAATGTTACAAAGAACGAGCAGGCTTTTAGTAATGAGTACAGTGTTGGCCACAGCCAAAACACAACCTGCTTCCAAGTACTTCAATTTGTCAAAATGAATAATACGTACTTCCTTTTTTCCATCTGGTGAATTTGTTGGATTTTGATTACACCGTTGATGCTATGATGCAGAAGAGAGAGAGAGTTTAAAAGGGTAAGTATATAGATATGCAATTTCAAATTATGCTCGAATTGTCTTCAAGCCTTACAGTAAGCCTTGTCAAATTCCTACGGAGACATGCACATTTCGGCATCGATTACGCTTCGCAAATTCGTTACCTTGTATATGATTCGTCGGTCACGAAATCACAAAGCGAAGAATTAAATCCTTCGCAAGTATCATACGCGTATGGTAAGGAATAATTTTGTTGACCTTTCGGGAGTAACAATGCAATTTGAGTGCATACATTCAATAAGCCATACAGATTAAAAGTATTAGGGATTATTTTGAATAATGGAGTAACAGCTGATACACTTTTATGACGGCGCTTCCAAGATGTGCCGAGAATCTAGAAACAGTTTTAGGCGGTCGGGAGCACCCAACTTCTTCGCTATTCATTCTCCTTTAGAATTAGCATGGGTAGTGAATGCTTTGGGTCTTCGTACGTGACCTAGATCTCGACGTGCTACTAAGCTGGTATGACAAAAGTAGTCTCATACAGAACTGACTGCACCGTATCTTTATCCACATTTTTACGGTGCGTGTTAATTTCTATCTACTCTCAGAGCAGTTTGTTTCGAAGCAGAAAAATAAAGGCGGACAACGGTATTTTACGGGGTGAATGTCAATGGTTCTTCTTGTCGCATTTTTGATCAGGAAATGTTTGTTTTAGTTTCATTAAAATAAAATGCCACTCTACTGTGTTTTATCGGTTTAGTTTAACAAATCATCAGGGACGTCATTGTGACCAAACAATTTTGGGAATATGCCTTAAGTTTGCTTTCGATGAAATCACAAAAGCTGACGACTATTCACATTTAGCGTTGGCTTCTGTTATGTTAAGTAAATAATAACGGCGGCCTTCACTGATTAGTCACTGGATTTGTCGTCATTTAGTTCAGAGTAAAGTGGGAGCCTGAATAACTGTCACTATGCAGACCTTTGATCCTGAGATAATAATAGATGTCCTTTTTACGAAATCCATACTACCTATCATTTTTCGGCTCACTCGCAACTAATAACTTAGTATAGACTGTACACATGCAGGGAGAAAAGAGGAGGAACTATAGTTTCCGCTTTTTAAATAGAATCGACCTTCTAAAAAAAGGCATTCGTATCGTGCACCAATTATGTGCAACTTTTTACAGTACCTTCATAAATATTCCTCCTTTTCAATGATAACCAGCTGTTAAACATTTACGGACGTAGACTGACGCATCAGTACGGACAGTTTCTTGGTTTGTGAAGAAACAAATGTAAGAACTTGTCCAATATTTTGTAAAGTTCTGGATGACCGGCGGTCGTCATCCGGTATCGTGGTGGACTATCGGTCCATATGTCCCTCTTTGGAATCATCCCACGACCGCCGGTAGCCTTCTTTGATGAATAGCGCCTTTTCTTAGCTATAATAGTATCACATTGTTGAACAATACAAGGAATTAGGTAGTAGAATGAGAGCACTAGGATAGAAGGGAGATGAAGACGTATATACAGGCCATATGCAAAATATTACAATGCCGAAATATGCATTTTTAATCCTTTACATATCAAATCACTCAGTAACGTTTGAGTTTTTTATTCATTTAGGAATCAGCAGCCATATTTACAATGCGGTTACTGATCACGGGAAAATTGGATGGCCTTCCAAAATCGTCATTCTTATTGGTTAATTATTACCATAGTACGTGATTTGCAGACAGAATCGACCAATCATACATCTCGCCAGATCATGCAATGGATCATTGGCACATCCCTGAAACACCTACAAATCCGACCTGCAAAAGATAAACGTTCGTAATATCTTCGGGACATTTTGGAAATCGGGTACATGTTTAGGCTGTAAATCTTGTGTAATACCTTCCACATTCCAACATGTTATCCTGTGCGACTAATTTATGGCTCTTAATATTGATATCTGAGATCATCAGGGAGACTAATTCTAGTGCGCCAGCTCCTACAATCACTCTGTCTCACGGAGGAAGAGTTCGTGGCGCAACAGAAGAGGTGATTTTTCGGGATCAGAAGAAGAACGTGGATTATTTTCTCGGAATTCCCTTCGCCAAACCACCAGTTAAAGAACTCAGATTCGCATCACCGGAAAATCATAAAGGCTGGGAGGGTATAAGAGATGCCGTCAACCTCCCCCCTACTTGTTGGCAGTATATTTTTACTGGATTTGACATTGCAAATAATGGAGCTCGCATGTGGGTGAACAACACGGAAATGAGTGAGGATTGCCTTTACCTGAATGTGTGGATGCCTTCAGGAAAAATAAATGCAAACTTACCCGTTATGGTGTGGATTTACGGGGGAGGATACACCAGCGGAACTTCGACACTTGATGTTTACAATGGGAAATTTTTAGCTGCCAAGCACGACTTGATTGTCGTCTCAATGCAGTATCGTCTTGGTGCATTTGGATTTCTGCGAATCGATCCCAAGCCCACTCGGTTCAACAGAGAATCGGAAGGCTCGACAAAACTAGCACTGGGGAATATGGGTCTGAAAGATCAACTGCTTGCATTGGAGTGGGTTCAAAAAGAAATTAAGAACTTCGGCGGAAATCCCAGACAAGTGACCGTGTTTGGCGAGTCATCTGGGGCGGTCAGTGTAACGGCACTGTGGACATCCCCAAAGACTAAAGCACTTTTCAGACGCGCAATCGTTCAGTCGGGCTCAATTTTTGCTCGATGGGGTTTACATGATTTGAAAGTTGCAAACCATCGAGCCGTGGTGGTAAGTATAATACTGTTTTGTACACTAACCATTTTGTGGTTAATGAATTATGATTATATCATAGATAGTTATCAGCGACAGCAAACCTTAAACTCCAGATATTGGATCCAAACATCTGAATGCACCAGTGTCCGTCACAAATTCAGACTGTACCACACTTTTATGAGAAACTATTTTTCGAGCCAACAGTAAGCGACTGAAAGTACCGAACACCTAAAATAAAGCCAGATAATCTATTCCTTCGTTGTAATCCGAGAACTTGATTTTCACATATCTAATCTAAAGAATGGTTAGGCAGCTTTTCAGTTCCATTTTTCATCGTTAAATTGTGGATTGTTGCTACGTGACTGGGACCATCGAACACCAGCCCTACCTCCAGGAAAGTGAACGTTCCTCAAAGTAGCATATTTTCCCCAGCTAAGCAGTCGTTCTCTCCTGCTTGCAGGATATTAGATGAAACTGTACCGCACACATGTATGATTCCCCGTGTTCATTACTGCTTGAAGAACCGGTTGAACTGGTTTTCATGGCATGGCAAGACAGAAAGGAATATATTGACCAGTAGATTTGGTCATGTATCCCATGTTTATCTTATGGGTTGGGACCCGCGAGAGCAGTAAGGCCAGAGGTTCTACAAGATCGACGAAATGGCAAAGTTCTGCAGTCAACTACATAATGATATTGTAAACTTTCCCTCTCTTGAATGTTTTATTTTCATTTATGTATTTCCGAAAGGTTTAGTTGACAAACAAGTTTTGATTTACTGCATGAATTAGGTGGCCTCTATATATGGCCTTAAGTGTGAGGTTATTCGTGAATTAGCTGAAATAAAATAAATAAAATGAGTATATCAGTCCGGTTCGTACACCACCTGCTGACATTCTAACATGTTTTTCTTTTACGCTGGCCACTGATTTTACTGGTGAGATGTCGTCGCCTCAAAATATTCCACCCTCTTGGAGTTTGAAATTAAAATGCCAGGCAGGAGCTGTTCATAGGCCAAAAATATGCACGAAGGCTCTTATTCTCCTCATGTGGTTGACACGTGTGTTCACTTTGTCTGACATTACTGTGTTCATAATCGGAACAGCTTTAGGCACCAAACCGGAATAGGTCACACTACGAAAGCGGATCACAATGCAAATGTGTTAATAAATTCATAAGGTACCACAATTAAGATCATTGTCATATTCTGCCTTTTGACCAGATTAGCGAAACAGTGAGTACGATCGCAGCCAACCAAAATCTTTATTTTACTCCGAAATGTGAACTACTTATCCTGGGTTTGGCAGAACGAAACATCTTTTCCAGTACCAGAAAGTGTACTTAGGAATAGCTGTAGTCGGGTAAAAAAAGCCGGTAAAAGTGGGAAAGTTAGTATCGTTTGTAAAAACCCAATAATTTCTGGCAGACGCATGCATGGAAGATACCGTAATCAATGTCATTTTCGTTTGAGTCAGTTGGGCATAGACTCATATTTAGGAGGAAATTAGTTGCACACCGGATAATGGTAAACGGTGAACACGACATCCTAATTCCAGTCCGTTTGCTCGGCTGATCTCGCAAATCAGATTGTTTTTTGCGTTGATAGAATACTAAAAACAACAAAAGTTGAATGTGTGACATGCTTTTAAAAGAAGCATGCAAACGATATTTGGGAACCTCGTCGTGGATAACATAGAGTTTTCACTGTCCATTGAAGATTTATGGCATAGGTCACTTTGAATGATCTTCAATAAACTATTTAGTCTTCTCCATATTTCGTCGTTTGAGAGTTAGGCATGCTAATATTGATGGTGAAAACTCAATGGAATAAGCTTATGTCGGACATCTCAATGAAACTCCTAAAGAATATTAGATGTAGAGTTGATAACACGAGAATACCACTGAAGTACGAAATACGCTGACGGGTGTTCAGTCGTAAACAATATGGTACCACAGTACTAGAAAATAAAGTTAAGTTATGAGAGTCTGACTTCTAGGAATACGCCGTTCTATAGAGCACCGGCTACGAAACTTGAAGAGGGAAGTTTGTGAACAATAGAGCCCACGGTGCACCCGGAATTAATCAATGCGATACTGGTTCCGAAAATGAGTATACATATTTTAGTAATCTAAGCTCTACGGACACGACATACTGCTATTGTTTTCATAGTTTATTTTCAAAAGTTAGTGCAGTGAATCCTAGGCCACAGTGGGATATTTTGCAGTCGTTCAGAAAAACATTTCTCTGCTTATTCAGAGCTGAAATAACCACTCATTTTATTCCGGAATGCATAAGTAATGGTTAGGTAAATGTACTTATGCTCACTTCTAATTTTCCTTATCACCTATCACCTATTGGTATGGCTGATTGCAGCCTTAAAGACTAAACATTTTCTGTTCACTAATAAGGAGCTATGAGTCCTGACAAAGTCACCAAACCTGTCTAGCTTACTTCGTCACGATAAATATCATATGTTAAACCTACAGATTTGTGGTGAACAAATCCCCACTTTCTGACCTCAGCCACAAGTCTTGCGAAATTTCATACAACATTTTTACGGAGTCAAACGTAACTGAAGAACAACTGAGACTGAGTGAGCAAGATTATAGCCAAATAAATTAGTTATTCAAGGGCTTCTGATCACTGAGCTTGGCCTTTAGGTCGCCAAGCTTAGCAATCGGAAGGTGTTGAACAACACCAACCTGAGATACAATCAACACCAGTTTTCACAATTACTCATTCGTTTTTTTGAAAGTACTCATTATTGCCTTGGGAATTTTAATTAATTTTGGGTAATTACATAACCCCAAACTTGAACTGGTAATTCAAAATAAGCCCACTTTCGGAGGCGGAAAAACAGGTCAGTTGAATTATTTTTCGTTGTTAGAAATATGTGTTGTCTACGGTTCTGTAAGCAACTTTTCTGTTCTAGTATAAATCACATGACCATTTAGGCGTGCTTGATTTCAATCATTGGCTAGTGCAGAAGTTTTGCATATTGTCAACTTCAGGTGCAATTTGATAACACCACGAACAGCCACAGAATCCTCCTACTCGAGCTATTTGGAAACTTGTCCTTGTTGAAGATATTTCACACGACGATTTGCAAATTTTTAATAGGGAGCTTGGTGAAAATCTCCCTTCTAACTTCTCTTAATCACGCCAGTACGACACAATATACATGGAAAAATTCATATAGGATTCAATCAAGTGAGTGGGTGTTGGGAATCCGTGTTCACATGTGGCACAGCTGGACCTAGAGACCGGGTGTGGAAAGGTTATCACGTGCTCATCGTGTTTGCTTTTGGACGGTCTATGACCTGTCGTTCGGTGGTGAGTGAACCAGGGTAGAGTGGAAGCAAGCACAAATTTCTTTTGAAAAGCAATACATATAAATTTTTATTACACCGGCCTAAAATAATGAAAGGAAACAGAGCAACGAGGCTAAATAAATGAGTGCAACGAAGAGTAAAAAGCAGAGAGCAAAAACGGAATGACATGTTGTAACCTGGTTTTTCTTCACCGTACAACGTTTGATGTTGTTGTCATTTTCTTTGTCCAAATGGCATCATTTTGATTATAAGGCACGAGATCTAAGCAGACATACCGTAAACCATTTGCTGCACTGATCTGAACCGAGTTCCTCAACATCCATATTCGGCGACGACCCACGTTGATTGCACTGCAACTACGGAGGCAGAAGTCACCAGCAGGAGAGTTGAGTTTTCCAGTCGTGTCTAGCATGTGTTAACAGAACACGGAAAGGCTGAGGATTGGCAGACATTGACAAAGTATGTCCGATCCAGTGGAGATTTCGTAGAGGGATAACTTCTGTAAAAGAACTGCTGTCTGTGACCAACGCACGAAAGTAAGTCTTGTCAAGGAAGAGAAAGCTGGGTGTAGTCCGCGGCCCGATCTGAGGTGGAATGATACAATTATTTTAGAATCGACGTACATTTCTGCAATACTGCTTTTTTAAGCTCAAAGTTTTCCAGCGCAATCTTATCGACAGATTTACAGGTTGCAAAAATGCGTGAAGACAGGATGTTTGTTGGCCTTTGTGCCGTTTGGCTGCTCTCTAGCAGCTATCAGAAAATGAAGATCTGATTGACATATCAGTAGTCAGAACAGAACTCAGCACATTTTACGGGTGCTCTTCTCGCATTTGGTGCAACCCGTGAAGTATGACGGAAGCAAGCAGCTTCCAGGAAAAGGAGACAAGATTTCTCCCTATGGTTGTCATAGTCACTACTCGAGTATTTCTTGATATGGGGACAAAAATCAACTCACCCAAGACGAGGGATCAAATCAGCATTCAATGTTGGAAAATAAACGTTCCCTAAATATTTGTATTCCTCCACCGCGGGAAGAGCTGCGAAAGGATATCGGATCTCGGCTCTTAGTGATTTTCTAAAGCCTAGATTCCCATTCGGATCTTCGCCTCGGTTGGTGGGTCTGTCAAAACGAACCGCAGGAAGCATGTCGAAAGACCTACGGTAAAGATTGACACTGAGGGTTAGTTAAACTATCTGAAGGTGGTCCTTCTAGCCTTTAAGACACAGCTGATTATTGTGAACTGGTGGACCGTCAGCTTCTCAAATTGTTTCGCTCACACCTAGTGGCCTCCTACTGGAGACTGGAAGTAGGTAGAAAAATTTGCAGAAATTTTCCGAGGAGGCAGAACATTCCATTTATGATGCCTCTTGCGACCACCAGATTTCGTTGTCCCTACAAAGACTAGTGACAAGTCACAAGTCTTGCTTCATTTTACTGCCTTCCAGCAGGGATCGACCGGCTGGCTTCGAGTGTGCACAGAAATTCAGCACAAATCCATGGTCTTAAGGCACGAGAAGACAGGTCACAGTTCTCTAGACCAGCGGAATGCAACGCGTCCTTGCTAAGCAACCAGGGCTGGTTTGTGTTGTCATATGGGGCTACATCTTGCTCCCAAGCTACCGCGTTTCGGAAGACTGATAAGCGAAATCAGTCGGACAGCTTGTCGCTGTCTAACCGTCGTTGCAGCATGCGTTTGGAGTGCTCACTGAAGCACGTGGACAGTTTAGTATAAACTGGTTCGTCGTCGGACTCAAGCTGGGGTGCTCCAGTACGATAGACAGATTGGCATGCAACCCCACCATTTATGGCTTATAGTAATGTGGTCGACCTGTTTTACCACTGACTCGAAAAGGTCGGACGCCAAGTGGTGGGCCGGCGAATATGACGTCTGAAGTTTACACCGGCAAGGAACAGGCAGTGGTCTGATCACAGGATCAAAAACCATCCCCGACTTCTCAGCTGCACTAGTCTACTTTGAAAAGGCCTCCTAGACGCTCCCCGTTTGATGACAGCTGACCAACTAAAGCATTTCAATGTTCCGCCAAAATCACGATTACCGCTGAACTTACTTTATTTGAGAGGTCTTCGATTTCTCGGCAAAAGTAATCTTTGGTTTCACTTGGGTAACAACCTATGAGTGCATACACTGAGATGAGAAACATATTGCTTATATTGGAACGAAGGCTACTCACTTTGCATGAACCCCTGGATCTCAATACGCATGAAAGACTGTCGACTGCGATCCGGTTCAGCACTTTCGCCGAGAGAAATTTCAGTGTCAATATGATCAGAAGCAGTTTCCTGTGTCCACAGATAGGCCCAAGTGAAACTTCACAAAAATATTAGATGAGGGCCTCAGTCGAATGATGGAACTGGAGTCTTGAATGCGAGTTTTTGAATAGGACACATATCGATGGCAAGGGACCTAATCTTACGAGCTGAACCCGCCTATTGTCCTGTAATCATCAGGGTAAGCAAGCTGAACATGACTAGTTTGAATGGGCTTGGAGGACAAGGGGGCACCAACTGATGGTGGCGCAACCAATGTGGGTCAGAAACTAGTCAAAGAAAGACTAGGGAGAACATAGCAAGGACTTATACGAGTAGCACTACAGTTGGCGAGGTCTACCGAAGCTACCGTCGGATGTGATAATGAAAAAGAAAAAAGGGAGGTGAGTAGACATGGGAGAATAATTTGCGTAGATTGTAGGAGAGTGATCTGCTGTGCGCTTTGAGGAACAATCAGTCATTGCATTAGCAGCGTCTCTCATGGTTCTTTATATCGTGGGCTGTCGTACTGCTCCGTAGCCCAGTCCATGAGAGCCGGTGACTGATTGCTCATTTCATACTTCATTCGTGGGAATTTAAGCATCCCAGTACACCCCTCCGCCACAGGTGCTGGTGAGCACGGTGTTGAGTGCCTCGTACGCCACCAGTACTTGATATGAAATCACGTGTTAAACATTCCCCTAAACTCATTATCATTCATTCAAACCGGTGGAGAACTCCGAGCATTCACTTTTGTCATGGCATCTTGGCAGGAACGCTTCAACCACACAAAGACAGTTGGTATGACTTCCTTCTCAAAGGCAGCTAAAGACGGGCCGTCACTTGGGAACATTTCAAGGGGAGTTCAAGACGAGTAGTCATCTCGGAACCTGGAAGATCGACCCACGACCACATTGAGGTAGGTAGGGCACTTACGAGTGCATAAAGTAACCAGTCATCGACTTTATCGCTGATTTACTTGGAAAACAAAAGGAGATTAAAGTCTCAACAGAGCACTATACTTTGATGAATCACTTCCCATAAATGATAAGGCTAGTCTGTGGTTTAAGTTTTCAGATATGGCAGTGTTACCACCATCGTATTCCTTGTAAGTGATGAAAACATAAGCGAAACCTGCAATGTCCTCTTGTGTGTTTGGAACTAAATGCATGCAGAGTCAACCTTTCTTTGTTAATCGTAAACAGTAACTATTATTCAGACTACTGAATATTGTTTTCCTCGTAAAAGATGACTCAGTTGGAATTTATTGTTAACTCACACATCTTACGAAGAAAAAGCACGCAGAAGAGATCGATGAGAAATACCTATTCTCACTGAGCAATTTGCACTAGCCGTTTTGGAGGAACTGCACTGCGTGATAGTCCACTTCATATTTTACGCGCAAATTTCTACCGATCTTTATCTTCAGCTGACTGCATGTGACACAATAAAGTGATAATGAGCCTTTCAGGCAGGAACATTTGTTGCTAGACAGAGTTGTGTGTCCTTTTGCATTCAAATATTCAACTCTCTTATGGGAACATAGAATGGACATATTTGGAGAAGCTTTCGTACTTGTAGTTATACGAAAATTATTTTGCATCAGATCAGCATGTTATGCAGCCCACTTACGTTACGTGTTTGTTGGTGAACAAGGATTTACATAAATCTGAATGTACTTTGTCAAAGTACGATGGTTTCGCTCCATTACAGCTTATTAGCATTTCTGATAAGCAACAAGCCTATGTCGCCTTGTAGGTTTTCATGTCGAAACTATCACAAACCTAGGTGATTGTGAAACCGAGATGTCGGAATTCTTATTTACTTACCTACCGGACAGACAGTGTCTTACGACATGCTAGTCCCACTCCATCGATCCACTTCTAACGAAACCTGAGATTGCTGATCGACAATGTTAAGTTACTTACAACCATCATCCAGACTCAAATTAGAATACCGTCATGGAAGCAGTTAAAATTAGCGAACATGCGTCATCCTCAGTTTGTGTGACCGTCGTTGGCTGGTTTACTTGTGTCCTAGTGTTGACGGAGATCTTACGTTTTCCAGTAAAAGTAAGTGTTGACCAGCAAGAAAACCACAAATATCACCCTTGAAATTTCACTACCTTCCTGAGACGTCATCTTTCATTTACAGCATTCAGATTCCATTCGGCTGAATATTTTTAGCTCAATTTTATTTTCATTATAAGCATATCTTATTGACCGAAAATGTATTTACGTAGATTCTTGGTCGATCTATTACATTCGGGTGATTTAGAGAACTAATTTGCTTCCAGCGTAAACCCCAAGTGAGCCTGAGTTAGAGAATGGATACACAATTTCGGGAAAAAAAATTCCTAAAATGTCGTAAAACATGACAGAGCCATCCACTCGTTTTGATGCCAGTGAATGGGATACCAAGAACAAAAGTACCATCAACAACCACTTCAATATTATTTTGACAACAGTCTTTTTGAATTATCCGAAGCTGATTCTTCTCATCCCAAGCAATATTTGCAGTGGTATTTTTCTTCACCTTTTTCAGCTTCCAGGTAAACAAAACCGGGCTTGTTGTAAGCTTATCTGCGGGTAAATATTTCTACGTGCTTAGGCGCATAACTTGTGATTGACAGTACAGATGAGCGCACATCGATTATTTTCTTCAATTGTACGCCGATAACGGATTATTTTGGACGTCCATAAATAATGTGGATTATCAAAGCGGCTTAGAGTGAAAAATGTGTTAACCAATCGATGATACGGTGAAATGCTTGAGAAATAATAAGATATTTCTTTCACCGACCAGCCCGTGCAAAAAAATAATAAACTCGCCACTGAATGACCTCAAACAAAACGAAAACAGCTCTTGAATGGCAGTTTCGTGCCCAGAGGCACAATGAATATATGATTTCTTACCATGATTGTGTTCGAATAAACAACCTGACCAAATGATAGGACCTTTGTGGAGAAAAGTGGCAAACAATCTCCCCCATGAGGCTTCTGAGGTCAATCAGGTTGTTCACAACATACTTCATTATTTGTTCCAAAACAGTTCTCACTCGTTTGTGCAACCAAAACGATGTAATTAACAGGAATGAAGATAACCTACTTCTGGTGGGTCAGTTTTTCATATTGTTCTGACAGAGTATGGGACTTTTGTCACTCTTCTGCTAATCACGGTGGTAAGTGGTCGAATGAACACAAATATTTCAGATGCATTTTTTGTGTATGTCTTGACCGGATGACCTCACACCTCATTTAAACACTGACGTTTTGGGTTTATATCAGGCGTCATAGTGCCTGATAATGAAGGGAATACGCAGTCCAGGTCTGGCCGATTTTTACAAAACTGGTCTTATCTCTTAGCTGATTTTTCTATCATTGCTAGAGTTTACTGATTTGCGCGAGTCGTGTGATAAGTTACCACCACATGTGATTAATAAGAGAACAAAGTTGCAAATAATTTCTATTCATATGCGGTAAATCCATCCACTTTGTTTCATGATTTAGATAGGATAACTACGTCACCGGTGAAACCGTTATTCTTTAGCTAAAAATACTGAACTGAACGACGAATGTTTTGTACTCCATTCTACCACCTCTCACTGAGTCTCAGTTTCCTGTTGATTATTAGATTTGGTTTGACAGAACCATACAATTAGTACCATTGACTTGAGTGGGTTAATTTTCTACCCAAGGATGGTCTAACATGGAAAACGGAAAGCATTCCTGCTGCTGGATTTAAGTTTCCACTGAATAGGTGTTGCACGCAATCCAACATAACCTGAGCGAAACTCAGAATCATAAACAAATCATAAGTACCCGTTTTTGATACACTGAAAACTAGGGAGTTATACTATAACCGGCATCTTATTGTTCCTCAGAATATAGATTATGGGTGTAATTCTGACTTGCCCACCAAAATGCAGGCAACCTTCTACAAAGAACATCGGTGGAAATAGAACAGAGGTAAGAAAATATATGCTAAAATGAATCGTAACCCCAGTGTTTCGGCAGAATCGTGGAGAATATTCCCGTGAAAAACCTGAACAGCGCTTGCCTAGACAGCGAACATGTTGATACAGGGACACATTCCGTCCGTCATTATAAACTTTGTTTTGTTAAAGCTTATCCAAAGTTCATCACAATAACTCATAAGAAAGGGGTTTTATTTCCATGTTATATTCCACTCCATTTATCAATGAACCATTAGTTACGAGTTACTCGTTAATCTCCTCCGCGTCTTTGAAATCAGAACTGCAGTAAACAAGCACAAGAGGATTCATCTGGATACATTCATACGGCATAAATACGACAATATGCCCCTTACCAAAGATGAAAGTGGCCTTAAGCGCGACGGTGGACTGAACCTCAATTGTCTTTCAGAATCCCAAATAAGTC
Organism: Fasciola hepatica; assembly: GCA_948099385.1. Lineage (NCBI taxonomy): Eukaryota > Metazoa > Platyhelminthes > Trematoda > Plagiorchiida > Fasciolidae > Fasciola > Fasciola hepatica. The sequence continues at coordinate 331,844 of CANUEZ040000134.1, forward strand.
GCTATGAAATTCAAAACCTCAACATGAGGACAAATGTTCGTTTCCACTGCTCCTTAAATGTGCTCAAATCACGCGATAAAATCACCCATTTCTACTAAGTTCACCGTTGACTTGCAGGCGGCAATGGGTATTAGATCACGGATGTTGTGTTACCTATGGACATCCTTCTGTTGACAAAGTGTTGGGTATTGAAACTAAAAAGGTCATACATTTATTTTACCAGCAGATGAAACCATTTTGGGTGCTTCCAGCAGTTTATAAAACATTGCTTTAGTTTGCACTGCATGCTACTCTGGCCGGGTGCACACAGACAACTCGAAAATGTTATCCTCCGATCCATTGCATATTAATTACTGTTCGGACTTCCTGACTTGCCACGAAAACAAGATAAACACCTAATATTCCTAGTTCAATAAACGTGAACGAAATTTTTAGACCTTTGCTGTTGAGGTTAGGAAAACCGGTTCATTTTCAAGACACACACAAGTCACTAGTCGACTGGTATAGTGTGTACGTGGCTATCGAAGTGGGGTTGTGTGCCTTCCATAGCAGTTGCCTGATCATTTTTTCATTGTTTACAACAGTGAATAAGGGCATTCATCAACGACTCTCTTTCCGGACCACTTCTTTTTTGGATTTGCTGATATTTGCCCAATTTATATTACCTTTTTGCCTGCAAAAGTTACTTTCCTATCCCACAATTTGGAACGATCCCGTAGGGAGCTATTTCAGCACACTTCCAGGCACGATAATCAGGAGTATTTCACGCAGACGATGTCCTGTAGAAAGTCAAACGTGATAAACCGGGTTTATCAGTTTGCAAACAGATACGTTGAACAACATTGGCTGTATCCTTGATCACTTACTCAGCAACGTCGACATTTCCCTCAACTCAATCCCTTTTCTTTCGCACCTTTCCTCTGAATCATCAAGAACATGTTATCCCTGACTAGAAAACACTAGTTCGAGTTCACCAGACTGTTAACGGATTTTAGGTGATATCGCATTTCTGCAGAATGTTTCACCAAATGGTGGTTTTGATACTATTAATTGGTCAACTATGATTTACGAATCTTTCGCCAGTTTTGTAAGCAATAGGATGAATTATACGCAATCAAGTTTAAAGTTCAAGGTCATATTTTTTCTCTGCTCCATCTGACTCAAAGGTCTATCTGTTGTACTCCTAATGCAACTGGCATCCTCGTCGATGCATTGGATCTCCTTAGCGGGACAAAATCCACTGCTCATTCGAAAGAAAACAATAATTCACAACTCGGTTTACCGTATCACATCCGTAAACGGAGTAAACTTACATCATTTGGAAAAAGCAAGATTATACTTGTGTTTTCTCACAGAGACCGAAGACAGCAACATAAACAATGAGTGTAAACACCTGGAAATAAGTGGTGCACCAACAGCTATATGACGTGAAGTATTACCTGAATTTTGAAATCGTTTTGTTGATTATAAGGGTAGATTGCGGTAAACGTTGGTTGAAATACTGAAGGTGCTTTGTGACTAATACCATTCATCGAATTCGAAAAAATCCAAGTGTAAATAAAACAAATATCATCAGTTTTTGTACATCGAAACTGTTCTCTGATTTTTCGTGCAGTGAAATACACCCCTATGAAGTGAACGACTTTAATGCCTAAACTTTTAAACTATACTTTTTTGGAACATTTTAAACAAAAGCAACTCAAATTGTTGAGTGGTCCATTTTTTAAGATTATTCTTCACAGTTGATCACTTGGGTGTAAGCAGATTTGTGTTGAGCTTTCTCAAATTTCATACAGTCAGGCAGGTTGGATCGAAACACACATGCTCACGGCTAATTTATCGGGAAATAACTACATTTGTCCAATTGTATTCCAAATAAAAATACCTCGGCTATATACCAGCGGTGCTGAGCAGAACATCGAATGAAGTGAACGAATTAAAAAGATGGCACTGCTCTACTCCAAGCTTAGTGCAAACTGTTCACCACTGAGTATTCTCAAGGTCAACAGAATAGTGACAATTTCACAGTGAAACAACTTTTTTTTGTTCAGTTGACTGTCCCGCGAACTCCACCTTCTACCCACAAACCTCATGTCCTCCGACCAACCTGCACTCAAAAGCTGCAGACTCGATTTTCACTCTTGTTTTTGTGTTTCTTATTATCCACTCTATCGCAGATTGGAACTTTTCGATTTGGTTATTAAATTCTGTTTTTTAATGAAAGGTAAGAATGACAGATGCTTATTTTAAATGTGACGCCCGAAAAACTACTTGGCTTTTATAAGAATCCAGTAAAGAGCCACAAATAAACTCAAACCTAGCAGCACTGCAAGTAGAAATGAGAAACGTTGTTTGAATCACTTCCGGAGCAATTCACATGCAAATACATCAAAAAAAATACATAAATTGTTCACCATTCCCTTCCCTGGTTTCCACCTTGAAAACACATTTCAGTAATTTGGATCATAACGATAATGATGCGGATTATTAGTTTAAACCTTAAAAGCCTTATTATCGTGATTATGGCTGTGGCCTGTGAAGTTTTACTGTACAAACAGAAGTAACACAAATTTCATACCACTTTACAGATCGCAAAGGTTTATCAGCCAATTTACGATCTAGAATCCAATGTATTCCTTTGAGAGATTTGAATCTAATTGTGTTTTATTTCAGTGTGAGAAAGCCTACACCATAGCCGACTACTTTTTATATAATCAGACATTCGTATAGACCGACCCCTGCATTTCAGTGGAAAACAATTTACACTCGGCAACTTATCAAATCCCGGGGAGATACAAAACGATCACTGATCAGAATTGCCTAGAAATTCTGCCCACACTGGTGCCCCTATTGTTTAAATTCGGGTCAGATAAGGACCAGCAGAGTTTTCGTAGATGTTAATGGGAGGAGGTATGGATTGAAAGGACGAGTGTGTAGAAGTAAGAGACTGACTTTTAGATGGTTGATTGTATTAAGGGTGAGTCCCGTCCGCAAGAATTTTGTACGCGAACTTTTCACATGCAGCCAGATGTTTGGTTCGCACAGCTTAGCAGATGGTTCACTTAAGGGTATGGGATATACCCGATTGATAATAGATAGATCTCGAAGAGGCACTTTGAAATCTTTCTTCCGTAGGCTAGCAAAAATAACAGGGAAGCAGGAAAGTAGAACAGGAAAAACAATAGTAAAGTAAAAGAAAAATAACATTCTGTTTAACAGTAAAACGCTTAAGCTTTCGGATTTGACGAGATGGCTTTCGTAGTTTCTTTACACTCTTTGAAAGGTGAGAAGACCTGGTAAAATGTATTGCCTAATAACACAGCCTGGTCGAAATTGTCAGTAGGCTGTCGATGTTTCGGTCGATACACTCCTAACTGATCTCGGCTCTTACACATTAATGTGAGGTGACCACTTCAAATTTATATCGATAGTGATTCCTAAGTATTGGACACAACCCATTCTAACTAGCGGTTCTGGGGAAATGACAGATGGGTCACAGGGATAAGCCCATCCAGAAAGAGTATACATGTATTCAAAGCATTTGGTCAAATTTAAAGTTGAAATGGATCTAACGGAGAAGTCATAAATACGGGGCAGATTACTGGAAGTGTCACTGAAGTCCTGCTTTACGGAAGCTATTTGACAAACGGCCACATCGTTGACATATTTAAATAAATGTGCAGGAGTGCTGTATGAAAGATTACTAATGTAGGTGGAAAATGAATATGGAAAGCGCAACTTCCTTCAGCACTCCTTAATTATATACCAAAGGTTCGGGTGTTCCAAAACCGTCGCGTACACTGAAGTCCGTTGTTAAAGTAATCGAACTTAAAAGACAATAAAGGTGTGGGACAGCCGAAGGCTTCCAGTTTACCACGGAGGACAGACAGTGAAATAGAATTAAACGTGGATGAGTTTTCCAGAAGAGAGCATCGCGCAGACTTCACTAGTTCATCCTAGGATTTGTTATATGATAGATTAAGGAGGCGATAGCATCCGCAGTTGACCTGTTCAGTTCATAGGCGAATCGTAAGAAGTCATCGGGAAATTTTATAGATTATTTCAAACATTTAGGAATGACACGCTCTGTAATTTAACAGCAGATGAAGTAAGAGCAACGGGACAGAACATTTCATCAATGACACCAGAACTACAAGGTTTGGGTATGGGAAGATTAGGGACCGGTCTCCAGTAAACAGGAAAAGCAAATGAGCACAAAGATTCGCTTAAGAAAAAAGTAAATACGTCGGTCATATCAAAAGCACCATGCCTCAAAAGTGATGACGATAGACCATAGGGACCAATAAATGAGGCAATTTCTGAAGAACAAAGAAGTTTTAATTCTTCTTCTGTAGAGAACGGGGTTATACGCATACCATCCTGTGGAATGAATGCCACCACGGGGTCATTTGATGGTAAATTGAATGCACTGCTGATACAGTCAATGTCCGTAGCGAATTTCACTTGATTCGTTTTCTCTCTACACCGGAGCCGTGGGCCCTGTCTCAGTCGGTTGCTGTTGTGGCTGCGTAGAAGTTGACTTGCATACATCGAGACAGACACTTTAATTTATTTCTTTAGTGAAACAGACTTGCACTTTACTTTCAAATTTACCCGGGTTTTGTAGAAATGTTTTTTTCCGTCTCCTTAGGGATTTAAACTTGAGAGAATCTGCAGAGCCCTTATTGATAAAAGGGATTTCTAAGAGGCAGCATTCGTCAAAAACTAAGCTGATCGTCTCTAAAAAACTTTGATATTGCTGCATGGTGACTACTCGAAGGAAATCAGGCAATATGCATAATCAAGAAACTTAGTGTGAAATTCTAGCGCAGTGAATGAATAGTAGCAATTATCCTAAGTCTGAAAGAATACAACAGTTTGAATTGCGAATCACAGTTAATTATACACACAATCGAAGGTCGTGTGTAGGTAATGATGCAAACGCGTAACAATGGGTAGCCACTTTATGGACCATCGTTACACTTTGCTATGAGAAGATAGTTGTCGCCTGAAAAATTGTGGAGATGCCTTCTGATTTGGCTGGTTTGTCTGAAAGAGTCAAATGCAGATTGGGAGAATACCTTATGCCCCAACGGAAGTAGGCAACGGTCACTGATCGGGACAGGTGCACCCAACCTCAAGGAGGATAATTCAACATGACTAGTGGTAATCCTGACCAAATCAGAGTTGCCTCCTGCGGGAGAAATTACGTGTGGGTTTGGGATGAATCATGACTGAAATCGTCCGTTGTGGTTAGCACATTTTCATCTAACAAAAAAACAGGAAATGATAAAAATGTTATATAGAGATAGAATGGCGTTCGACATGCCAAACGGAGCTCCGTAAAAGCTTATTGTGATGGTGCCGCTACGGCGAGAAAATTTAGAAAAGGCACTGCTAAACAAAGCAATCAACACTGTTCGCTTACTATGCATAAACGACTTCAGACTTGCTAGACCAAGTGGAGTTTTCATACGTGACCACCCCACTTCCAGTCTCGTTGGTGGAATTCCTATCCTGCTACAACAGTTTGAGGCCGTCTTTTGACCTGAGTGAGTAAGCAACACGTGCGTATAGCCGTGAACTTTTTGTGCAAACCATACAAGTATGAACACGAATGCGAGGGCAAGAACAAGGTTTAGATTCCATATTTTCGCGAACAGAGGACGTGTGATGTCTGAGAGAAAAAATCCAAGGCAGTTATCTGGCGGAATTGAACAGAAGGTGAATAAAATATTACCAGACTGGGATATTTTGTCAGTCTGAGTGCGAAAATATCTAATTTCAAACAGACCTAATTTTGCATTCATTTATTACGTTTTAGAGATCACCCCACTGAATGTTCCCGTGACGCTTATGTCTGATTTCTATGCATACCAGTCCATGGGGTTTCGTGTCCACCTTTGTGAACTTTTGGTCCCAACAATTCATATTGTGAACCAGGGGTCATGGAGAAAATAAAGCACACTTTCTGGAAACTCTCAGGAAACTCGATTAGGAGGTGTATTTCTCATATTTTATTGCATTCAGGATATGTAAAATATCTGTGATGATTCGGCGATGCTTTGGATTTCATTGCATTGTAAAACTCAAGTTTCCTTTAGTTGGAATTTACGGGTTTTGTGAAGTGGGTTGCGCAGTTACCAGCCAAGATAAGTTGAAACATGGGTTTTTATGTGAATAAGACAGACATTGTTTATTGTGACAACCAGCATAAATAATTAGGTGGTCGAAAGGGTCAGTTGGTTCCTGTAGAACCTCGAGATTGCGGGCATGATGTAGTCTGAAAACTTCAAAGAACTCCCCAAAACCACCCCTTCTTCGATTCAGGCAATATATTTTCCAAATCAGATAAAAATAGAATTGCTACTCTATTCGCAATAGTCATCAATGTTGAATGCCTAACGAGATACCGGGGACTGGACAAAACTCCCTTCAGTTGTGAGGATCAAATGAAAAGGATCAGTGCCCTAAAGTGAGGATAGTGGAAAAGAAGCTCGATGCTAAAAAGCTACGGATCAAACTGTCCGTCAGATGGATCAGCTTTGTCAGTCCGTAGTCATCATCTGAACAATACGGCAGCATATCATCACCTTTTGGGTAATAAATGTCAATGACCAGTTGACAAAAGAAAAACAAGCTTTTGCCTTTTAATCGACAAAGTACTGTAGAGTGACTGAAAGCTGAACTCAATAAAACAATAGAAAGAAAGACACATACCCGCCTTCATGTAAAAGAGACAGATAGAAGGAGATATACTGAATGAAAATTGTATACCTCCCGCTAAAGTCTCACAGGAGGAAAAAATAGATTGATGAAAGAACTGCTAGTCGAAGAGATGTTTCTATATTTATTAAAATCGATGGACTTAAAGCAGCAGCACTTTAATTCTTCGTTCGCAGATTTTTGTTCATTTGTCTTAAAAATGAGGGGTTGAAACATTAATTACATCCTAAAAGTCCTTTAATCCAATTCAATCTGCTCTTTGACCAAATGAATAGAAAAGATGCCATTTCTTATGCCACAAGTACATTTTCCTAACCCAAACCTAATCCCTTATCAAGAAGCCTTATTCAAAAGGTTAGCTAATGCTATTGACTCATCAAACATAACTCAATTTTGAGAGAGCTGCAGGAACTGAGTTGAAAGTACTGTGCCGTCTTTCGACTGTAGCTAGTACAGAAGGTATTTTGAAAAGAAATTATAGGCAGTTCTATTCCGTTACTTATTGCTCCTTCGTGGTTTTTGTGGCAGAATAAAAGTTCACAAAAAGAACTCACAAAATAGCAGATGATTGAAAGTAGCCAGAGGCAGTATATATAAATCTCCGTCATATTCTAACTCTGGGGAGGGCAGATAAGTGATTCCGCAAATCTTCTAATCAGCGGAGTATTCAACCATATGTTTGCTTCCACTCAGGGAAACATTAGAGATGCAGATAACTCATTGGATGAAACGAAACAGTTGCAATTTTTCTCAACTCACAACATGGAGTCAGAATGAAGATCTGGCAACATGATCAAGGTTTGAACCCGTACTTGGTAACATTTTCGTGACACAACGTAAAATTATCCGAATAATCCCACTTAGCACAAGAAGAACAACACAAAGGGACTAACAACTAAAACGAATCCAAACAAACGATAGGCAGAAGGAATCTCGTGAGGAAGGATTTAAAAGATGACACAAATCTATTGCTCAGCAAATTCAGCACTGTCCGCCTAAGTATCGGGTGCACTCTGAAAATAGAAATGTGTAATTGTATACCGTATTCGGATGTATGCTAATGCAATTTGATTAACGGCTGTGTTCACTAATCAGTGCGTAGAAGGGAAGCATGCAACGGGCAATAGCTCTTTGCAGCTTTGTACCGATGGTAGAAAAACAAATCAGATCCGTTGTATGGTTAGCGCAGCAATGGAAATCCCCACAGATTGGTGAACAAAAAATTTACCTTGCTTTCTGCCAATTGTTTTTTTCTACAATGTGGTTATCGTGGGCGACGTATTAGCAGGATGATGCAAAGATAAAGTAAAAAAGCGAAACAAATGGCAATGACAAAGTACCCCGTGCTTGTCTGCGTACTGTTCTAAAGGGGGTTTAGAAAACAGTGATAATTCAACAAGGAAGCAGTCTTCAACCCTTTCGGCGCTGTTCGTCTGCAGTTCTTATTCACTTTCAAACCGGCTATTTTTGTGACTGATAGACCGGGAGACAATTTGGAGCCCTAATCTGGGTACATTCATTCGCCTGTTCCTATGGAACTATTAACTTCTGCAGCACGACCAGATATTCATCCGGACTCCTTTTTGAACATCACCTGATTTGACTGAAGGCAGGACTATTTACTGCAATTAGGAGCGTTTCGTGTGCACACAATGCTCAAGCTAAATCACTCAGAAGAGTTGAGAGATCCCGTAGTGCACAATCTATAAAGTTTAGATCAGAGAACTAAAACTCCACTAGCATTACACGCAGACATGGCCAGAGCCGAGAGTATTCCACCCTGTGCTAGGAAACAATGTTTGCAAGTACTTAAAATTCCTTGGACCATTTCTTGTTCCAGAACACATTTTCATCCATTTGAACACTACGTGGTGAGATCAAGTTCACACCCGAATGCGCACTTGCAAAGACGGATACGGATCAATATGACTGTAACCCGTGCTCCGCGAGACTTATCAGATACAACGAGTTGATTCAACCAGCTGCCGTTCCTATCTACGGAGAGTGGACCTTTCGTTTTTGAACGTAAATACGTCAAAAATATTGTTCATTGCTCATTATTCATTACCCTTCAAAGAGGAACTTATGAAAATGACTGAATAGAAATATGGATTTTCCTAAACTCTTTTGAAAGAGGAAGCGAAGACCTCTTCATTGTGTGAACCGTCTTCGAGAAAACGTGAGTGGATCTCAATACATCAATTATTGTAGGCAATAACCCTCTTTTATTAGGCTGCTGCTAGGCAATATTATTTTATACAAAAACGAATAAAAGTAGGAATATATCTCTACTGAATGGTTTACTGAAAATGAGTTATTCGTTTTGGCACCTTGTCAGTTATCAGCGATGGAATTGCATAAACCACCAGAAAAGCGTTGGTAGAATCCAATAAACACAACATCAGCAGAATACTGAGGGACGTCTCTGATATCAAGCACTCATGGCTTTGTGGATTGCTCCTATGCTCTTGGTCTGATCCTAGCTTAATCACAGCTAGTTCGATCCAGGTTGGAGTATGCTGAACCACTCGGTTACGCAACTGTCGCTCTGATCGAATATGGAGTTACCAAAGTGAATAGAAGTTTAATTAAAAAGCCACACCTCGGTCCCTCGGCAGCATTATTGTACTCAGTAGTGGATCTGTTGCATGGTAAGTACTGTCTGTCTCTAATGATGGTCAAGGCTGCAGAAAACAATGTGACGCACATCAGATGATTAGAGGATGAAGCTTAACTACAGTTTTAAGATAGACAAAATCTTTTATCTTACATCACACTTTGCTTACAAGATAAAAGGTTAGATATATAGTTCGTTTACCCCTCCAAACCCGTCGTATTCTGTGGAGGAATGTTTGGCCAAAAACATCTATTTGCTTAGTGAACACAAAGCTTTTGAAGTACACCCAGTGGCTCTTCCAGTCATCTTCAAATCAGGCAGTTCATTTAATAACCATATTTCAAGCCACTACCTTGTACGGTTTTTTCCTCGAAGTTACCCAATAGGATATATTTGGGTGGTCATAAGTTGCACCACAAGAAGACCGTCGTGATCAGTGAACCAGTCGCTTTCCTCTGCTGGTTTTTACATTCTTCATACGGATGGGTAGAACATCAACACTTAACTCGTTCTGGCCCCATTCGGATGGATTACGTTATTTCCTACTCATTGATACAGCTGTACCACGGGGATAAACCAGAACAATCTGTCGGAATCCGACTGGATTACAGGATGGTGTGACAGCCGTAAAAATCTTGACATTTCACTACCTAGCTAGGATTTATTGTATTCCTAATACGATATGCTCCAAACTGACTGCCTTTCTTCAGAGACTTCGGGATTTGGTTCCGTTGGATACGCCCAAATATGACGAAAAACTGACGCCAGAGATTCAGTCAGTTCCTACTGAGTTCGTAGATAAAATTAAATATCATCATCCGTCCATAGTCCATGCCGTATTTTCAATGCAACATTGAAATAACAGTCGTGGCATTTCACTCAGGTTGTGCTAACCTCAAATTCCAGGTAGCCAATCGTTGATATTGTAATAAAAACCAAGTATTTCCCGGGAATTTATGATAAATAATTTGTTCCAGGAAGGAATATTGTCTGGACTTATAGCTGCATCAGGAGAAACAGATGCACCCTTCAGACATTTTAGATTCTTCGTGAATAGGCTCCTTTGTTTTGCTCTCACATTTTGCAAATTTTATTTATTTTTCAGCACTTAAACCATGTATTCTAAAGGGAAGCAATATTGATCAAAATACAAATGTAAGAGACGCTAGATTAGAGTGGCTTTTGTGGGAGAGATGGTTAACATAATGACGTATAGCGGAGGACATTGTGGATTTGAGTCCTGCAAACGCCCAACACTTCTGATTCAGCAGTCATTGGCTGCATGTAAATTGATTTTTTTCAAAACCGGATTATCTGTGAATTCTGAGCAGTCGGTGTGAACACAAAAGTTTTGGTCAGGCCGTAGCCAAACGCTCAAAGTGTTTGACTGGAAATCCTCCTGTTTTGGGCTCGAATACTGGTATTCCCGCTAGTAAAATTGTGGTTTTCACTGTGATTGTAAGTCAATTTTGGCATCATATGTTGTGAATCTCCGGTTCGCGTTTGGCTTTAATTTACCAAACAATGACAGTTATCTACTTGGTTGTCAAGCGTTCTAGATTCGCTATCAGTCTCTTTCATGGAAGCTCCTATATTACTCAACTTATTAGAAAACGCTTTGATAACCTTCACTTCTTTTCTGTTTTTCTTGTTTCTCATCCATTTTATCGTCAGCTCGAATGTGTGAAAATGGGTTGCAATTTAAATTTCCCTATCACAAGCTTGGTAACGAAAAGCTTAAGTAATAACCAAATGTGGTTTTTTAATCCGTGTATAGTACTTCAGCGATATTATTGTGGCCACGGTAAGCTTGTGCAAGGCTTGTTGGTTGTTTAGAATCCCCATTGAGAGCGATGTGTTACTGAGAGGCAAACATGGACATGTGGAAATTCCCAGCCTGAGAACTATCCCAAAAAATCTATGGTTTCATTGTAATGCAAGCTTGTATCCGATGCAATCTAGGCATCACGTATGACAACTATATCGAACATAAGTGATATCCTTAAAAGTGATATGATTCCACTTAAAAAGGAACGAGGATAAACATTTCCTTGTGAGAAAAAAGTCCACAATTTTGTTATGAATAGTTCACTCCGGCTAATACCTATTCGTGTGTCACAGACCTCGGCAACAAAAAAACTATCATCTCTTAAAATGGCCACAAAAGGAGCCGAGCTAACAAAAAACTACCAGTGCGCTTTTGCCGAATAAACATTACCGGAAAATCTTATTGGTGTAGAGCCAAGGAAGGACGTGATCCAGTAAGGCGGTTTCATTTGGTCTTTTACATATTTAAAGAAACTATCTATTACACATTATTCAGAGTATAACCGCGCATGATATCATTTGTTTTACTTATCCCGTTTATTGCCTACTTTTTTCACTTAATACGCATGAATATTACAATCTTTCATGAGAATGGTGGCAATGAATACGTGGTGGCTGTAAGAGAACAGGACTCGAGAACCAAATGACGAGATTTTGTTCACCACCGTCCAACATTTACAAAGAGGTTTTCAATAGATTATCAATAAAGACCAATGAATAGAATGAATGACATACCGAAAGCCTCATTTCTGCAATCATTTGTCGAAGACCCCTAGTAGACGATTGTCAGTGGACTGCTCTATGATAATGTTCAATAGCAAACAGCTCCGACAGTGTTCTGAACGGCTTCTATCATTATGGTCCACGTGGCTTTCCATATAAGAAAAAATTAGGCTCCCCAAATGTAATAAGCATATCCATTACATTTTATTCCTTGTTGATCCTTAACAACAACAGAGGTTCCACGTCAGATAATTAAACTCTACACTACCCTGTAGGGTTCGACCATTTGAGACTTATATTCCGTGGTAATAGTTGATTTTTTGAGCTTATTGACAAACACTATGTAACTCAATTATCTCGCAGTTCATAGGGAACGTAATAATTCGCGAGACAACAATGCCTCATGCAAATTCATCATGAACGCAAACCATGAAATAATAAGACTGGTATACGTTTTATCACTCCGTAAGCATCAATTTGAAGTGAGCAAACATGCAAGTTGGTGGCGTGTTAAGAACCGAGCAAAGTGATGTCATAATAGCCTATCTAAAACCGATACGTGTCCGCGTAGGAGGTTGCTACTTTGCCTTTGTTTGGGGACAGCTTGATCAATCATTTAGCAATAAAATATTCACTTTTATGGCAACTTACCTCCTGTAATTCATGAGTCAGAATGATCCAGAGTAGATTGGGCAATCTGAGTTTATTATTATCGATGGTATCGAAAAAACCGATTGGAACAGGGATTTCCAGTATTCGTTGCAGAGGCCTCCTAGTTGTGAGTCAGTGTAATGGGTACAACCATCGTACTGCTAAAACAGACTTCTTTATTGTTACAGTTTTATGATTTTCAGTGGTACCAAATCGATGATCTTAAGAGATCAATCCAGTAAATGAACTTCAACATCTCCAAGTGTACTACACTTCCACCGGCGGTGCAGATTGTATATTTTGAATTGGACCTGCATTGCTTAATAAATAATAAGACATTTAGTGTGAATAACTCCAAAAACGTGTACAGCAATGATGTGCACGTGTTGCCAAACATAGCACAGACGTGCCTCAAGGACAGTGGTCAACTGACTGCAGATTAAATTCACACAGGTGCGCTGACACGGATTTCAACGTGTGTGCACATGGATTTGCAACTTAATTAACTGATTACGTCAACTGTCAACCATTAACAACATTGGTTTTATTTAGGTTGTGCGCCATATGACAAAAAAGGAAACATGAGGTGTAATACAGCTCTGTGGCACACGAACTTCAACCATTCCAAGGAAACAGTCTTCAGAAACTCAATAATGAGACCACTTCAGTAAAGAAATAATTGTCGAAAAATCCCAAAGAATACATCTGGAAGGCATAAGTTGGTCAACAAAGTCGCTTTTAGTGATTCCTAATCATGCCAATACAACACAGTGTATTACTAGAAGCATCAGGGATATGGTCACAAAAATAGCCTCATGGATCATTATTCACACCTAGTGTGACACAGGATTATTCGGAGACCAGGTTTGAACGCATGGACACTTTCTCAGCGTGCAAGTTATCGGATCTGGCTTTGAGCTGTGAGTGAGCCAGGGTAGACTGAGTGCATGTACAAATTCGTTGTGCTCACCTAAACAGGTGGTGGAGGAGAACCCCGACCGCTCCCGTTGTGGCCAAGATGCAACTTCTCACCAGTCTTGACAGCTGACCTTGAACCCTATATATTGGGGCGGAATACTTGATCCAAGTTTACTGTGTGGTTAATCTCAGCTAGGTGTGGAACAATTGCGCTCGTAATTCACTTAGTTGTTCCAGTCTTCAACGGTGCTGGGTAATGCTTTTGGATACGTTCAGACAAGCGTCTAATCGTGCGGCCGGTATACGTCGTTCCACAGGTACAAGTGAAACAATATACACAAAATGAAGCTTGGAATTTCTGTATACAATCGCACCATCCGGTCGAATAGGCGTTCCGGATATCCACTTTAAATAATGACAATGCACACCGTAACGGGTTTTTCTATAATGGTATCACCAGTGCATATCGTTTTTAATTAACAGAACGGTGTGCAGCTTTTAATGACCGAAGAACCTTTTCTTAGTTTGACACTTACTAACGCTTTTCAGTGATTTTTAAATACTGGTCAGCACTCAGTAAAATGTATTCGAATAAAGGTGGTTTACATCAGTTGTTTTTTCTAATATGAAAAATACTTTGCTCGTTACCAAGAGACGTAATTACCAGGTTGCTGTTTTCCCTCAATTCAGTTTTCCAAGGCATGCAACTGCCCTGACCCAACGGTGGATCCTTCGACAAGTATAAAATGCCTACAGGATGTTGACCCGATGGTTCTAGTGAACACGTTGGACGCAGTTATTGAGGATGATGCGGTACAACGAAACAACACAATGTGGGAAAATTTCTTTCACAAGCTCTCAGCTTCCGAGATCGGCAATGGTCCATTCCCCGGCTGGGCTACCAGCAGCCGTCGTTATTTCGAGGTACCGTTTGCAGCTGTGATTGACGGAGATTTTCTGCCAAATCATCCACGAAATGTACTTAAATCACCCAATTATACCAGAGAATCTCCGGAACTATTGATCGGTGTGAATCAGAATGAAGCGATCTACTTCATTCTCTACGGCCTTGCAATGCAAGAGACAATGTTTCTGAAAGAGGATGGAAACATCGTACTACCCGAGTCGATCAAAAAGGCCGGTCTGCGGGAACCACGAAAAAGCGACGGTCAGAAAGCCGATTTTAGATGGATCACGGCATTGGAATTCCTGGATAAGAGTTTTCTCATCCCGGGACTAGCAGCAGCACCAGCAACTTTCTACGGTCTGCCAGTGAGTTTCAACACAACACAGGAGTATGCCTATCCATATGACATAAAACTGGCCGGAGAAGAGGTCATGAAACGAATCAGCGATTTGGCTTCAGATGCAGACTTCATCTGTCCGACCTTGGAATTCGCTGAAATGGCTTCACGACAGTCAAATGCAAAGGTTTACCTATACTACTTCCAACAAATGTCCTCCCGTCTTCCTTGGCCTACTTGGGTTGGAGCAATGCATGGCTACGAAATTCCATTTGTATTTGGAATTCCGTATTCGAAAGAATTTATAAAAGAATTTTATGGCTTCACTTTGGAGGAAACTGAGTTTGGAGATAAAATGCAACAACTATGGGTCAATTTCGCGAAATACGGGTAATGTTTTACAAAGTTGTCACTTTTACTTAACCAAATGATTGCCTCTCTCTGGAAATAAGGTTTAACTTCCGCTGCCACAATATGAACTTACAAGGTATATGAGTTTTGCGTCCCAGAAACCCAGTTATTGTTTAATAAATGAACACAATCTAATAGTTGGTATCGAAAATTCTTCCATCAACCAACAACAACTTAACTTTCTAGTGTGTTTACCGTCGCTTCCTTTTGGAACGTGTGTGACAGGAAATGACTCTTAGGGAAAAACAGATCACGGAACAACAAAGATTGCGTAGCAATTAGCGTAATACCCCAACTTATATTCCAGTGGCTTAGATAAAGCATAATTACTTCACAAAAGACTATCAGTGAAATATCGTTTTTTCATGGCATCAATTTAACTGAAGTCAAGTCAATAAACGCGGTAAAAAGACCCGAATAAGGGGAAATTTTCAAATCCGAAGTGATTTAGCATGGAATCCAAAAGTAAATAGTTTAGGGCTAATTGAAATTTGGAATAAAATCGTGGGAAGGAAAGCGGATAGCAAATACTTTTAAGTGACCACAGAAGATGAACAACGAGATCACCCATTATTTGGCCCCGGTCTCCGGGCAGGCTGACCAGATAAGGACGAGGTTATTTTCATATGTATATATATATTCTAAAGTTCGAACTAATGGTGACTTCAGAGATTGTTCTAGAGAGCTTAGAATGAACGAGAGATGAGTGTTTGTAAATTTATGGCAAGCATCAAAAAGCTTACCAGTGGTGAAATCAGTGAAAGTACCTCTGTTATTAATAATACAACGGGAAAGCAGTTGAAGAGACTTGGGGGTAAGACCGAAACGTCCCTCTTTGAAATTATAAAATAAATACAGTGAAAAGGAGAAAGCCTGTGAGAAAGAATACGAAACGATAGAAAATGCGGTACATGACTACAGGAAACTGCATGTTTTGTTCGTCCAAACAATAGAAAAGAGAACTTTCTGGCTTTAGTGAAGGCTGTTTCAACATGACTAATCCAGAAATGCTTTGAATTAGAGCTCTTCCCGGGTAACAGACGGATAGAACTTGAGAAAGATGTTAGTTATCAGTGGAGAGATACAGAGATATTATAATAAACAGTTTGGTAGCGTGATCCACGTAGGAGACCGAAGTACATGTCAAGGTATTTTAGGCATTTAAGGAAGAGGGAAACTTGAAGATGACCAAAAACAAAATCCATTCAGGCTATTTGGAACAAGTTTCACACATTCTTTTGTGTTTTGGTAACATTCAGCTACAACATCATCGAAGCACTGAAAGTCAGTGGTATCAGATAAAACGAGGAGCTATCTGGTATAAGTGTAGAAAAGCGATGGCGATAGAATGGCATCCTGAAAATCCTCAGAGGTAACCTGGTCAGAAGATGGATGAATACAGCCAAAATAACTAAACAGTAGATGCCTAGAAAAGTAACCACAAAGCGTGTTTGAAATATACTAACTTTTTCCAAGATCTTCTAAGATGATGAGCATAGTAGGAGGATAAAGAGAACTAAATGCTTTCGTGCAGTCAAGAACAATTAAATTCAGGACTTCTTGATACTCTCTTCCCCTTGTGCAAAATAATCCACAGCCAGCCGTAGGAGAATATTCACTAAGTGATACCGCACCTGAGAGTAAAAAATCATGATTTTACTAACCTTTTGGGTAAATGCTTACTCCGTTTGTAGTTTTAGTTCGGCTGGGTGTTGCTGGTGTGAATTCTCAACCAGTACTGATCGCAAGCATTGGTTTGTTTTATACTATGATTTTCTATTCCAGAGGTTCAAAGGATAGTGTTTTGTATTCCGCTGACACCTGATTTGATTACTGCATAGACCGACAGAATATTACAAAGTAAGCGTTCCGCTGACAGTAGGCCACTTGCCACAAACGGCCCCTGGAGTGAGTGTGTAGTTTGACCAGTTCACTTTGCTTAGGATGTGTTACGTAATATACTTTCAATTTGGGGAGTACAAAACCCGGCCACTGAAGCGTTGACACTACTAGACAACACGGTTAGGTCTCACTGTTAGTGACGGCCGCATACAAGCTTGTGTGCTGATAGTGTCGCTTCACAATGAAACTCCCCTGCCTAGGGAATACACCAGTCGTTTTTTCAAACAGTCATGAGGCGTATTCTGCACAACAGCAATCAATATCATCGCAGACACTGGAACAGCCCTGACATTCAATAATTTTTTGTTGATTTATTAAACCGAGCAGACGAAGTGAGAAAAAGCCGTGGACCAATCACGTGTGACCTACGCATCCGTCTTAAATTCTTCATTTGATCTGTAAAGCATATCAGTGTGATCCGAGGACTTGAATAATTGTTATCAAACAGTTCCAAACCAAGACAAATTATCTCCTTCATTTTTTTTCCTACATGACATAATATTTGCTTTCCCAAAGTGAACTTTTTGTATGGAAACGTGGATAATGGGCTCGGCGTTGATCAATGAGTTTATCTATCATCCGTACACGTTTATCCTCAGTGATCCAAACCTGCCTGTTACCGACCAATATTCAGCTAAGTGGCCATTGTACAAATCAAATGCGATTAGTGAAAAACAACCGGATCAATGGGATCATTACATTCTGGATGTAAACATGCGACCTGGTAGTCGACTCCGGGAGAAAGAATGCGGGTTTTGGTTGCATTTCATGGACGCATATCAACGAGAAGTGCTCGCTGGGGCCAGTAAGTTCGTCACGTACTTGGATGCTCCACTTAATGGGAACATCAATATCGCTGACCAGTGTCCATCTTATCACACGGACACCGGGTTCACTGAACGTAAATTCACTCAGCACTACTAATAGTGATAACATTGATGATCATAATAATAATAACGATATTAGTAATAATATTATTAATAATGTGGACTGTGACAGCGAAATCACAAACATCATTTCTCCGAATTTCGTTTACTTTTCATCTGTGTGTATATTGACATTCTAGTCTCAATTTACGCAGGATGGGAGAACAATAGACAACATAAATCAATGAAAGGCTCAAGAGCCACTAGGCACATTCAACCTGTGTGACAATTGGATGTAGGAAACTGTATTTTTCGGAATTTATTCCCATGCCTATCGATGCATTTTTACTCGTGTGACCCACGGTTGTGATGGTAGCGTTTTCTTTGAGAAACAGCTATCTCTATTAGACCAAAGACAAAATTCTCCGGGTTTCACGTGCTAAGCAACAGTCAGGAAGACATGCTGTCACAAGTAGTCATGACAGTGCTAAGCTAAGAAAACCACTTGCGCTGTTTGCATATTATTGGAATGACATGACTACTAACTTATCAGTATCAATAAAACGACTGAGTTGAATTATTTTTAGAATAAATGAGGGTTTTACGGTGCTTAGAATGGCACCACGGTTAGTCGAGCATAGGATTTGTGCAGCAGCCGTTTTGAGCAACTTGCACTTGTGAGTTGGTTGCATTCCCCCACTGGTTTATGAAATTATCTGTGGAAAGATCAGTCATTTAGTTACACATCTGGCCCTCTGACTGGTAGCCGCCCACTAGCTCTAGTGAGAATGGTCTTTTGTCTTCGAACCATTCCATTTTATTAGCGTAAAATAATGATTATACCGAGTGGTGGCACAAGATGCCTTGGTCCGTCTGATGTGCACGACCGAGGCTCGTTGGTCGATGGTGCTGAAGCTAAACGCAGTTTGACTGAAATCATCCCCCATTCTATCCCGTTCTGTCACACGAGTTTCCACTGTCTCAAGTCTTGACCCCAATGCTGGACAAGCTCTGCTCGCACATTCCACGACTCACTGTGATAGTCTTGGTCTGCCAGGAAAAACAGGCTGTGCTGACCACGAATCAACAACTAGCCTCATGTACTCCGTACCTTCACGTTGCGTGGCTTATTGTCCGCATGGAAATTGGTCAACGATATCGGATTTTCATGGAGAAACGATGGTTAATTTTCCCATGCTATTTCTGTTCAACCAATTGTTTGAAAACGACAATTTTGGCTGCTTAGTACTCAAGGACAGAGTGGAGTTGAACCGGCCGCCGAACTCATTGTTATTGCCTTCACTCAAGTACGTTATATGACAGCAACCAGGCTAAGACCAAAATTCCTGATAAAGTACATGAAAGAAAATAATTATGACTGTCTGCGAAGAGTTTTGCGTTATCTGTGAAGCTTCATACTGGCGGGAAACTGCCTCCATGAAACAGCAAATTCCGCCAGTCATACTTATTCGTCTACAATTAACTATTCACCTATCCATGAAGACCTGAGCGTAAGCTTGACTTTGCACAGAAAAAAACATTTCGTCGTTAGTCATATAATGTACACATTTATTTGTCTAATTATTCTATCTGACAGTTGTAACTTTTTTAAGAACCGGCACCTCATGTCTATCCATCCAGTAAAGTCACGAGAACACATTTTTATCTCTATTTTCTCGTTTCCAGTGGCAATATATCCGGCCAATCGAACTGGGCTCGTTCTCCTCTGGATATGTATCTTTCGGATAGCGGTTTTGTTGTACTGATCCAGTCCCGGAGTACCAAAGACGGTTGCAAATATTCTCAAAACTACATAACGACTGTTTATTGTCTACCTGTCTTCTAGATATTAAAGTCAAAATGCTAGTGACTCACAGCAAGTTACTTTCAATAAGCATTAAAAACATCAAAACAAAATTTCCATCCCGTAAAAGAACAAGAGCAAAACAGGGTAGTCACGAATGTACACATGTTCCTGTTCAAAGAACCGAAATAAAACAGGTATCCCTAACAGTGTTCGAGGTCAAAATCCCCCATATTAGCTGATATTGAGTTGTGTATGTCCACTTCCCTCTCTTTCCAAATTGTTTTCTTTCTCCTGCAGTCGATTCCCGTTTTATAAGTGATGAAACAAACCAGTCTATTCTGATTCAAATTGGCCATTCCCTCAGTAATCTTCAATGTATTACCTCGAATTTAATTCTATCCATCATAAAATTAACCACACAGACGTTCACTATAAAAAGATCCCCGTCAACCTGTAACAACAAAGAGATGGAATTTCATATTACAAATACATGTTTTTCTGGTGAATAATCATCATCTGATATATATATATATATATATATATATATATATATATATATAGCGTGGTTCTAAGGATGCCATATTAAATCATCATTGATAGCATCAGTGAAGCACCCATTACAGGATCTTCATTGATTCCTTCACAAGAACTAATGAAAGAACTCAAGTAATCCGATCATTCTGTTAATCAAATCGTTCCAAAGCGTGCAGTGTGCTCACCAGATGTGGGTCCACTCCAGGAATGGCCCGATTTATACATATGCTACTGAATACGATAACAGTAGCCAAATTTTGACATCTAGTAAAAAATGCTCTGAATTGTCCGCTTGAGATGATGGTGACCGATACCGAGATTTGCTGATTAAAACTTCAAAAATGGTTCGTCTTAGGGCGCAGAAATCTCGAAAAGCTACCGACTTACTCCTACCAATATGGACGCGCCTGTTGCTAATAAACTGGTCATGTTGGTCAATTTTAAACCGCTCGAATGGAAAATCCGAGTAAAATAACAATTTAAGAAATATTCTCTCGACTGTATGTCATCCATTCGCACAGTATTTATTGCCAACCCGTTCGTCATTCAATCTTGCATATCCACATTTTTATTCTGAATTTGCGAGTATTTAGTGGATCTTACTCCGTTGTAACAATGATTGCGGTGGTGCACTGATTCCTACTTCTCAGCAACAATCTCACTCGAATATCAAAAAAATCATCAGGACTGGAACTTAGGGGTAAAACTATGAATAATAGTTTCATTCTGACTGTTTTGCAACTACAAGTATCACTTTTCGTGCAACGTTGTCATGTCTTCCTGCATATGATGACTAATTGGATGAATCTCCTGATCGTGCATCTCACTGCGGAAACCCGATACGCTCTAAATGACCAAGTGCACTAGTCCAACTTTTAATACCTTTCTTCCATTTTACAAACCGACCACTTAGTAGCGCTTATCCTATCAACTTTAATATAGTCTCTGCTAGCGGATATACTTTACACTTGCTGAATCAACCACCAATCCGACTTTGGGTTAAATCTCCACAGTGTTTGATCTAATGGTTGCAATAATTTCATTCGAAAGACTTTATCAAGCTGTCAGATAGAGATGGGCGGAAATCACTTGAGTTTGTTCGGGAGGGATACACAGTAACGGCAAATACTATGTGCACGATCAATTGCGTGTATGGTGTAAATTTGGACTTCGTTCGAGTGACTTCATAAATGAGCAGTTCTCCGTAGGTTTGGTAAAGCGTATCTGGCAAATTTCGGTAACCTTGGATAAGTCGTCAAATTATATCACTAACCAATGGTATCTGCCGCCCTGAAAGGATCCACCCGTAACAGGGGAGCGTTTTCCCTTGCGTAGCAAACCTTGCAGTAACACCAGAATTTAATGTAACTTGGGGAAATTGAAAAGCAGTAATTTGTTTTTATTGGAAGCAGGCAGTTCTAGTTAACCATATAGTCGCCCTCACTTCTGATTGACAAAGTTATTTGGTTTTTTTTTACCATATCGATATCTGTACGGGATACAGAAATACATAGAATACATTGGGTAATGAAGAAAACAACCGAAAGAGTTAAAAATTTATCAAAGAAAACTACCGTCTACATTCATTCTTCACGATATATACATGATTAAGATTATTTTTCCTGCCCATGCACCGCTAGATCGACCAGAAACAAAGCTGCTTTAACAGTGAAATGACTGGAAAGCGCTGGCGCTGGGCAGTTATGAGAATACTAATCCACAGTTTGTTATCAGTCTTGATTAGCAATGGTATAATCTTTATCCTTCACCTTGTTTTATTTATATCCGTTTATTTTGTAACAATGGTGCTATATTTCAGGAAGGAGGTCCAAAACAATGAAAAGCTTACAACCGGGGAAGCAGACCGGCACTAGCTTCAGCAGTCTAAATTAACACTATACACGCAATTGATCGTGCACATAGTATTTGCCGTTACTGTGTATCCCTCCCGAACAAACTCAAGTGATTTCCGCCCATCTCTATCTGACAGCTTGATAAAGTCTTTCGAATGAAATTATTGCAACCATTAGATCAAACACTGTGGAGATTTAACCCAAAGTCGGATTGGTGGTTGATTCAGCAAGTGTAAAGTATATCCGCTAGCAGAGACTATATTAAAGTTGATAGGATAAGCGCTACTAAGTGGTCGGTTTGTAAAATGGAAGAAAGGTATTAAAAGTTGGACTAGTGCACTTGGTCATTTAGAGCGTATCGGGTTTCCGCAGTGAGATGCACGATCAGGAGATTCATCCAATTAGTCATCATATGCAGGAAGACATGACAACGTTGCACGAAAAGTGATACTTGTAGTTGCAAAACAGTCAGAATGAAACTATTATTCATAGTTTTACCCCTAAGTTCCAGTCCTGATGATTTTTTTGATATTCGAGTGAGATTGTTGCTGAGAAGTAGGAATCAGTGCACCACCGCAATCATTGTTACAACGGAGTAAGATCCACTAAATACTCGCAAATTCAGAATAAAAATGTGGATATGCAAGATTGAATGACGAACGGGTTGGCAATAAATACTGTGCGAATGGATGACATACAGTCGAGCGAATATTACTTAAATTGTTATTTTACTCGGATTTTCCATTCGAGCGGTTTAAAATTGACCAACATGACCAGTTTATTAGCAACAGGCGCGTCCATATTGGTAGGAGTAAGTCGGTAGCTTTTCGAGATTTCTGCGCCCTAAGACGAACCATTTTTGAAGTTTTAATCAGCAAATCTCGGTATCGGTCACCATCATCTCAAGCGGACAATTCAGAGCATTTTTTACTAGATGTCAAAATTTGGCTACTGTTATCGTATTCAGTAGCATATGTATAAATCGGGCCATTCCTGGAGTGGACCCACTTTCGGTGAACACACTTTGAAAGTGCTTTCGACGGTTGTAATAATCCTACCCTTCCGGTTGATTATCCGTTCATCCTGCTGTCAGCTGCTTTGTATTCCTCGTTTTACATGGCCCATTTCTTATTTTCGGCCGTGGTCCGCTGTCGTCACTTTGCAACCGAAGTCAAATCACTTTTTCAGTTGATGACGAGCCGTGGCCAGTGTAGCTCGCGGGAACTGCAGGTTCCCGAGTATACTGCATGATGGTAGAACCTCAATTGTGGAGCTGAAAAGACATACGGGCTTCCCGACATGCTGTCCAAACTAGTACTTATGTACTCCGAAGCCGCACATCCAAATGATTGGTGCAAGGCACATCAAATGGTGTCCTCCCACACCGCAGCTCCATGCGAAACGACACTAGTGCCTGCTGTTCACTTATACGCGTTTTACTAACCAAAGCTGCATGTTCATGGGCCTGTATATGACGCAAAAACGTTTTTTTGTTCTGATCAGATTCAGCAAGTATTTGTGTATTGAACACGAAACCGCCGTATAATTTGCAAAGTCTCCTCCGTTTGTCACCATTTTAACAATGAAAAGCTTTGTGATTTATGCATGACGACTGGAGGGCTTCCCATAGAGTGCGGTTTAAATTTTATCGTTGTGTGATAACATCAAATGTTCCACAAATAAGGGCCGTAGGTTTTTTCCCATATCAGGTAGTCAGGATCATATATTTTTTGTGTTACATCTACCCATTCTTAAGATATTTCTGATTTCCCATTATTGAGCAAAACCTGTTAGAGTGTTAGTTGTTGGATGGCTGCCTCGTTAAGTTACTTATATTCACTTTTCCTCACTAAGTGAAAATCACGGAACTACCGAGTTTATGCGTGATGCTGGGTCAGGAACGTTTGAAAGTCAAAATATATTTTGCTTTCCTAAGCGCTCAGCAGAACAAACGAGCCTCTTATTCGTTCGTATACATGTGATCAATCGTTGACTGAAATTGGTAAGATGTCACACACCGAATTTTCAGGAAAAAAACGAAATTCTCTAGGTAAAGTAAAGGATACCGAGCGGTAACTCGGGGTTTCAGATAACCAAAATTTGTATTTGGATCACTGTATATAATGCGAAAACAAGCGATTGAAACAATGCAGTCAAAGGCGCGGCTAGCTCGAATTCACTAGATCCCACTTTGCTAGAATAGACAGAAGCGTAAATAATCCGATAGGAGCTTGTTGCCAGTCCACCGTTAATTGCGCTCAAGAGATAATACAAGAGCCACTCGGAACGTCGAGAAGGCCGCAGGTTTTCCAAGCATTTTAGATCAAAGCTAACGATTAGTCCAAAACAGATGCTCCCACACCGTATTTGCATCATTTACTCTAAAGATATCTTGAAGCTGTTACAACTATTTGACATCACTTCACAATAAAGCACACTAATCGGTATCCAATTATTTGAAGGACTTCAACTGACGAAATTTTAGGTTGGAGTCTTAGCAGGACTTGAGGATTTTTCACAAAATGTCATCAGATGTGAATTTTATGTTTAATTCCGAATGAATTTCGCTGGGTTAAATTTCACACTAACTAATTCTATGGTATGCTGACTTAAAGTTGTATGCAGAGTGACCGTAAGCCGCCAAAGAACAACATTTCTTCCTCGTGGATCCAATATACATTATAATATACAATCTGTCCGATGACAGTCCATACCGATAAAATTCCCGTTTTTAATACTGAAACGACTGTCAGCAGCCAAAAATGGAGGACAGCAATAGACAATGCTAACCGCATTGAATACGGGAGTCAAATCAGGCATCCAGTGGCATCGTTATACCTCATATACAATTAGATGAGTTCTTCTCTCGCTGACTGCTGTACCAGAAACTGCTAATGTTATCCTCGCCCAGGAACCTCCAACTTCATTCCGTGCTCCTTTTTCGGTTCCATGATTTAACTCTGCGAGAAATATGAATTTCCAATCAGTCAGATAGCATTGTGAGGATGAATGACGTGGAATGAGAGTTATATAATACCTCAATTGATTTTACATTGAATCCAGAATTTAAGCCAAAAATGTAACATTTTACTGGAGATGTTATTTTTTCGTTCTGTGTGAAACCTTTATTCCGACAGACCTAGTCATTACTCCCTCAGATTTTGAGGTTAAACCAATTTTCTCAGGTGTCCTTCGCAGAAGCCAATCGTTGAGTTTCAGTGTGGAAGTGCCACGACATCGAAATTTTGCCTTCAGTGAAAAAACAACACACGCACACGCCACCACTCAAGTCCAATAATGTTATACCTTCCTTCTAACTCATTCTAACCATAAAATGCAAAACCGTTCCGTTAAACCTCCTAGATCAGCAGCTCACAGTTATTCGTTATTCTTTTCCAACATCCCAGGATCACCGTTAATGAAGAAGCATCATTCTTTTGATCGCTTTTCTAGTTAATACTACTTTGATGGCTTTTCCAAAACGCAACGTTTTCTTTCAAGTCGTCCGATGTTGAAATTTACAACTCTGACGCCGCCATGCTGCATCCTTTTCTTCACAGGTTATCAAGCCCTCATTTTTCTCTCCCGGACCTGCACTTATGTATGCTGATGTCTTAATCATTTGTCACACTGTCTCAACCGAGAAGGGAGGAAATTCTTATCTGATGTTTTTCAAAACATTGAGTTATTCTGGACAGGGTGATCTTTCCACTAAGCCTCATCTCACCTCACTACTCTCCCACGAATGAACAGTATAGTCCGCGCACTACTCGATTACAGAGCTGAACCTGTCAAGCACCTCGCAGCGAAGCCCAGCACAGTTCTCCTCCTGTTGTCTATTAGGTGAACAATTCGCTCTGAATTATTGAAATAAATAGATGGCTTCACATCCGGGAAACAGGACGAATTTGTAGTGGTTGCCAACTTCGCTCGTACTTTTACCACGTTTATTGTTTAACTGAACGCTGACTGCCAAGCGCGGTTTCCTTTTGATCGTTGCTCTTGCGCACGCTCTCACGCACGCTCCCAAATACACGCTAACCACTATCTCTCCCAATCGCATTCTCGTTCTCACGGGTCGTGGAGAATACTGTTCTGGTTAACATATTTGTGCAGTGCCGCACATTAGGGTAACGTGCAGGTGGTCAACGCAGTACAAAGGACCAAAGCACGCGTTTACTAAGGAAACCGCAAAGTAAGGTCTTATCAACCTTACAATTGGTGAGCCCGACGTGATCCTCAGGTCACGTGAGTTTCCTTGTTTTCTACCGTTCAAGGTCCCGTCCGTGTACGTTTTTGTGTTTTATTGTTTCCCTATCTGTTGATTTCTTTTTGGTCGGTTAACCAAATAATTTTTTTGTCCATACGTATTTTTGGTGTCTAGTTCGTCGCAATTTTCTTCGCGAAGACTATAGTGCCCCGTCGGTCGTTGGTTTCTTTTCCCGTCTCCATTCGATAAAGTAATCGCTATGTCTGCTGAACGGAAACCCTGATTAGACCCCACCGTTAGGGCGATCACGCTGCACATACCGGCACTCACACCGGCTGATCCAGAACTCTGGTTCACGGTGGTCGAGTTAGAATTCGAAAACTGCCGTATAACCAGTGACGTTAGCCGTTTCAGGTGGGAAGCAGGCCACCTCCCGCCAGAGGTCACAATGCAAGTAAGGGACGTAATAATCTCTTTCCGAAGCTATGAGGCTTTAAAGGAGGCTGTCATTGCCCGCTCGACCCCAACGCAAGACCAACGTATGCAACAACTTCAAAACGTTGAGCTTGGAAGTAGGAAGCCCCCCGAACTGCTGCGTGAGATGCAGCGCTCGAGAGGATCGACAATAGGCGGGGACCCGCCCTTGAGAGAACTTTGGCTGCAGCGTTTGCCGCATAACATTCCAGTTTTATTAAGTGCCACGCGCAAATGCTCGCTGGAGGAATCCGCAGTGATGGCTGATTACATTATGTCACGAAGCAACCCCGCTGTAGCTGGAGTAACCAGGCCCTCCGTCGCAACGGTGCCTGCCCTGCCAACATCTAACGACCTCGCGTCAGTTTTGTCTAGAAATGACGCGAGCCTGCAACGCCTAGCAGCTAGAAGTGGGTCACAGGAGCGGCACCGCGCACGCTCACCTCTGCTCCTTAGTCCGTCATTGCGACGACGTTTCGTCGGTTCTTCAAAAGAAGGGTATTGTAAATACCACAGTCGCTTCGGTGAGGGAGCCAAACGATGCGAACCAGGGTGTACGTTTCCCGGTGCTCATCAGGGAAACTTAACCCCCGGCCCATGGTGGCGACCCACGAAGCCGGGTATCAGACCAACAGTCGTATTTTGAAAGTAAGGGACATCATTTCAAATAACCTATTCTTGTAGATACCGGCGCCGAAGTGAGCGTCCTCCCCCGAGCGAAAGACGACAATGGCACACCGCAGGTTCAAACACTACGCGCTGCCAATGGCACGACCATCCCAACGTTTGGCCAGCGGTCGCTCACCTTAAACTTGGGTTTAAAGCGTAATTTTCGTTGGATATTCACCATCGCCGACGTCCCATTCCCATTTCTGGGCATTGACTTCTTGCAGCACTTTGACTTGTTAGTTGCTGCACGACGCCGCAGAGTGGTGGCTCGTCAGACCACTCTCGCTGTTGCGGGTCATAACTCGCGAGTGAATCACGTCAGGCCCTTTTACGTTCAACCACCGGCACACCAACCTTATGGCAAACTCATCGCCGCCTACCCGGCCATGTTTCGGAAGGCCGGGCCTCTCCCAGCAGTGACCACCAACGTCATTCACTATATCGATACTAAGGGACCCCCAGTGTTCAGTAGGCCGCGTCGGTTAGCACCAGACAAGCTTCGTGTTGCACAGGCTGAATTCGAACATATGCTAGAAATGGGTATAATACGCCATTCTAGTAGCCCTTGGGCTTCCCCCCGTTCATATGGTCCCTAAGTCTAGTGGCGACTGGCGACCCTGTGGTGATTACAGAGCGCTTAACAAAGTCACCGTTCCTGACCGATACCCGATTCCTCATACACAGGATCTTACTTCGTCTTTATCAGGTTTCTCCGTCTTCAGCCGTATCGATTTGGTTCGTGCGTACAACCAGACCCCGGTAGCAGAGACCGATATCCCAAAAACTGTCCTCACTACGCCTTCCGAGCTGTTCGAGTTTCTGCGAATACCGTTTGGATTCAGCAATGCAGTCCAGACCATTCAACGGTTCATTCACGAGGCAACTCGTGGTTTGGAAGATGTCTACGTATACCTGGATGATATTTTGGTGCCTAGTTCTTCAGTGCAAGAGCACGCCGCACACTTACGAGTACTTTTCGAACGCCTTAGCCAGCACGGCGTCACGATCAATATCGCGAAATGCGAATTAGGCCGAGCGGATGTCACCTTCATAGAACATTCTCTTTCATCCTCGGGTATCCGCCCTCTGTCAGATAAAGTTTCCGCTTTTCGCGACTGCCCTGAACCCCAATCTTTTCGCCAGTTGCGTCAGTGTGCCGGCCTGGTGAATTTCTTCCGCCGAATTATTCCTTACTGTGCGGAAATGATGCAACCCCTCACCGATCTGTTGCGCGGAGGAAAGCGAAAGTTCGTGTTTCCCGACACGGCACAAGCCGCATTTACCTTGGTCAAAGATGCTGTCGCCAAGACGGAACTCCTTACCCACCCCGACCCTTTGGCTCCTATTTCGGTAGTGACGGATGCCTCGGACACAGCGGTTGGAGCAGTACTGCAACAGTTCGTAGACGACTCTTGGCAACCTTTAGCATTCTTCTCCAAGCTCCTACAACCCGCGGAATCTAGGTAAAGCACACTTGGTAGGGAGTTATTAGCCATCTACTTGGGAATCCGTCATTTTCGACACGCACTCGAAAGCCGTTCGTTCACAGTGTTTACAGACCACAAGCCTTTGGTTTACGCACTAAAGTCAGCTTCGGATCGACACTCACCACGCGAGATTCGCCATTTGGACTTTGTCTCACAGTTTACTGTGGACATACGACACGTCTCTGGGGTACTTAATCCTGTCGCAGACGCCTTATCACGCGAACATCAACTAAGTCTGTCACTGACGCCTAACATCGACTTGGACGCAGTGGCACAGGCTCAAACTATGGACCCCGACATGGAACAACTTCGACAAAATCGTTCTTTGAGCTTAACCACATTACCTATCCCAGCTTCCCAGAATACCATCGTGTGCGACGTGTCGCAAGGTCGCCCTAGGCCGGTAGTTCCTGCTGCCCACCGTTATCCTACTTTCCTGACACTCCATATTCTGGCTCATCCGGGCGTGACTGCCTCGGTGAAACTGATAACTGGGCGTTTTGTTTGGTACAATGTCAAACGAGATGTCCGCCAGTGGGCTCGTGCTTGCCTGCAGTGTCAACGTGTTAAGACCCATAGGCACACTAAGGCGGCGTTAGCCAGGTTTCCAGAACCTGAAACACGTTTTCATCATGTGCACGTCTACCTCGTTGGACCGCTTCCACCTTCGCTTGGGTACGTTTACATACTCACATGCATGGATCGTTTTACTCGCTGGCCGCAGGCCATTCCTATCCCTCGTCCCACGTTGAAAGAGGCCGCGAAAGCTTTTCTGACCGGTTGGGTTAGTCATTTCGGTTGCCCGGCACTAGTGACCACCGATCATGGTCCACACTTTGACGGCGCTTTCGGCAGCCTACTCGCTACGCTCGGTTGCCAACACGTTAAGACGACAGCTTACCACCCTCAGGCCAATGGTACGGTTGAGCGTTTCTACCGGCAATTAAAAGCCGCCCTCCGAGCAAACGGTAACCCCCTTTGGAGTGAAACACTACCATTAGCACTATTAAGCCTGCGTAGTACTGTCAAGGAGGAATTACACACAACACCGGCCGTACTAGTATATGGCTGTACACTTCGTCTGTCTGGGGGGTTGATAGCCCCCTCATTAACCGTGACTTTCGACTACGGTGCCTATGCTCAGCGCCCTACGCAGCACATGCGAGTGCTCAAGGCTAGTCCGCCGCACGAACAACAGCCTACAAGCTGTGTCCCAACTGCGTTAGAAACCGCTACTCACGTATTCGTTCGCGTCGATGGCGTTAGATCACCACTACAAGCGCCATACACTAACCCGTTTCGGGTGATGAAACGTACGGCAAAAACATTTGTCATAGACATCAACGGACGACACGACACCGTATCTATCGACCGTATCAAGCCTGCCGTCATAGAGTGCGAGCCGCTCGGCCAATTTACACCTACTCAAGCCGCTCAGTCAACCGCGTCAAGCGAGTTATTGCTCGAACCACCCCCAATTTCGCCTAGTGAGGACTCGGCAGCTAGCCCATCAGATTCTCCAACCGTACTCGCAACGCGAAGTAGCCGTCGCGGTCGCCAACTACGAAATCCCGTCCGCTTCGCCCATTTTGTGTCGACTTCAACAACCGACTGCTAGCAATAAGTGGGGAATTTTGCCGTGGATTTATCAACCAACAGGCCCGAGAAACTACAATTGGTAGTTAGGATTTCATTTACTTCTGGTTTCCTAGCGACTACAACAACACCGAACATCGTCCGTGTGTTGCTATTACGGTCCAACATCCGCCGGCGCCCTCAGGCGCTATGTTGTTCTGGTTTACCTTGCCCTCTCTCAGACGGATCTACACAGTCACATTGGCTTCATCCGTAGCCTCGCTGACTCCCGTGCACGTTGAAGGAGCCAACCGCTCACTGAACAACGGGACGATTGGTCAGCGTGGCAACGGAGACGGCAACTGGACGCCTTTTTGGATGGACCTGACGCGGGATCTTCCGGCTCACATGCGTATGAGACCCGTGGGCGCCAGAACACCGCTGGACCTAAGCACATCGGACCTCGATGTTAAACTCATCAGCAGTCGTTCGACGTCACCAACAACATAACGGGCAAGCTACGAGGAGTTTCTGATTAACCAGTAAATCCGGCCTACCATCACGATCGAAGCCCAACTCCGTCGGACTTCTAGGAGGAGGCCGCTGTAGCGGTTGCCAACTTCATTCGTACTTTTACCACGTTTATTGTTTAACTGAACGCTGACTGCCAAGCACGGTTTCCTTTTGATCGTTGCTCTTGCGCACGCTCTCACGCACGCTCCCAAATACACGCTAACCACTATCTCTCCCAATCGCATTCTCGTTCTCATGGGTCGTGGAGAATACTGTTCTGGTTAACATATTTGTGCAGTGCCGCACATTATAATAATATAATATAATAATGGTATATTTCTCGACCATGGTCGAGACGCACGCGCAAGCGCATGATCATGGTGTACTACATTACTCGAAACAATGAACTATACAAGAATTTCAAGAAAGCTAGTCGAAATCGTCAAAGGCAAAGCAGCACAGCTAGAGCTAGTTTTAATCTACCGAAATTATAAAGGTTCGCGCGGCAAATACGTGCAAATACGTGCAGGTGGTCCACGCAGTACAAAGGACCGAAGCACGCATTTACTAAGGAAACCGCGAAGTAAGGTCTAATCAACCTTACGAAATTTCCCCGGCAGCACACGACCTTTCATTAGGTATTTCTACCCGGTCCCTTTCTGTAACTGGGCGCTTCCAATTGGCTGTGCGTTGGGCCAACGTTGGGCGCTATCTGAGCCCAATTGTGAGTGCGTTGGGCTACTCCTAACGTTCGATAAATAGCTGGAATTGGATACCTCTACTTTTCTAGCACATCGTGATTGCCAGTTTCTCAGTCCATCTGCCCATTATACATCCTTTTTATCGAAACCAGTAATTATCGTCGATTAGAAAAACAGTTTGTGGAAATCGCCAAGTTTATTCTAAAAATGGCATACCGAAAGCTTGCACAAACTTGCAATTCGAGGACTGCTTCATTCGGAATTTTTGGAAGATGTTCATCTTTTTTGTGTTACATGGTCACCGGATCTGAAAAATCAATGTGTGGGAAGGTGAGATTGTCACTCTCAAGGAAACCTTGGACAACACATCACTTGTGCTCACACGTTCTAAAAATAGTCTGTTTGAGAACTGTTCTCAACAAAAAGAATTATCATCTGATAACATATATCAAAACAACTGTAACCAAAGAAATTGGAAAATATTGAGTAAAGTATTAAACAAATCAGAGGAACGTGTAGAGCTGTGATGTATAATAAACTGTGAGTAATCTTCAGAATGTCTGAAGAGATTTTGAATGAACCAAATGGATAAAGCAATTCAAAGAAGCAGCTGCCGACTTATTTCGAAGGAAATGACAAGTTACATACCTGCTTTCTCTCTTGCATAGCCTTGATTTCTAGCTTTGATAAACCAACGCTCTTCGTCTTTCAACGACAGACACCAGCTTTCCTGTGAACCTTGGGTTGGAATGAACAAGCGTCTGGAGTTTAATAAGAGACAACACATTTCAATAACTCACCCTTCACGGCAACAACGCGCCCGTTTCTAAACAGCCTTTCATTGGGCACTTACAAACCAGCAGCCCCTTAATGCCACTCCGGGCCCAATAGGCGCCTTTTGTATTCACACTCAAAGATAAATACGTAATCTAAAAAAGTAAAGTTTAAAAATACAAATTTAGGTGACCGTATGCAAAATTGAAACAACAGCGTCGTTGAAGTTAACGGAAAGCGAGAAAAATTTACAAGCGATTACTCGAACGGGAGCAAGGAGTGTGTCCAATAGTACGTCATCCACGGACAGACGATTTGATGGCAAACCGTGTGAAAAACTGCTCGAAACGTTCAAACATTAAAAGCGTACAATATCGATCAAGGTACAGTTCTTGTGGGACCTTTGTTGTTTAGGTAGTGTGCGAGTTATTTTCCTTGGCTAGCGCGAAATACCCGGCAAATGATAGCCGAGAGAGTTCAACAAGTCACGACGTTGCCTCATAGATAGTATGGTGGTTATGAAATCATTGGACAAGGATTGTGAAGGAGCATCCACGATAATTGCGGCACACTCGATACTGGCTGGGAAATTAAAACAATACAAAATATACCAACCTTCATGGATGATCAAGTTCTATGCTCTGGTTGTGAGCGGACCGCTCCATGAAAGATTTTTCGCGGTGGCCATCTTCATTCATACTTTTACCACGTTCAATGTTTAACTGAACGCTGACTGCCGAGCGTGGTTGTCATTTGACCGTTGCTCTTGCGCACGCTCTCACGCACGCTCCCAAATACACGCTAACCACTATCTCTTCCAATTGCCTTCTCGTTCTCAGGGGTCGTTCTGGTTAACATATTTGTGCAGTGCCGCACATTAGGGTAACGTGCAGGTGGTCCACGCAGTACAAAGGACCAAAGCACGCGTTTACTAAGGAAACCGCAAAGTAAGGTCTAATCAACCTTAGAGATCCACAAACCCCAAAGCCGCTGTTGGCCAAACTCTTGTGGCTGTACTTCAACTACATGGACACCAAGAATAACTACCTAGTATGAATCAAGATTGAAGAAATGCTCGTCAGCATTCCGCTTTTCTTAGCCTGTCTGCTGACTTTGATTCGGGCCGCGAACGCCGGGTACTCTTATGATGTCACCTAGCCACATGAGGCATCTTGCATTGGGGACCTTCTTGTGTTTCTAATAACTCTCACGTCCTCTGTTTACGCACAACAATGTATACTTCAGTCTTCAGTCTTCAGGTAAAGGGCAGTGGGAAGTCATCCCGTATGAGCCCCATCACATCGTACTCTATTGACTCGGCTGGATGTCGGTGCTCCGCCAATAAACCTTCAGGGTCTGGTCCAATTTCCTCTTGAATAGTGTCTCGGTTTTCTCTTCCACCACTTCGGTCGGTAGAGCGTTCCAGAGATTGGTCACCCTCCTTGACAATCGATAGATGGCCGGTAAGCCGGTGGAATGCACCTTACGAAGCGTCAGGGTGTGTCCTCTGGTACGATTATTATTCCTGAGCGGAAATTCCGCCTGTAGTTCCTGGCCCAACAAACCGCGGATTATGCGCCTGGCATAGATGAGGTCGCCTCGAAGCCGCCGATAGGCAATGGGAAACAACTCGGTGACTTTTAGGCGTTCCTCATAGCTGAACCCACGCAGTCCGGCCACGAGGCGTGCGGCAGCACGTTGCACCCGTTCCAGTTTGGCTACTTCCGCCGCCGTGCAGGGGTAGACAGCTGGACCGCCATATTCCAAACGTGGACGTACATGTGAGACATAAAGCAGTCGGAAAGTGTCACGGGGTAGAGGCCCAAATGAACGGCGGATGGGACCAAGTATCTTCCACGCTGGGGAGCACGCTCTCTCAGTGTGTGCTCTTGTCTTCAGATTGCTGGTGACAACAAATCCGAGATCCTTTTCCTCCTGCGTGTGAAGGAGTACGATACTCCCAAGGCAGTAGCCGGAAGTATCGTTTGGGCCACCAATCCTCATGCTCGCGCACTTGTCCACGTTTATCGGTAGACCCCAGGTGGTCGACCAATTGACGAGGGCCTGCAGATCCTCCTGTAGTATCTCGCGATCCTCTGCCGATCGAATGGTGCGCCAGATCTTGAGATCATCGGCGTAGATAAGGCATTGGGATCGAATGGTCTGTGGTAGGTCGTTTACAAACACTAGAAACAACAGGGGTCCTAGCGCGGAGCCTTGCGGCACGCCACTGCCAACTGGATACCACGCGGACTGGGACTGTGCAACTCTCACGGAAAAGGTTCTCCCGACCAAGAAATCCTCAATCCAGTGAAACATGGGCCCTGAGATGCCCATGGCCCGGAGTTTCAGCAACAGCCCATTGTGAGGAACTTTGTCAAACGCCTTACTAAAGTCCACGAAGATGACGTCCGTGACATATCCCTCGGCCTTGGAGTTCGACCAACTTTCACGGGCGGTCAACAGGTTTGACAGACATGATCTGTTCCGCCGAAAACCGTGCTGCTCTGCGCATAGCAGTTGACAGCGCTCCAGATGTTCACGTATACGAACAGCCACCAGCCTTTCCATGACCTTTCCAACTACGGAAGTGAGGCTAACCGGGCGGTAGTTGGCCGAGGTGGATTTTGTCCCACCCTTGTACAGCGGAACAACAACTGCTTTTTTCCACTCCTGAGGTAGACTTCCAGTGGCCAACGACAGATTGAACAACCGCGTTAGTGGTGTAGTTAGCTGGTCCGCCAACTCCTTCAACATCAGCGGATGCACGTTGTCCGGTCCCGGTGACTTATGGGTTTTGATGGACTTGAGCATCTTGTTCACTTCCGGCTCCCCAAAATCATACATAATGAACAGCGGCAAGCTATCCACCATCGGGATTGGCGCACCTTCCTCCACATATATATATGGAGAGATAACAACATAAGAGTTAAAAAAGACCGTAAAAATGCAAATTACTTATTTCGATTAGTGAAAACTCATTTTTCTCCATAGAAAAACCGAACAGCGGATCCTAGCAGCAGGATATAAAGGAAACCGTATGATAGTGTCTTGTGGTCCAACTTTACTGTTCGCCAGACTAGCGTTAAGCGAGCAAACTGCAGAAAATGGTTGAGTTTGATGAAGTTGTATATGCGGAAAATAAGAATGATGTCCTCACCTTCTTTGCGACATTTGTTTTAATTTACCAATATTTAGTATATAAACGGTTTTGCCGGCGCAGCCACCACAGACGGCCGTGACTGGTCCCCGCTGGTGGTTATGCCGCAGATGGTCGGTAGCTATTAGGAAATTTAGGAGTGGAGGCCATCTCAAACATCGGGAATTATGCTCTAAATGAGTGAAGCGGATTGTCCAGCGTGAAGCGATTCATAGTGAACCCGTGAAGACCAAGGAAAACGGTCAGAATGGTCGCACCAACGTTGCTATTGCTAAGAAATGGCTAAGTAGTGGAAGCCTTTGGCGCGTCTTGTTGCGGGATTACGCTGATATAATTATGAACTAGATTTCATTGATTCGAGTACAGGTTATGAAAAATAGGTTCTACAGCAGATGCCACCACCATCAGATCTTTCGTAAAAGGAACGTTTTGTGGCATTCAGTGGGCATTTAAACCATGGATAACAGCGATCACCAATAAGTTACGAGAAGGCGCAATTCGAATATGATCACTGAGGTGTCTTAAATTAGGCTGCAGACAACAAATTCACATGATTACACCTTGAGTGCTTTTTACTCACCAAACAACATCGTAACAATAGCTGTCTCCACTGATCCAAATAGGTTTTGGAATTATTTAGGTGGTCTTCGGAATGCTTCTATGCACGTATGAGATAATCAATGCATACGAGAAATAATGTCTAGTTTATGACTAATGCAGCATGAGTTGTGCCATTGCGCATTTAGCTGGACGATTCATCAACACGCGTATCAGCCTTCGCGCACCCTCTTGAACTGACCGCAAAATTTTAAGTAGCGCTGCTGGACCACAGGACGCTACCGAAAGCGTGCCACACAGTCTGGTAGCAGAGGAGTTCACTGAAACAAAATGCGCTGTTTTTGAAATGCAGGTACGTATTATTAAATATTATGGTACTCATATCATAATATTCCGCCTAGAATTTCACGAATTTCTGTGCTAGCTTTCAAAGCATATGTCAAGAATCAATTAAGCCCAATGTCAGCCCTGATTCCTCCCAACCGCGTCGGCTATTGTGCTGCTTTGGCTCATTCTGCGCGGTAAATGAATAAGCCCATGTGATTTCAGCACGCGGGGTTGCTTTTCAATGGCCGGTGTAGAACGTTTGCCATTGACTTGCCTGTTCCATTATCCTATTTTAAGTTTTCCAACGACCAGGTTTTTTTCAGATAACCTTGTCGAATGACCTGAATACTCTCTTAAATTTACTATTTGCTTTTCCTCAAATTTAGGTTAAAATGTGCCATTCACAGGCCAAGCTATTGCTAGGCGTCGCAGAACTAAAACACTTAGGATACCTCAGCTTATCCTCAATATGCACGAAGACTCGCGCGTTCTTTCCAGGGGACCTGCAGTTTTGGTTGG
This sequence comes from Fasciola hepatica, assembly GCA_948099385.1. Lineage (NCBI taxonomy): Eukaryota > Metazoa > Platyhelminthes > Trematoda > Plagiorchiida > Fasciolidae > Fasciola > Fasciola hepatica. Next base: position 368,890 of record CANUEZ040000134.1, read on the forward strand.
TTCAAGTACTGGCATAATTTTTATTGGCCCCGCAGGGCCGTGGATATCCAAGCAATCATAGCCGTATTTGAAAATAACTCAACCGTGGAAGAATTAGTGGCAGCCGCTGATCGAGGGCAGGCACACACCCCAACCTCCTTCCATCATAAAGTTAGGGAACCCAATGAGGTAGTGGTAAAACTGCAGTGCTGATTCAGACCAGCAGTGATCAAATTACAGGTCTCTTAGAGAAAACATCCTCAAACCTTCACGCCAGGGTTACCACACAAAATCCGACCCTTGCCTCCGCCCGGCGTTCCAACCTCTTGTTGGCCCGAGAGCATTAGACAGATGTAAAGGCTGAAGGATATCCACCAAATGTCGCTTCCGCTGACTTCATTAGGGCACTTGAGAAAGTACCACATGACTGACTCTTAGAAAAGCTCAGTCTATCGAGAAGAGTTCACCAGATACCTCATTGGATTTAGGGCTTCCTAAGAGGGCGAAAATTCGCCGGTAAAGCTTCTGGGACCCTGTCCACATGGTACCCGGCCTCTAGCGTGGTTCCCCAAGTTCCAATACTCGGTCCACCGCTGTTCTTGGTCTATATAAATGATCTCCTAACAACGTTAAACTCGCCGTGCACACTCCCAGCTGACGATCTGAAGATACGGCTAGTAGTACGTTCTGACACGGAGAAAAGGTCCCCTGCAGGAAGATCTCGACAGGCTGATGCATTAGTCCAACACATGGGCCCTCCATATAAACTCAGAAACGTCCGTACACATGCGCGTAGGTCGAATACAGTCAAAGTCAGACAAGACATTCCATAGAGCCCTACTGAGAACTACAGCCTGTGAGCGTGACCTCGGGCTGGTGCTGTCGAACAAGTTACAAACGATAGGTCATACAGGTACAGCACGTGCCTCAGCATGGAGAATCTGTCGAGTAATCCGCCGTTCCTTCTGAAAACTCCCTCACGATGCTTTTTGGCTGTTTTACACCACAAATGCTGGACCTCATTTAGGGTAAGGCGCTGCAGTCGCATATCCGTACGTCGCTGCGGAATCAGTCAATCTGGAAAGAGTCCAGAAAGCTGCCACTCGTCTCACTTCTTCTCCACGCGGGACTGACTAAAAAGGTCGTCTACAAGCTACCGGTCTGTTTCCAGAAGTCTATCAAAGGACACAAAGTGACTTCATTTGCTCACGTCACATTGTCCAGGGTGATCTAGGACCAGAAATGCAAGCGATGTTTCAACGGTGTGGACCTTGTCGTACGCGGGGATACTCACTTCCACCCTTGAATTTGGAATCTATTGGTTTGCCGCTGATGCACCGCCTGTCTCGAAGAGTCATCAACATCTTGAACTTGCTCGCAAAGGAAGTTGTGGAAGAGGTGCTCGATTCAACCTTCAAGCGAGAACTAGACCGCTCTCTGAGTGATAAATGGCGTGATCCTCTTTCTAGAGACCACATCCAGGAGCTGTCATGAGGAGGCTTACACGGGGGGTTCTTCTCTGCCCCTAGTCCTGAAGATTGAGGACTGGAGGGTTAACTGGTCCCACGGCCGCAATCGTAGATCAGTAATGCTCTGCGCATTGCCCGAATCATCTGTGGTACTAGGAGAATGCGTTATACCACCGGGGCAGGCATCCATATTGTCAGGTCTCTTGACTAACAGGTGACTATCATTCAATAACAAATAAAACATGGGGAACAATATTCTCATGATAATAACAACAGCAATCTATTTCGGGTAACCCCCATGGGTACTGCGGTGCAAGACTAAACCGAAGAGTTTTCTTGTAGTCAATTCAATTCAGCTCGGTTCCGGGACTTGACTGCGTGATGCCTGAAAGTCCACATTCTTGCACTGGCGAGCTCCTTGGATCTCCGGTGCTTCGACTGTTGAGAGGGACGGCTCTTCTTCAATACCTGACTAAAATCAGTGGGGGTTCTGGTTAGATCTCTAGCTCCCTTTCTTTTCAACGACTTTTCGGATCACAGCTGTTGGTCATACGCACACACCCCACGGTCAACCTCCCCGATTATAATGGTGGTATAGTAGGGGGTGCAGGTAATAGACAAGGGTTCCACGAGAGTTGAAGTAAAAGGAACTAGTCCGTTGTCTACAAATCAATAGTAGACTTCCGGTCATATTTCTTCAAACACAGTCATCCACACTTTATCTAGCCTCCTTTTGATTTGAACCACTGCACTCGCGTTTGTCACATCCCATGGCAACCCCTTCCCAGTCATTTGTGACCTAACTGCAAAAGACTGACTTCTTTTTCGAGTCAAGAATCCTTTTTTCTTGATTTTAAGTACGTGACTCCTCTGGCAGCCATTCCCTTGCAACTCAGATAAGGCTCCTGTTACCTCGTGCTTCTGTGATCCCTTCCAGTATTTTGAAGGCCACTATGAGGTAACATCTTCTTCTTCTCTTTTCTAGAGAAAATAAACCTAGTCGCTCCTACCTTCGCTCGTGGCACTAATGTCTGCGTTCTCTGAACCACCTCGTGAATCGCCGTTGTAGCTGCTCGAGAGCCTTGATGTCCCTCATCAAATATGGCCTCCAGGCTTGGACACAGCTTTCTAGCTGAGATCTCACTAAAGCCTTGCACACTGGCAATAAGACCCTCGGTTTCCTAGAGCTGACCGCCCTCCTTAACTAGTGCAGGGCTCTAAGTGCTTTCTGCATTACTATCCGGCACTGGCGACTTAGTTTAAGGGCAGCGCTTAAAATCACCCCCAGGTCCCGGGCTTCTATTGTCTAAGCTAGCGCCTCCCATATATCGTGTGGGCCGTGCTCCTTCTTTGATGCAGTGTTGTCGTTTGCTGAGAGAAATCTCCCAAGTCAATGAACACTGGTGTAGTTTGTCCGGATCACGCTGAACCACCGCATCATCTGGTGTTCCCGCCACCTTGAAGCCGCCCGTCAGCGAGAAGCACGAATTCCCTGACCAGTCTGCCAGATCGTTGAAGTGCATCGGAAACAACAGGGTCCCAAGACCTACCCTTGCGGAAAGCCACTATGCAGTCTCCCATTGTCCGGCAAGCAGCCTTCCACTACCGCTTGGAAACTTCTCTCCTTTAGGCTTTGTAAAATCCACTTCTGTATTTTCGCCGTAAGTTGGAACGATTCTACTTTTGCTTCTAGCAGTCTGTGGTTAACCAAATATAATGCCTCTTGGAAATCCAGATAGCAGACTTCCATCCGTTCTCCCCCATCCACTCGACTGATTACCTCATCAAAGGAATTTATTAGGTTGGAGAAACAAGAGCACCTGTGCCAGAACCCATGCTGGTTGGCAGTCACTAGCTTGCTCCCCTCTAAATGCCTCACTAATCTGTCTCGTAGTATTCTCTCGAGAGTTTTAGGCGCCATTGAGGTCACGTTAATCGGACTTGGAGTGATTCACTGGTGCGAGAAGAGAGCCCAAATGTCCCCGGTTCTTGAAATATCTTCTTTTCTCCTGTGCCGCCATGCAGGGATGAAAAACCTCGACAACAACGGAGCAATCATTTTCGAAGGGGCGATATTAGAATAAAAATTAATTTTTCCAGATGTAGTATTGGGTCTAACAATATAAATATGGATGAATCAATGCCACTAGTTTCGTTGCTTAAAATGTTTCACAGAAGGGTGATTTGCATATATATTCGTAAGAGAGGGGGAGAGTGGATCTATTCTTACCTACGCACACGTACAAGTATATGGGACCGAATGCGAGACGCGAAAATATGGGGGAGAATAATTTACGCGAGGGTGATCGTCTAGTCTGGCTTTAAATGCCCCTTCTGAGGAGCCTTTCACCACCCCCTATGGAAGGCTATTCCTTAGAGATATTTTCCAAGATGAGAAGAAATGCTGTCTAGTGAAGGTACGTGGACTGGGTTGGAAGAGTTTCCTCGTGTGTCTTCGCAGGGTCTCCAAGTTCGCACGAGTGAAAAGCTGATCCACAAGGCCCGTTGCGAATAGATCATACATAAGGAACAGGTCTCTACTAACAAAGCGAGTCCCAAGTGGGTAGATATTAAGTGATAGTAGATGAACCGGGTAGGGGGCAAAACGAAAGCAATGTATCATTTTGGTAGCTCTCCGTTGGATCCGCCCCAAGGTGTCCCGATCCCTGACGACTCCGGTGTCTACTACCTGGCCGCTGTACTGTAAAAGCGGTCGACTACAGGTTCCGCATATAACATGAAAGTTCTCCTCGGAGATAGCAAAAGTTCGTCTAATTAGGCTTAGAAACCGGAAGGTTGTTTTACTGGCTTTTTCTGGGTGGAAGGAGAGCGAGAGATTGCTGCGCAACCAGAAACCAGGGATTTAAACTGATCCGCTATTTGGATTTGTGTTCCCAATTATCTTGGAGAGGTGAGCCGGGGCATTGCCAAATGATACTCCTGAGCATTTGTCATCGCTTATTTGGAGGCTCCAACCAGCTGGCCAACGTTTGACAGAGTCAATGGCTGACTGCGCGGCATTTGCATCTGTGTCCCGTATTGTGAGGTCATCTGTGTACATCACTATGCTAACCGGAATTACATCAAGAAGGTCATTGATATAAATGAGAAATAGGAGGGGACCAAGAGCAGAGCTCTATGAGACACATACTGTGATGTACACGTGGAAGCTGTAAGGCTACCGATACAGCACTGGATGACAAAGACTAAGAAATTTCTTTATCTGAACAATAACCGAATTGGGTGGCGCCACTTGCTCCGCCCGTGTACGTCGTCTGGACGCCGTTGTGCTCCTCCAATACACAATTTGTCCAGCTCCAGCGTTCTGAGTTCTCCTTTGTGAGCTGCTGAGCATACTTGCTATCGTGTCACAAACCGGGGCCAGGAGCTATAGGCTCTATGCAGAAGCAGGTCCTGACTTAACTGAGGAGAACCCTAAAATATTCTCCCCAGGTGTTGACCTATAATTGTTGTGTTGGGACTATGCTCTTTATCTTATTTACACTCGAACAGGTACAGCACGCTTCAACCACCACACTTAAACATCTGTCTACATTTTGTTCATGCGGCGTGGCAGGTCGTTTATTTGAACTCGGACTGCCATGACGGTCGTATCTGCCAGTGACCTTTGCCGAACTCTGATATTCATTGCTGAACGTTGTGGCCGTACAATTGATGTTTGTACGTAATTTATATGTGTATAATTTGGTAATTCAGTGATGTAGGATCAGAGAATCAACTTCGTTCTGACTTTGAGATTCGGTAATTTGGTTATGCTTTACTCATGACCGAAGTAAGCGTAACACTTATATTTGCAGATGATGGTGGGGACTGAGAAGTGCAAACATGAACCGAGAAGGTTGGGTTCTCTAAAAAGCTGTCAGTCAGAGACAGTAAGCAAACGGCGATGCCGTACATACTGAGTTTGTACAAGGGCGGAATATGCAGGAAATTATTGGAGGCTCTGATAAAAATCGATGAATGTGGCACGGGATATCTTGCCATCATCGTGGGCTTACGCCAGGCTATCCATAACTGTCGGCATATTGGTGATGCATGACTTAGCAGGAAGGAAGCCCTGTTGCACTGTAGACACTAAACCATTGTCCCGCGTGTGTCAAGATTTCGCACTTTATGATGCGCTCAACGACTTGGCCGGGGACACTGGTGGGGCCTATTCGCCTGTAGCTTCCAGGAAGGTGTTCATCTCTTTTCTTATAAATTGGGACAATTAGGGCATGCTTCCGTGAATTTGGAAACCTTCCGTTGTCTATACACTGTTGAAAGAGCGTGGGGTATGCTGCTGCAAGAATGAAGGCGGATTATTTAGGGATGCGAGGTTGAACTTTGTCCAGTCCTATCGAGCTGAACGGGTTGCGTTTGTTAAGCCTCTCCTCCACTCTTACGTAAGACACTACGAAGTATTCCAACGGGGAGACTAACTGTTTCGGCTGAAGTGATGGGTGCCCACAGGCAAGCACTACTGTTGTGCTAAAAACGGACATGAAATGAGATTTGAAAACTTCTGCTACATTGGAAGAGGGGTTGACATGGGAGCCATCAGGAAAGAGCAAATCAAGCGCCGAGGACCGTGCTTGCCGCGCAGGTGCTTACAGAAAATAGAACGGTTCTTACGCACCCGGTCCAGCATTTCTTTCAGCAGTTTCTTGAAGCTTTCCTCAATCTTGGAGTTACGAAGATTCCAGATACATCTGAAAGCTTCTGCATCATCCGGGAGGGATGTGGCTCGGTGCTCGGAAAACGGCTGAGAGCTTCTGTCGAGAAAGAGTTTAACTGATGGTATCAGGTGTGCCTTACTCTTTGGAATCTATCGGATTATATGCACCTACAGAATATCTGCCTTCATTGCACATCGGTCTAGTAGCCTTTTGCGTTCGTCTTCTTCTGCTTTGTTAGTGATGTCTCATAACTCGCTTCTGATGAAGGACCCCATCATCCGGAAATATGTTCGCTTGAACAAACGGGCTAGTCTGTATGGGGAGGGTAAGGCTGGCCACTCCAATATGTAGTCAAAATAGAGAACTGCGTGGTTGCTCTTAATTAACGGAGGTGGAAGATTGACGACATCTACTCTGGGCTTGGAGTTGGTTACGATCAGGTCCAGAAGTGATGAGCTTTGACCCGTCCTAAACCCATCGAGGCAGACCACATGATGTGTCCAGCATTGCTCGGCCAGTAGATCTATCATTACCTTACCACACTGGTTGTCATTGCTAAGGATTTCCCTGCCCAATGCGGGGCTTTGAAGTCCCCAATTATAAGATGACTGAATTAAATGTTTCTGGCATTTTCAGAAGCTTCGCTGTTATTATTGAGTCTGCCTGTGAAGTAAGAGGGCGGAGAGGTAAGTTACACCCGGAAGTAAAGTAGTAGAGGGGCGGAAGTGAAAAATCATCTACAAAGAGTTCATCACAAGTGATGAGACATATCGAGGGGAGACGCCCGAGGGCAGGAGGTCTCCAACTTGGAGAGGGACCCGACCAGCATGTGCTCCTCCTGACTCAAGACGAAGAAGGGTGTCCTGGTATTCCCAACTCATCTTGCTGGTCTGATGTGAGCCAGGCTTTTGTGATGGCAACGAATTGGTATTCCGTATCTGTCGCCAACTGTCTCACCTCCAGCACTCTGTTCGATAGGCTGAGACAACTCGTTTACTGGCATTTCAGTGCCTTATCACTAGAAACGGAAGAAATTCTAACGGGATGGGGTTTATCCTCTGCAAAGATGTCCTCATAAATGAAGGTGCCGACATATGGGGGGGGTGAGGGCATAAGCAGGGGTGTTCGAGGTACCCAACTCATCGGGTGAGCGGGGCAATGACACTCTGGTGGTCGGGGTTGAAAACCTCCTTTGGAAAATGGCTATGTTGTAGGAATCGGCTACTCTGTGAGCCATGTGAAGCAAAGTAGCTTCCACCAGATGGTTTCCGTTTCTTATCCGCCATAGGCTGGGCTGTTCTCGAGGGCAAGCCTGTTTCTCTTCCTTCCCCCCTCAGCTACTACAAATACCGAATTATATCGGACACCTGCAAGTCGCAGCACGGCGGGAACTCTTTGGGCTCGCCGTGCAAGAAAAAGGAGGTTTACTGGCTCAAGCCGCAGGCCCTGTGACCTGACTTGACCTGACTCCTTTTTCATACGCTTTGGGAAAATGGCACTCGGGCGACCCAAGTATACCTTTCCGTCGGTTGGGCTTGAACTTTCTTTGAGACTTCGGCTTCTTCTGACGCGTTCTTGAGGGGTCCCTTTATCTTTTCCTTCTCAAAGTGTAGGTTGACTTGTATGGCTGCTTTGGGAGCCTCCTTACTTTCCCCGAAGTTATTTGTGTTGGGTGAGGTGGAGGCCACTGTGGTTGAGAGAGCTTTTGGAACAACTGTAATGCTACCGATAAGACACGCTATTAAAAAGGCTAACAAATTTATTTATTTGAACAATTACCGAATTTGGTGGCACCACGTGCTCCGCCTGTGTACACCGCCTAAATGCCCATGCGTTCCTAAATACACATGTTGTCCTGCTCCAGCGTTTTGAGTTCTGCTCTTTTGCACGCTGCCGAGTATACTCGCTAAAATGTCGCAAACCGAGGACCAGGGGCGATAGACTCCACACGGGAGCAGGTCCTGATTTAACTGTGCAGGCCTTAGTGCCTACAGCAGAATCTGACCCACCGGGACCCCCAGCGTTCGATTGGCCTATAGTTTCAAGTCCAGCTAGACAGGCCACTGAAGACACTTGCAACTTGGGTCCGCCGTTACGGTAGAAGCAATCTGCGGCTTTGCCACCTGGCAAGCATGCAATAGGCGGTCAAGTGCTACGACACTTACCCCAGTATAAAGCCCGCTAACTGATGCTTTTCGCGGGATCGGATTGGTTGCCGGTTCCTCCGAAGATAATTCCAGTATCAAACCCGATATCTGTTTGTGCCTTTTGGAGATCAACCACTGAGTAATCTGCCTCGCATAGTTACTCGTTTGGCGCTGGCTTTCGAGGCTTGCAAATTCTTCCTGGAGTCTTAAGTTAGTTGTTCTAATGTTTCTCTACCTATGTAGTAAAAGCGGTGCAAAAACATTCCGGAACCGATAGGATTTTGGCCGGTATTCGATCGATTTTCAGCGGGTTTGTTTTGTAGCCTTTTTGATACGGAGGAAATTAGAGACCGAAGTAATGTGCATTGCTCGGTTGGCTTTTTATTACCATGTGCTGGTTTAATTCGTCGATATGTCCCGAAAAGTTCGGTGTAGGTGGCTCTATCCTATTCCCTCGAAGTCGATTTTCTGCCGGTTTTCAATCGGTTTTTACTGTTACGCCGATCGGTTTTCTGGCCATTTCTCAGCGGTTCGCCACCGATTTTCTGGATTGTTCCTTAGCGGCTTCCGAGCGGTTTGTGTCAGTCGTTTGAATCACCACATTTGCTCCGCTGACTTAGTACACTTACCCAAATCACGTATAACGTTGTTTTCTACCTACTAATTTATGATTTTCCCAATAATTGCCCTTATTTTACTCACTTCGAGAAGCTAAAATGGAGCGATCTTCACTGAGGTTTCCAGGACATTTTCATGACTTAAACCAATACATTTAGGTAAAACACCAACCAATCATTGCACGTTACTCCGATCGTCGATTTCCTCCGTACCAGTTCAACGGCTAATAAACAAACCGACCGAAAACCGGCCGAAAACCGAGCGCAGACCGATGATACGAACGAAGTGGGTGCTATAGGGGGGCTATCACTGGTAAATTGCGAGCAGGGGCAATTCGAATGTGACCACTGATGTGTCTTTAATGGGGCCCCAAACAACGAACTTACGTATTTATAGCTTGTACGCCCTTTACTCATCACCCAAGTAGCAAACACGACCCTGCCAATGACACGAAACACGCAAACGAAGACAGCAACGAGAAGGCAAAATACAACAGTTCACGCCAAAGCAACCGACAAACAAGAACAAATTTTGCCTTGCAATCACCCGAGCATTACTTGACCTCACCCGATAGTCACGCTGATTTGCGAAAAAAGTGGCACGGAAGGCACACAGAGTTACGTGACACTTTTTTTACAAAAATGTATGTAAAATGGGAACAATAACGATGAAGGAGTTAATGCAAACAAGAATACTTTCACATGCGATGGTTTGAATGGGTGCACTGTGCGGAGTGGAATCTAAGCCGCCTACAGCGAAAATATACAAGTGGCTTGAACCTAACCCGAACGTGAAGAAATTGACCGGTGACTTGAAGTATTTGAAAAAAACGTTATCCATGTGAGTCAGCTGTCCATTACAAACACAGAAAAATTGGTGAACACAACCTCAGTTTTCTTCATTTGAAATCCGAAAATAATAAGTAGAAACAAATATCCATAAACATTAAACATGCGAATGCTAGGTACGCACGGTGTCGCAAAAAACGATGGTGTATCGTATGACACACCTATATATATATATATATATATATACATGTATATTGAACGGGAGAGCAAGCTATATGCCTCGCGCTCAGTTATTCGTATATATACATATATATTTATACATATAAATAATATTGGCTTTGATGTTAAGTAGTATGTAAAAGTGTGGACAAAATTTCCTCGGAAGCACACGACCGGTTTCGCCGTTGCTGCCGTTATTCAGGTATGCGTACCCGGTACAACTATGTCCACTCGTCCTCATACTTGTACACCACGATGGTATATGTTCACCAGAATCTAATTTGAATCGTCTGGAATGTGAATGGATACCCTTCATTGGAGGGCCACCAAATGAATCACAACTGATTTCTCATAGTTGTTCGTCTCTGGGTCACTGCTGTAGCAGCCGGTCGTGGAAAATCCCCCGTTTCCCCTCGCGATTCAGTGTCTTTCCTAACATCACTCATTTGCATACACTATTGACTTGTCTTTACGAACTGGTTGTTTTTCTGGTCCAATTGTTGTTTGTTCGCGCCCAGAGCGCTACTTTGGCACATTCTTGTTCAGGACCTGCGTGACGCACGTGCTGTTTGCTCACACGCTGCAATTCGGTTTCTCGTTGTTGAGTCCTTGTGATCGTAATATTGAGGTTTGTATATTTTTTATGTCATTGTTCATGTAGTAATCTAGTATCGTAGAATATTACGGATAATCGTCTTTTGATTTCGGGATCCGTTGCGAATTTGGCTACGCATTGCTCAGACGTTCGTAACAATACTCGATTTATCAATTTGGAACGAGGAAAAACACGCAAAATGCCAAGAAAAGGATCAAAAGCAGTCGAATCCGGACAGGAAGTAATACGGCAAGTCTTTGTGGAGATTTTGGGTACATATGCACCTTTAGTTAATGCTAGATCGCCTAGTCCTGTCATTGCTAGTTCATGTGTTATTGAGAACAATGTTGATCGTAAGGATGTCCATTTATATAAGTTGAGAATACTAGAACTAGAGCAACAGTTACTATCGGCTAGACTACATGCGCTGGAAGCAGAGAAGTGTACACAGAAACAGCGAGAGCATGAGACCAGTGACTTCGACACTTCCGATAGATTACGGTGCAATAAGGTAGGGAACCCCACGCCGGTCGCCGACTACAAACCACCATCGATCGATCTGCCTAGAGTGGAGCTAACGGTTTTCGACGGGTGAGCTGAGCAATACGGCAAGTTTGTCAAGCAGTTCAAGACGTTCGTTGAAAATAAGGTAACCGACCCTGAGCAAAGGCTTCTCTACCTTACTCACTACTGCCGAGGCCGAGCAAGAGAAGCTATCGACGGGTGCACCATGCTCGACCCAGAACAAGGCTACACAAGTGCAAGGAATATTCTAAGGGACTTGTTTGGCCAACCTTTCAAAGTAGCCCGTAACCTAATAGAGGGCGTGATCGTAGAGGCCAAGAGAACCAAGGGCGACGTCTACACCATGGCCGACCTGGTGATTAAGATGCAGAACTGCTCAATAGCCCTCGACCATTTTGGTTACAGGGCTGACCTAGACGCCATGCACACTTTGGAAGGCATAGTCCGTCAACTCTCTCCCGAACTACAGGGTCGGTGGGCGGAAGAAGCAGAACGGATAAGCCGAAGCGACAGAGAAGCCAACTTCGATGACCTGACCGAATACTTGGACAGGCAAACGAAGACAGCTGACAGCAGATTCGGCCGACTCATCCAGGACAGCAACCGAGCAAACAAGCTCAGTACTAGCCAAGTCCAAACCCCTGTACGCGAACATCCAAAGTACCAGCCTTGGAGCACTACACACGTCATTTCATGAGATGCTACGGCGCAACCAAATTGAAGGTCCTGTGGTACTAGCCATGGCCTACCAGAATGCCCCAAGTTCGGCAACGCCACAATGGACGAACGGTGGGGAATGGCGAGGATGGCAGGAGCATGTTTTATCTGTCTCAGCACCACGCACCGGGCTGCAGCCTGTAGGACAAGGAATCGATGTGGTTACGAGGGCTGCACGGGCAGACACCATCGGCTGCTGCATCAGGCGAGAGTAACCATATCCGAGGCGAATACCAAGCCCAGCGTGATTTGTTCAACTTCACAATCTGCCAGTAAACCGGTACGTTTAGGCGTAGTGGCCGTGGGAGTAGTGACTCCGACTGGGATAGTCAAGGCGTTGGCTTTCGTTGATAGTGGATCCGACACAACTTTAGTGAAGGAGCGGTTTGCCGACAAACGCCAACTGGCTAAAGGTGCCACGTCGTTAGCGATGAGCACGATGGGCGGAACACAGGTAATGACTGCCGGTAGATTAAGGCTGCAACTCATCTCTCTAGACACTAACGAGGAAATTGAACCAACGGAGGCATTCACGTTAGCGGATCTCCCCATGGGAGCACCAAGGTCGGTGAACGCAATCTTGACTAGGTGGCCCCACCTGCAGGATTTAACCGTTGTTGACTGGGAAGATGATGAAGTGGATCTCCTCATCGGCTGCGACGTGCCAGAGGCGCATTGGGTGCTTGACCAGAGAGTGGGCGACCGCCAGGCACCTTATGCCGTACGCACGGCTCTGGGATGGATGTTATACGGCCCAGTAGGGGTACGCGGTTCCGTGAATTACTTATCCGCCGAAACGGACCGCATAGAGTATCATCTGCAACGGCTGTATGAAAAGGAGTTTCATGACATTGGAGACGAAATACCGACGTTGTCTCAAGAGGATCACTTCGCTCTACAAACGGTGCGGCAAGGCACTAGAGGCCTCAAAATACAGTTCGAGATTCCCCTCCCATGGAGCACACCGGTCGACCCGTGGACTGACAACAGAAATTATGTTCTTCAACGATTACTACGACTAAAAGAACGCTTCCCTCGAGACCAGAATCTGTGGGAACGATACGCAGATTTGATGAAGCGAAACGAGGCCCTCTACGTTGAAAAGGTGCCTGTTAACACCGACAGCAAAAGGGGTATCTGGTATCTGCCCCACCATCCGTTTATCAACCCCAAGAAACCCGATAAACTGCGGGTGGTTTTCGACTGTGCGGCCAAGTTTCAGGGCAAGTCGTTAATCAATCGCCTACTACAGGGGCCTGACTGGACCACACCACTGATCGATGTTTTGTGCCGTTTCAGAGTGGGTAAAGTGGCTTTGTCTGCCGGCGTTAGGGAAATGTTCCATCAGGTGAAGATTCCGGTAGGAGAACGTTATGCTTTGCGTTTCTTGTGGTGGGAAGGGAGCGACCGGGACAACGCAGTGGTGAATTATACGGTGACAGTCCACCCTTTCGGAGCCATATCGTCACCATTTTGTGCCAACTACGCCCTCCGAGAATCAGCGAACAAACATGGCGATCTGGTCCATCGGACGGTGGTTGAAAGCATCAGCAGGAACTTCTACGTCGACGACTACCTTGGGTCATTCGATGATGTGGAATCAGCTCTAGAGCAGTTCGGGGGTCTGACAAGATTGCTGGAAGAGGGCGGCTTCCATCTAACTAAATGGATGTCGAACGCTTCAAAAGTGCTGAAGGTCATCTCGTATCACGAAAAGGTCGAAAGGCTAAGAGATTTGAACGGCTCTCCACTTTCTATCGAGCGCACCTTAGGGACACAATGGGACGCGGAAACGGACGATTTTGTTTTCGAACTAAACGTTCCCGAGATACCAATAACCCGTCGTGGCATACTATCTGCCGTCTCAAGTTTGTTCGACCCGCTCGGTTTCGTCTCACCATGGCTGCTACCCGGAAAGATCTTGCTGCAGCGGCTGTGCCGTAAGAAGGTTGATTGGGACCAGTCACTGGACCGAGGGGACCGGCTGGACTGGGAAGGAGTTTTGAACACCTTGAAGAAATTAGGGGACATAAGAATCCCACGATGTTTGACTCCTGGCCATACGACACGGATTGGAGAACTACATGCCTTTTCCGATGCATCCGAAGTCGGTTATAAAGCTGTGGTGTACGGACGATGATGCGCAGGAGATGGACAATATACCACGAGGATCCTGTTCGCCAAAGCCCGCGTTGCTCCACTGAAGTCGGTCTCAATCCCACGCTTTGAACTCAGCGCAGCCGTGTTGGCAGTCAGGGTGGTGCAAGCTGTGAAGAGATGTTTCGTTCTCTACGTTTGGTCGGTGAGCTTCTGGACGGATTCAACGATAGTACTTTACTATATCAACAACGTCCGGAGCCGGTTTAGTACTTTCGTTGCTAACCGGCTCACGATTATCCACGATGAATCAGCCACGCACCAGTGGAGTCATGTCAGGTCTGGCGATAATCCGGCCGACCTGTGCTCCCGAGGTGCGACCAACTTCAAGCAACTGGATACGTGGACGAGAGGGCCAAACTTCCTGCAGCTGCCCAAACAGGACTGGCCCGTGTTCGAATTAAAACCCCCTACGGAAGTGGAACTGGAGATCAAAGGCGTAGTGATAGCAACCAACGTCGTCGAAGCGTCATCCATTCTATCGCGACTGGTCAGGTTTTCTTCCTGGATGAAGACGCTTCGTTCGCTAGTTTGGTTAACTAAGTTCAAGAGAAATTTACTAGTCATGAAAGGGCTACGGCCCTCAGGTCAGATACGGGTCGGCCCGATAGGTCCCGATGAGCTACAAGCGGCAGAGTACGATATTTTCAGAATGATACAACGCGAGGCTTTCGCCCGAGAACTCAAGAGGGCGGAAGAAGTGGGGCCGATCAATAATGACATACCATCTCCAAGAGGCGAGCTGAAGCGTTTAAACCCCAAACTCATCGACGGACTGCTGCGGGTGGATGGTAGGCTGACCAACGCCCACCTGAACTTCGACACAAAGTATCCAATACTGCTGCCTGCAAGATAACCTGTAGTAGAGCTAATGATTCAACACGTCCACGCCGTGGAGGGACATGCCGGGGAAAGTCACGTGACGATCGCCATCCGAAAGCGTCTTTGGTTGTTGAGAGGACGAGAGACTGTAAAACGCGTAATCCGACGGTGTGTGCAATGCAGGAGACGCAATGCCACAGCAGGCAAACAACTCATGGCCCCACTATCAGAATGCAGGTTGACTACGGGCTGGTGGCCGTTCAGTGACACCGGGTTGGACTATTTCGGGCCCTTGTGGATCAAGTGGGGGAAGAGATTAGAAAAGCGATACGGATGTATCATGACGTGCATGAAATCACGTGCGGTACACCTAGAAGTCGCACATTCGATAACGACCGATTCGTTTCTACGGGCCTTGCAAAGATTTATCAACCAACGAGGCGTACCGGCCGATATATACTCAGATAATGGATCGAACTTTGTGGGCGCTCACCGGAAATTGCAGCGTTGGCACAAGAACATAAACATGGACGAACTGCAGAATCGAACCGTGGCCTACGGCATACGATGGCATTGCAACCCCCCACAGGCCAGCCACCGAGGCGGCATATGGAAACGCATGATCCGGTCCGCCAGATGGATATCGCTGTCAATCATGGAGCAGCAGCCGCCCGACGACGAGACGCTGAACACCGTCATGACTGAGGTGGAGCGAATCCTGAACAACCGCCCCCTGGTTCCAGTAATGAACGGCGACCCCACCCACCTGGCTCTCACCCCAAATGACTTATTGACGTCACGGTCGAACGAGGGTTTTCAAGGGCCGGTAAACCTTCGCGGGAGCTACCTCCACGGGTGGAAGCAAGCGAACTATCTGGCTAAGGTCTAATGGAGGCGATGGCTACGGGAGTACCTACCGGCTTTGCAGATTTGACAGAAGTGGCTGGCCAAAACAAGGCCATTCAAAGTTGGGGACGTGGTTATGATCGCTGACGAACGCGCACATTTCAGCACTTGGTCTTTGGGAGTAGTTACGGAAACCATCAAAAGCACTGACGGAAAGATAAGAACGGCGAAGGTGAAGACAGCTAACAGAATGCCCATTCGTGGCATACGCAGT
Organism: Fasciola hepatica; assembly: GCA_948099385.1. Classification (NCBI taxonomy): domain Eukaryota; kingdom Metazoa; phylum Platyhelminthes; class Trematoda; order Plagiorchiida; family Fasciolidae; genus Fasciola; species Fasciola hepatica. Next base: position 384,725 of record CANUEZ040000134.1, read on the forward strand.
ATTAACCTTCTCCAGAGCGAAGACGGAGGAGCTGATAACACTGAGGCCCAGTAGACCTTTTTTCACACTAGTCATCGAGGTGGATAAAGAAACACCATATATACCACACGGTCTCCGTCAAACACGTTAAGGTGCTCGCGGTCTTTCTTTGACATAAATTAAGGTTCTTTCGGATATGTGGTGATGAATGCGATCCCATTGTATATCCCGATACATACACACTTGCAAGACGCACTCTACATCCCGTAAACCCACAAAACATGTGACAGTGTTCGTCGTTTTGCTTTTCGCTGACGTTACCGAATGCATCTTGCATATGTGGAAGTAGCGGAGCTTAGGTCACACACACATGCTACATTTTACTCGTTTTCTCACCACGCGGTCTTTTGTTGACATTGCAGAAAGTCCTCCTTTGATGTGTAGTCATACCTGTGATTTTATTGTACACCCCGGCACACACACACTCACACGCACACTCAAGCACATACATCCAGGACAGGACGGCCCTTTACGAGGACAACATTTATGTGACCCTTCACGCCCGCCATCGGTCATTTGGTCTCGTGGAAGATGTAGACTAGCCTCACGTATATGTATCCAATGGATTAGGTGCGACCAGCAGTAGAACGTTGAGGACGAGCATTAGACGCGCGCACTGCCAGCAGGGCCTAGGCAGGTAGGAAGAATCAGTACCTTTTTACCAAACCTTTGACTCTGCTCAGGATCCAGGAGGATTTTGGTGGGCGGTGTAGCAGCCGGTCGTGGAAAATCCCCCGTTTCCCCTCGCGATTCAGTGTCTTTCCTAACATCACTCATTTGCATACACTATTGACTTGTCTTTACGAACTGGTTGTTTTTCTGGTCCAATTGTTGTTTGTTCGCGCCCAGAGCGCTACTTTGGCACATTCTTGTTCAGGACCTGCGTGACGCACGTGCTGTTTGCTCACACGCTGCAATTCGGTTTCTCGTTGTTGAGTCCTTGTGATCGTAATATTGAGGTTTGTATATTTTTTATGTCATTGTTCATGTAGTAATCTAGTATCGTAGAATATTACGGATAATCGTCTTTTGATTTCGGGATCCGTTGCGAATTTGGCTACGCATTGCTCAAACGTTCGTTACAGCTGCTAACCCAACGAACAACGAGGCTGCATGTGCAAGCGCTCACATTGATAGTAAGTAGTGCGTATGTATACATATACATATATATATAATTTACCTCTAGCATACCTCCATTCAGCTTTAGTTCATCTACTTAAAATGAATGTATTCTGTCACCACCTGGACATTGATAAACCAGTCAACATGAGGGTAACACATGAAAAGTGCTCCGAGGGGCCACATTACTGGAGCTAACCCCATGTTTGCCCCAAGTTTACGTAATCGGGTTGCCCAAGCTTCGGGCGAACCTCAGGCTTGCTGCTTAGCACGAATACAAACCTGTGTAGGGGATGTGTTCAACATGGTTTGTACAAGCCTCATGCCGAACTCGTGGGTCACACGCCAGAGAAACCACACCACGGCTCTAGTCCAGCATACCCGGCGTACAGCACGCGTCCGTTGATGGGAAACGAAAGCTTAGATGGTATTTACGGCCAAATTGTTATGGTATCTGGCATGAAAATTCGCATATGGTTATTACTCGGTTTGGGAGTGTTTTGTTTAATGAAGGTATTTATGTTTGTATCCTGACAGGTGATTGGTTCATCGGAGATATATAAGCCTGAGCGCACTGGAATTCGCTGTTATTTCGTTGCGTGTTGTGCTGTCGCGTTGCAAATGGAGCGCGTACCAGTGGACGATTCAGTTGTGTTTCGGCGTTTGGTCCGTAGTGTATACTTTGATATCGACGCATTCCAAGCCGATTTTTGGGAGTTTCAAAAAGAAACTTGCACGTCTGTCTTCGTGTACAGTTCCGAGACGTACGCAATGGCCAAAAAAGGGGCATCCATCTGCCAGATGGTGCGCCTTATTATTTCAAAAAGTACTGCTGCGTTCACCGCAAAAGGAAATGTGATAAGTCGTCCAGGTATGTTATCATTTATCGGTAAATAAATCCCTTTCAGGTATCCTAATTTGGAATGCGGGGCTTTCGTCACGCTTCGATTTGCGGGTTCCTGTCACTGTGTCTTCAGTTGGTCGATGAAGCATTCGCATAGTTTTCAAGTAGGGAATGAGGGATTTTATGTACGAGATCGTAGACTGACACCTGAGCAGGATGCTCATGTGTTACAACTGATGGACACCTTCAGAAAGATGTCTGAGCTAAGGGAGTACACGTTTAGGAAATTCAACCGGCGTCTTAATAATGACGATTTCAGATCGATAAGAAGAAGAATGAACAAGAGAGACTTAGTAAGTGAAGTAAAGGAGGTTCAAAAATTGCTGCAGGCCCATGGTTATTCGGAGATACTTTCCGATAACCGTGAGATAAAGTTTATCTTCTTCGTCCCTTCTGTAAGCAAACAGTTATGTCCTAGGTTCAGCGACGTTATTTTGGCAGATGCTACTCACCATCTCAACCGTGGTGGGTACATTCTATGGCACACAATGGTAGTTGATGGGACGGGGTTAAGTCGCAGTCTGTTCTATGCCATTCTCCCAAATGAGAGTGGTGACTGCTATCGTAAGGCTGTTTATTTTATGAGAAAGATGCGCCCTCAAACCGGTAATTGTAAGACAATCGTAGTTGATAGGAGTTTGGAGCAGTTTAATGCGTTCACCGATATTTACCCAGAATCTCGTGTGTTATTTTGCCGTTTCTATGTCATGCAAGACATGAAACGTAGATGCGGCTGCCTACATGGAATACAATCCTGTGAAAAGCTACGCATCTTTCAGTGGATGCGTAATCTAGTGTTAGCTAAACTAGGCTTCGTTTTGAGAGGTTTATGGCAGCAATAGAATGTAGGAGCGATGAGGCGGCTGCATACCTGAGTAACACCTGGATACCACTTAGGCAGTTTTGGGCTGGATATGTGACACGTGATGCATTAGTGTTAGGCAATTTTACCACTAACAGAGTAGAAACGGAAAACAGGCATTTGAAAGATGGCCTGTACAACCGTTCAAACATCCTGGACGTATTCAAACACGTAGCCAAGCGTGTTCAGTCGTCGACTGAAAAGAGCCGTCATAGGGTTGCTAAGGATCAGGTGGCTTGTTATAGGGCACCAGATGGGATGCAATGGTTTCAACCATTGCTTAAGAGATTGACGAGTTACGCACGCGATTTGTTGCTAAAGCACTTGCGTCGAGAAGTTGTACAATCAATAGAGCAGATCAACAGCGTATGGTGTGTAGTAAATCGCAGGGGTGTCACGCACCACGTTAGTCTAAACGGGGATGTGAAGTGTGATTGTTCGTTCAGTCACCAGTGGGCACTCCCCTGCAGGCATTTGTTAGCAGTTGGCAAGGAAGCAAACTACCCAGTTGGGGAAGTCTCGTTGAGCCGATGGTCACTCAGCGGAAACATTTCCAGCAGCTTAGTACAGCTTCATTCCGTTGAGGTTGATCAACAAAGATCACCGATAACGGCTAAAAGTGATCGGTTATCAGAGTCCGAATTTCTGGTCAAAGATACAGTTGTATCTTTAAGTATGCTAGGGGAGAAAGATTACAGGTATTATTTGAAACAGTTAGGTTTTCTAAAAAAGATTCTGGCGTCATGTCCTGGAACGAAAATTCTGTACCAAGCTCCAAATAGCGAGACGCCGTTTGCAGTTGAGTGTGATGCGGACATATCCAAGATGGCCGCAGCCGCAAACAGGAAAACAGCAGTTCAAAATGTTGCAGTTGGCAGCACTAGTCACAACCCTAGTGACCAATCTCAAGCTGTCACGTATGAGGAAGGTAAGTCCGTGCGTCTGTCATCAATACGGAAATCCGTTTTGATAACAAGGAACATAGCCAATGAAGATCTAGAAATTTCAGGGAACCAACTGCACTCAGTGGCCTTCAGGAGGTTCAAAGTTACGACGTCCACTATATACAAGACAAATTGTAAAAGACGACATCTACAAGTGGATTACTCGCCAATTCGTCAGGACGTCTGCAGAGTCTGCAAAAACAGTGAACCAAACGTGGATTTAGACGAGGACATTCAGTGGGTCCAATGTGGAACCTGCGGACGATGGACACATTTCCGGTGTGCGGCATTTCATAACGAGGAGAACTACCGTTGCGTACACTGCATGGCCCATTGACACCCACGCCGCAACACGTGAACGAACCCAAGGCCCTTTTCAGGGCCACGCCATTCTGATTTCCATTTTCGTTGCTGCTTTAGTAGCATGTAAACTTAAGTGGTTGACACATGAGTCTTCCTTTATGTGCGCAACTCCGGGATGTGACTCGATATTGAATGTAGATAAATATGGATCTTTAGTTTACAATTATTACCCGTTCGATTTCCAATATTTAGGACTGGAAATACAGCATTCTTTATCGGCCAATGACGCAAACTAAACGTAGTAAAATTGGGCAGCACTGCCGCGGATTACCCTTCCGCATTGTACACCGAACGGCTTTTGGCCGGTCAATGATTTCCCTAGTATGAAGTCACTGTTGATTCTTGTGAACGGCTATATAAACCACTAAAACTGCCGCTTGTAGACTCACGGGTTAGCACGGGAGATAATGTCACACAGCGAGCCGTATTACATGTACTGATAGGTACACCTTATTGATGGGAAAAGTAAACGTACGAAGCAGTTTCCGTAACCCTTTACAGCACCGGAGGCGGGCTGGAAGGCAATTCAAAAAGCTGTTGCGGTGCGCGCGATAGTGTCGTGCGCTACTCTTGAAAACTTTTGTCGGAGGTTACCTGCGTCCGTATCCTTACATAAAGTTAACCGATAAACTTTCGTACCTCCTGCAAACCAAAAACCGTTGGCCAAAATGCCTTTGTGGCGCGGCGTCGTCTGTGCTACAGGTAGGAGCCTTGTAGTAAGCGACTTTAAAAAATGAAATCGTCCAAGAGAATGTCATGTAAAAAAATTTACCTGTGCATATAGCACTGACGCTGTTCTGCTGACTTTTCATAGTGTCACCCGATGGAAAGGAAAACAGCGTTCTCGATTCCAACAGTGAGCCACCGTAAGTCAGGTATATCATTGACACATGATTCAAAAGCATCCTTTTATTATTGGGATCTAAAGAATATCCATAAATGGACCCCACAAAGCACAAGAAAGAATCAGCATAATGACGGCATTAGGTCCTTCTTCTATAGCCATATATATACAGTTTTAGCTAGTAAAATACCGCCCTAGGTTAGCCATACCCCTCCGACATAAGTTGAAAACACTCTAAATGAAAGTGCAAGGAAATTCAGCACAACAGATATCATATAATACATAACAAACATATAACGGTGCACATGAAATATATGACATGAATAAAATATTAACATAATTCCTATTGTAATTACCAGGTACGCATATATATATATATATATATATATATATATATATATATATATCAACAGGATGTTCCATTTAAACTCATTTTCGATTTCATCAATGGCTAGGAATTTGCCGTTATAAACCAAGAACGTGCACCTGATTACCTACACAGAACCGGACTAATTATGAAAACCAAATCGCCCGCTTGTGACGGACAATAGAAACCACCATAGAAACGGCGGTACTTCAAATTCCAGTGCTGGACTAGTGCCGCCCTACCGAAGGAAAGATCGACGACGGTACGAGGCCGCATGAAGGTCGCCACTAATCGTGCCGTAATAAAACAAAACAGGACTCAATGAGTTTGCCGTAGGATGACAAAATATATACATAGGGATATACTTCCAGTAATGCCGTAACCAGTTAACACCTTTCCCACATGAAAATTAACCTTGAGGCAAGCTTGGGGCAAGCACAAAGTTTACCCCAAAGGTTGAGGCAACGTGCTACTTGCGCAAAAAGCATCACGCAAACAGATGTCCTCGCTGTCCCAAATAGACATGGAAAATAATAAAGCTGTTTTAGGAATGCTTCTATGCATTCATAAGCGATAATTATTGCGTACGCGAAATAATGTCCACTTTAGGATTAATTAAGCACGAGCTGTATCATTACGCACTTAGATGTACGATTCACCAACATGCTTACAAGCTATCACGCACTTGAAGTGACATCAATCGTTCTGATAAAATGACTATTTGCTGAAGATCATTTCGGATTTATTTTCTCTACGATCTTTTTCTGACGCTCGACATCGACCTCATTGTGTTGTTGGGCTGCTTACGTCTTACTCGGCTGAATTTTCCGAGGTTTCCGCCGACTTCTTTTGGAATCACGTTCACTTTCGGTCGATTGTACGCGCTTGCGCTTCGCTTTCTGCAAAGCCTTTGCGTCCGATTTTCTTTCAGAGTATCTGTCTTATCGGTACTGCTTCGGTGCCATGATATATGAAATACACGTCGCATCTGTAAAGCGACTTGCGCCTACTCTATTTGTCCAATAGAGGGGATAACATTGGTATTTCGCTGCCAGATCGAATAGGAGATACTTTCAGTAGCCGCCTTTGAAAGTCTTCTATACAATCAGCTAAACCGAAGATAGTTTCAGAACTTACCGCCATAAGTGTAGCCCGACCCATGTTGCTGTACCATAATATGTGAAACGGTTACAACTGGTGAATTGGCACTAGTAGAAAATGAGATTGACTTGACGTGTTTTGCTGTGGTTTTTCTTTCCGTGCGTGCCGCAATGGTATATGAGCACTGTGATTAAGGTTCTCACCGTCGTTGACCGCAGTAGCTGTCAGTGCTACGGGTTCATCGGTGGTTGATGGTTTTGAAGCATTCGCCCGCCAAGTTCGTAATATGTAAAAGAGTTTTGCAGATTTTGAAGTTAATTTTCGGGTTTGTCAGCTGGAAACTCTGACCTCCTTCATTATTTAGGATAGCGCAGTTACCGTCGGCTGTATAATTCACCAAAGTAGGTGCCAGTTATCGCGCATGATTGAAAGACGCTCGAAAAGCAGCGTTTTCTCGCTCCCGTTTGGTTCATAGCGGCGAGGGAACTCAGAAATAGAAATTACCAAACAGCTTCAGTCTTTTAAAAAGGGACCCGAGTTTGAGGAGGATAACACAAGTATGTAAGCTTGAAACGTTTAGGACAAGGTTTTCAAGGGCACCTCAGTGGTAGGTTTTGCCTCACACTTGAAGGCATCACCACCAGCAACACGAATCCAAGCTACATCTGCACCATTTGCAACCCGCTTTGGCTGCTCCCATGCCTAATCTCGCGGAACTGGGCTGTCTGCGTCTACCACAGCCCGTCGTCTCCAGCGTAGAAAGACGGTCGGTTTCCGCAATGTTTATGACTCCACACAGGTTTGTGGAGAATGTCCTGATAATTGGGGGCCCCAACGCATCTAAGGCATATTAGGTAAACAGGGTAGCTCCTGGGAAACCATTCCGCCACAGCCTGCCCGGCAGAGTACTAAATAAGGGCTTGACCTCGAACGTTGCTGAGGGGACCGGGTAAAGGCAATTGCAACGTCCATCTGCCTTAGAATCACAAGTTACTCAGAAGTAGTTTCAGACCTTAGGTTTGAGGTTTCGCTAGGGAACAGTAATTACGGGGTATTCCGCTTAACACCGAATCTGGGCATACTGATATCCTAAGATTTACAGAGATGTTACCGCCACCTGTTAGGCCGGATAATGTTGAAGGAATTGGGGTCCGAGTTCAAAAGGAAAGTTAAGCAGAGTGAGGACTCTCTGGGGCGACTTTGAAGACACCTTAGAAATACCCTCCTGTCGTCGCTTGACAAGGTAGCTCCTCCTAGGAAGAGTCGTCGGGGAAGTGCCCGGCTATCGTGGACTGGTTATGTCCGGGGGGCTGTAGGGAGGGAGAAATCCGCTTGGACCATCTAAGGAAACTGCGGCAATAACAGACGCCATCCGCAGCATTTGGCTGAAGAAGCGAAGTACGGTAAGTTTCAGAATAAATACAGCATAAAGTAAGGGGAATGACCCGCCAAAACCCCCAAAATACACCCGAAGTGGTACTACCATTTCGTGCGGTGCAATGTGGCTGGGGGAATGCCCGTTGGAAACGTGGGGGATCATCGTGGCTAAAGCAGCCCTTAGCTGTCCCGAGAAGACAGAATCCTTCCGGTTGCACTTCCAGAGGGTTTGTGTACCAGGCACTGGGGCCTCAGGCCCCCCACAAATCTCCACCACAGCTGCAGGCCAAATGCCAGAGAAAGCCATCACTGAAAGTGGGGTACTCAAGGTTATAAGCGGCTTAGAAAGGACTAGGGCTGCGGGCCCCAATGGCATCTATCCGGCAATCGTCACGCCTTTGGCGGAGCTTTAAGCTCAGTCGCTGACTACGCTGTTTAACTTATCCCTCGATGGGGGCTGCCCACCGCAAGACGGGAACAAGGTAATGGTTAACAAAACCCACAAAGCCGGGTATCAAAAAACCTGTCACAACTACAGGCCCGTTAGTTTAACTGCGACATAGCTGGAGGTGACGAAACGGGATTTGCGAGGCAGGATTGTTAACCATGTGACTACCCATGAGTTGATCGCGACAGACTAACACGGTTCCGTTCGTCAGAGATCCTGCTTGTCAAACCCCAGCTGTTTCATGGACGAGGTTATCCGGAATCTAGACCAGGGGGATACAGAAGAAGTCTGCCACTTCGATGTCCAGAAGGCATTTGGCCCACCCACTCACCTTGCGCTGCTGATGAAGTTGGATGTCTTCGGTCTGTCCCCGGAAACTACTGCATGGATCCGTAGGTCTATCGCGGGTGGGACTTTTCAAGTCAGGGTGGAGGATGTTATACCCCATGAAAGGTGTTTGCTGAAGCGTGTGCTTCAAGGCTCCGTTCTTGGATCTGTTGATTATCTTGTTTGTAAACATTCTGGTCGTAGGTTTGTAAAATCCATGTATCGCGTCTGCAAAAGATGCAAGTTTAGCAACAGATTTTATGCAGCGGGATCTGAATGCAGTGCACCTCTGGTCGGCGGTCTGGGACATATGACCAAATGCAACTGAGTGCATCTAATTAGTGGGGGCAAGGACCCCCGACTGACTAGGCACCCTGGAGAGGCCAACAGGAGTACTGGAATCACGAAGGTGACGAAGGCAAGGGACCTTGGGGTTGTCTTGTTGGGCAACTTCCGATCTGGCCTGCAGTGCTACTCGTCCACTCAAAAAGGCACCTATGACATTTCATCGCCCAAGAAGAACCGTTGCGTCCAAATCCCTTGGGTTTCATTGCCGTAATACAAGGAGTTCTTTCGGCCGCACCTGGAATACCGTGCCTAAGAGTGGCGGCCATTCTTGGTTAAGGTTGTCAAGCTTCCCAAACAGGTTCAGCGACATTTCGCTAGGTAGTTCGTTAGCCTCAGTCGACTCGCCTAGGGGCAGAGACTTGATGCGTTGAACTTGTTCTCGCTAGGGTGCAGGAAGTGTAGAGGTGAAATAATATGGACCCCTAAGGTACTGAAGAGGTATGTTGATCTCCAGGGTTTGACTACACCACTGCTGACTCTCAGAGGCCTTAAGGTTATCTCAGGGCACCCACTGAGGTTGGCGAAATAGAGTCCCGAGTCTTCTGAGAGCAAATTTCCTGGCCACTGCATATGTAAACGATTGAGACCGGCTCCTGGTTCAAGTAACAACCAGTAAAATGATTGCGGAGTTTAAGCTAAGGCTGGATCGCTGCTGGGGCATTGTATTTGCCGAAATCGGCAGGTGGGTGGGTTCCCTACCTCTCATTCCCACACACCTCTCCTGTCCCTAATACTATTGTTATTATTGCAATTCCTTAGTCGAACTTTGCTTTCGGTCTTTTTCTAACTCCAACTTTTCCGCATTCAAACTTCCTCATTGCCTCCTCCCTTTCTGGTGATGATGATGATGATGACTGGACGCTTCCATTTCGACAGTATCAGAGTGACAAATTAAATAGGTTCAGTATTAAAAGTGGGAGGTCCGACCCACCGGTAATGATTGCAATCAGAGGCTGCCCATTGGTTCAGTTTGCGCAGATGCTTCGCAGCGTGAAAAGAGCCTGGAAATAATGTTTGCTTCAAATGTAAGGGGGATACAAAGGGACTGGAAATAGAAAAAAGATTCGGGGAAGGCTATGTCTGAGACGGGGGGCATGGAGATGGCGAAGTAAAGGTTGGGGGCCTCAGTGATATCAGAAGAGGAGTTGGTCGAAGTTTCATTCGGTGAAACAACCTACTGACTAGTAGTTTTATTGTCGAATTCCTATTTTTGTGTAGCAGTTGGAGTACCAATGCTTTTCGGGATGCCCCAGAGCCTAAGCTTCTTCAATGCGAAGCCGATTTTCATCTGGGTACCGAATAATGTCAGTAAGACATGTCAGTCTCATGCGGAGGGGAAGTCGTGGTTTCGGAGGTAAAGCCTTCGCATCCAGAGGTGCTTTTGGTGACGGGAAGCAAGTTCGGATTTCCTAGGGGAGGACTTTTGGACCGTTTGAATTAGTTCCAAGAGGCAGTTTCCCATGTTGAGGTATTGGTGATCAGCCGCCTGTTGAAGGTTGACCGTTGGGAAAACTGCTCCAAACTTGGTTATGGATGAAATTGAGTAGAGAGTTCCAATTTAAACAGAGGGAGTTTTTGACTGCGGTCAGATAGTCTGATGGATGGGGATGGAATGAAAGTTTACCTGCGACTACCTTATGGTCGCCACCCAGAAACTTATGCACAACGGAAACCGAAAAATTGGGAAGGCTGTGAGTGGATGTAAGATCTGGGGCGTTGGCGTTTCTAGTAGGGGTTTCAACGTGTTGCAACTATCCCCCAAGTTGAGTATGGAAGACGTTTATTAAGTCAGGAGGTGCTGTGAGTTTCGTCCCGGATATTTTGGGCCAGCTAAAATCACCGACCACGGTTCTCGCTGCCGGAAGTAGGTAGCGGAACCTATTAAAATACTTCAATTATAGGAGACAAGTCTTTAATAGAAAAGGGGGACGGGCGAAAGACACAACCAGTGTGCATTACCATAGTTGAGAACCGAATTGTGAGATTTGGAGGATCCAAAATTGCGTCAAGTATGACGTGGCTAATGGGCGATACTGGCAGTGGGTGCTGTACGTACATCAGGCACCCGCCTTCGAGTCGGTCAACTCTATTCATTCTGAAAACCTTGTACTTTCAAGCAGAATTTCACTTGTAGGAATGTTTTCACTGAGCCAGGCTTCGGTAATGAGGATAATATCAGGACTCCATGTTATGACGTAATGTTTTAAGCGATAAAGCAGAATAACGATGGGCCGGGAGTTAAACAAGATCAAGGATGACCTATTCACGTGTAAGTGGGTGTCCGGGCTAGTTTACGTAAGAAGGTTGTTGGACGGAGAAAGAGCACGGGGAGGGGAGTGAGTTGCAGCTATCACCAAAGAAGAAGAAATGTGAGCTTTGGATGACTCCGCAACGGCTTCCGAGGAATAGGTCGCAGGCTACCCGGACATAGTTAATTTCGGAATGCTACCAGGTGAACGGGAAGACCTTGGACTCAGTAGCCTTGCTATTTGCCCTGGTTTGTTGGGATCGTTCGATGCTTGAATGTGATGACAGAATGTGAGGTCGTGAAATGTATTGGCTATCCTTAGTGGCAACCTTAGCAGTGGTTGGCACTCTGTGGTAAGAGCGGGCCTCAGAAAGTGGCTTCTGGGACGGTGTGAGGTGGCTTTCCCGACTGTCCAAGAGGCTAGCTCTGGTGGGGTAGGATGGAAATCGGACATTGTTATTGGGGGTATATGGAAGCTTTTTTGGAAGGAGCCAGTAGGAAAAAGGAGTCTTGAGCAGTAGAACCGCAGGATTTGGCATGATATCGAAGGCGTGAACGACTGGCGAGGTGCTGGTAATGGAACGTGGGTAAATAGAGCTAGAAGAAAGGAAAGATTGTGGGACGGAATGTCATAGTGTGGTAGGCCGTTACAAGGAGGGGGTTTGTTGATGTATCCTGCGGGTAAAAGGACTGTAGTGGAATGGGTAGTGGTGGGGCGAAACGAAAATGTTGGTATGGTGTTGAGGCTAACGGGGTGAACGGTAGAGCGGCGAGAAGAATGGGAAGTGATGAACTAGGCAGATGCGACGTTGAATAATAGCTGTGAAGTGAGTTTCGTGTACCGCCCGTATAAATGAGCAAGGAGCTGGGATTTCGCTGGGAGAAAATACGGCTTGAGATACTATTTATTGTGTGAACATAAGTGGTAGGCTCAGGCGTTAGTGTAGTCCTACAGGGTTATCTGTTCGATTCTAACTTTTTCAAGACTGTCGGGGTGTGGTCTGTAGATGTAAGAAAGTTTCTGCCCATTAAACTAGACTTTTGGGGCGTTTAGTGAAGATGGAGTGCAGACTGCCGGATAGTAGATTTTCTGCCGTGGTCTTCCGCTGATACCTATATTCTGCTTTGGGCCCCGAGTACAAAATGTTCACGATTTTCAGCTCATGGTGATAAGCAGATGGCATAAACGAGATTGTTTCCCAAGGAACAATACCCCAGTTTAGCAAACCAATGACGGCTGGGGCTTCTTTATCATTGAAGTAATGTACCTTAGGACTTGTATCCTACAACTGAAGCATTTCATTAGATTTCGCTACCTACTTTCGGCAGCGAGAACCGTGGTCGGTGATTTTAGCTGGCCCAAAATATCCGGGACGAAACTCACAGCACCTCCTGACTTAATAAACGTCTTCCATACTCAACTTGGGGGATAGTTGCAACACGTTGAAACCCCTACTAGAAACGCCAACGCCCCAGATCTTACATCCACTCACAGCCTTCCCAATTTTTCGGTTTCCGTTGTGCATAAGTTTCTGGGTGGCGACCATAAGGTAGTCGCAGGTAAACTTTCATTCCATCCCCATCCATCAGACTATCTGACCGCAGTCAAAAACTCCCTCTGTTTAAATTGGAACTCTCTACTCAATTTCATCCATACCCAAGTTTGGAGCAGTTTTCCCAACGGTCAACCTTCAACAGGCGGCTGATCACCAATACCTCAACATGGGAAACTGCCTCTTGGAACTAATTCAAACGGTCCAAACGTCCTCCCCTAGGAAATCCGAACTTGCTTCCCGTCACCAAAAGCACCTCTGGATGCGAAGGCTTTACCTCCGAAACCACGACTTCCCCTCCGCATGAGACTGACATGTCTTACTGACATTATTCGGTACCCAGATGAAAATCGGCTTCGCATTGAAGAAGCTTAGGCTCTGGGGCATCCCGAAAAGCATTGGTACTCCAACTGCTACACAAAAATAGGAATTCGACAATAAAACTACTAGTCAGTAGGTTGTTTCACCGAATGTAACTTCGACCAACTCCTCTTCTGATATCACTGAGGCCCCCAACCTTTACTTCGCCATCTCCATGCCCCCCGTCTCAGACATAGCCTTCCCCGAATCTTTTTTCTATTTCCAGTCCCTTTGTATCCCCCTTACATTTGAAGCAAACATTATTTCCAGGCTCTTTTCACGCTGCGAAGCATCTGCGCAAACTGAACCAATGGGCAGCCTCTGATTGCAATCATTACCGGTGGGTCGGACCTCCCACTTTTATTACTGAACCTATTTAATTTGTCACTCTGATACTGTCGAAATGGAAGCGTCCAGTCATCATTTCGCGACACGAAAAGGACCAGTCTACGAAATCGCTAATTACCATCCAAATAATCTCACCCCTATCATTTCCCGAATAATGGAAACGAGTGCTAAAGATAGCATTACTACATATCTCGCTTCGATTCTTCTTAGCAATAGGCAGCACGTGTTTCTCAAATCGCGACCGCGCACCACATGTCAATGTGACTTCATCAACCCATTCACTAGGGCTGTTGATAGTGGGCAGGCATTAGTAATTGTCTATCTAGTTCTGTTGGAGGCATTTGACCGTGTTCCACGCCACAATCTCATCACTAAACTGCGTTTTCTTGGCATCGCTGGCCCACTGCTTTCTTGGCTGCAATCTTATCTTACTTGTCGTTCTCAAGTGGTCCTCACTAACGGATATACTTTTAACCCGGAACCTGTTACAAGTAGCATTGTACAGGGCAGCGTACTGGGCCATCTCCTATTCCTAATGTATAATAATGACACACTAGATCCAATACACTATGGCACGCTATTCCTGTTTGCAGATGATATAAAAAAAGTCTACTCCCTCAATTCTAATGATGCTACCCCTAATGTTTGCAACATTTCCGCTGACATTTTCGCACTTGACCGCTGGTGTCACACTTGGATGATGAATTTTTTTCACTGATAAGTGCGCGGTCCTGACCTAGGGACTCCAATTGTCCCCTGGATTCCCAACTCTCCGTGGGTCCCCAACGGCATGTCGACCTACAGTCCACGACTTGGGCCTGAACCATCCCGGCTCCATCAACCTCTCTGAGGACGTCGTCGTCCGAGTGGCCAAGGCCAGAATTGTGGCCATTCTTTTCCACTCCTTCCGTCTCCGGGACAGTATCATCGGCATCCACAAATCCCACATCACGCCTTTACTTGAATACCGCGCAATAATATTTTCTAACACCACGAAGTGTGACAGGTTGGCAACAGAAAGCAAACAAAGGCGTTCTAACGAACGACTACTCGGCTAGTCTGCGTTTTTAGACTGCAGAGGACGATGCCAACATCTGAATCTTCACCCACTCCGGCTTCGCCGCTTGAGGCTAAACTTGGACTCCTTTTATAACCTGCTCCATAACCGGTTTTTTATCCTTTGACCCAGTAAGTTTCTCCTGTGAAACCCCTTATTTACTTCTGCACAGGCCTTGTAATATCCCTTCTAGTATAACCAAATTAACCATACGGCCACAATTTGTCCTTCTTGTCTACTCCAAGTTCTGGAACAAGTTGCCCATCCCTACTCGAGCTTTACAAATCAAGTCCCAATTTCTATCGGCACTCATTCCGTGTATCAACGTTGCACGTGCACTTCGGTTATCTAATATGTGCGTAACTGAAAATGTAGCACACGAGAGGAGTCTCAATTTCCAAGGCCATCTGGTAAGCAGACCCTGCTCCCTCCAATTGAGGACACAACCACCGATAAATGGTTTCATCTACTTGACTGAATCCTTACCGCTTGACTAGCTGTGGCCATTGCCGTAATAAGTAAGCCGAATTGAAATACCATTATTTTTTCACAACCCGCTTCCCCTTTTTACCGTAGTTTGAAACAGCTTTATGCTCCACTTCCTATTGGATTTTATTTGCCTCCTTTAACTTTTGTCCTCAACAGGGGCACTCCCCGACTTCCGTGCTTTAAGTGTTCCCATTTTCCACGGATATGAGTATGAAATATATTCATGAGTGCTGAGTACTTGCGGTTTTCCCGCAATTCCTATGTTCTTCTTTATTTATACTTTCTTGTTTACATAGATGTATATATTTAGTTCCGTCAGTAGATTTATTTGTCGTCTGGTGTGAGGACCGTTTTTCCGGATCAGTGGAGTAAATTTCAAAGCCACAGCTTTTTTTTAGCTCACTTCAACACACATACCATGCTTGCTTGGAGGGGAACGGAGTGTTAGGATCTTAGGGCTGGAAGGGGATAAGTATATTTCGAGAGTCCATTCAACTGTCGCCTAAGGGAGTCTCTTGACTGTGCTTTACCACGTTCGTTGTCCTACTCCACTTGTTTTCTTTGACCCACTCTGCATTCTCCCAGTCCATCCTGGAGAAACTCTTGTTATCAACAGCACCTGCTACATAGCTATGTCCGGAATTGGGAGAAACAGACCATTCCAAGCAGTACCGAGAAAAAGATAAATACGCAAAAAATTATGGTCTGGCGGTGGGGGTGTGGAACCTCACTTTATGGGCCCAACCGCTCCTCTGTCAGTTAACTAGAAAACATAGGAAGAAAAAGTAGAAAACAGAAAAGACCCAGTGGGATTGTATCTCTGAGTGCCACTATTATCGAGCTTTGAAGGAAATGGGCAACCTTAGGTCATGGGTACGTATCCCATCAGCTCAGACCAGATCCCTCGAAAGAGGGAACCCCACACCGCTCTTGTCCGCTCGACAAGCTTTTGGTCTTACGCAGGAACTTTCTACTGCCCCTCTGCCAGACCAAAGCTTTCTGCGTATTGACCTTTTTCTCGCTACTGCTATGGATGATCTGTTTTCCCCACTTCCGGAAATAACTATGTTGTAGGTACCAATGATAACAGGGTTTTCGCTAGCATGAGCTTGGAAAATGCAGAGTAGGTCCAAGCAAACACGCGGGGTAGGACAAAGAGTGTTTTAAAGCACCTGCATATATATATATACATATATATATATAGGTTAGAGAATGCAGTATAGAAATGATAGAGCTGAATGCAGAGCGATGAATGAGTCAATATAGAAAAAGTAAGTTAAGCTCAACAATTCCGATCCAGAAGGGGTCAAGATTTGGTTGATTGCATTGCTCTTTGAAGCTCATTGGAGAAAGTAGGCTGGACGTTTTCAACGGGTATTCTATCCAATATAGACATTTCGGAGAAAATATTAGGTCAGTATTCGAAAAAGGGCACTCCTAGCCAGGCAAAAGACGTCTTATATATGTGAGACGAACCACGTAAGCGGAAATATTTCAGCACACCATGCTGGATAACTTGCCGGATTCTGCTAGGCCGCAGGTCACTACGAGAATTTCTGACTTTATTACTGGCTACGTCTACCTACCCCCCTCGAACACTAAGCAGAACCACTTCCTACTTATCACAGAAGCGGTAAACATTGTTACTAACACAGCCGGCCCTAAATTGGTGGCCTGCGACTTTAAAGCACCAGGCATCCGCTGGTCTACTACTGAAGCCCCACATCAACCAACACGCTTCTTGACGAGCATTCGTTTAGGAGGATGGACTCAAAATGTAGTGTGCCCAACTAGAGGAAGTAACATTATTGACCTCATTCTTACGATCGGATTATCTTATGTACGCACATCGGTCATGAGCAGCATCCGGGGATGTGCCCTCTAACCAGTAAGCTGTGAGTTTTTCAGTGCCAACGCGAATAGTCCACAAAACCAACCGCAAAAATACCGTTCCACCAAGCTAGCTGGAATCACTTACTCGCAATCGTTCACGCCCAGAACTGGGATACATTGTTTTATCTGGCGACTTGTATGCATTGGTGGAACAGTTTTGCTAACGCTAAATCCTTGTCTTGAAGTATTCGCCCCGACCCAAGAACTACCTGGACGAGAAAAATCTACAAGTGTTTTCCGAGTAAAACAGAAGTTTTCTGTACAATCGCGCAAAAACCTCAGGTTGACAGATTTTCGTTGTTCTTACAAGTGAACCGCTTATCTCATCCAATGAAATTAATCGAATTATCCCTCAGTGAAATGCAGAAACTAAGGGTGTTGAGTCGCCTCGGAAGAACCGAAGGTCTATCCAGGCCGATGAGACTGAGAAAAAGTCAGTACAACGCTTCCATTTTATCCACTATATATAACAACATTTATATTACGAACTCCCAAGAGTTCTCCGAGGTATTCAGCACTTATTTCCTCTGTCTTTTATGACCAATGTCTCCCCATACCTATATCACCCTGAACCGCTGAAATCTGCGCAGTTCTCAGCACTTTTGTTTCACCCAGAGGATTCAAGTGTACAGCTTTAGAAAGTCAGGCGCTTCTACCACTCCGGGCCAGACGCCGTACCACTGGCTACGTTTAGTCTGGGTGGAACTGATATCCCAATTTTATCGCCAAAAGTTTTTAATTTATCTGCTAACAGTAGCGACTTTTCCCTCCATTGGGAAACATCGATTATTATCCCAATTCTTAAGAAAGGTTCACGGCGGGACCTAACCAACCACTGACCAGTGAACCACACATCTATAGTAGCATTCAACCGTGGTTATTCTGTTTACTGCACAACAATGTTCATCCTAACTCGCGCCAACGAGCCCGGTGGCCAATTGACCGTCGTCGTGTAAGCTGCACGCAAAATTCTCCAATATACCGTAACCTTTCTCTCCCTAACTGTGGTGTTCTCACCCTCATTGGCTTCGAGGAGCATTGTCTTGGAGATCTTCAGTTCAGTTCAGTTCAGTCTACACAGGACAGGTAATGGCCACGGCCAATCGAGCGTCCAGAATTCCTTCTATGGTATGCACACCAGTTATGCACCCACCACTGCCGAGTGTATTTCGTCGAACCCCCGCTAAAAATGAGAGGGAAACGGAAAACCTCATCGCACATCAACTGCGAGAGAAATTGTGCATCGTGAGCGTTCACTGAGACCGTATGCAATGAGGGAAAAAGTCTGCTTAAACATACTCCAGAAGGACCACAGTGCCACCCGTCATCCATCTAGTTGATATTCTCAAGGCTCACTACAAGGAAAGATCTCGTACAACTTGCGACCAAGGGCACATTTGAAGGATTGGACTGTCTGCAGATCTACCATTTCACCAGGCAGACCGTCCCAACTGTTCACAACCCTGTTGCTGAAGAAGTGCGATCTAGCCATCAACCTAGATCGGGCTTTTATCAACTTCTTTTCGTGTCCCCTTGTTCTGGAGTCTACGGCCACTTGGAATAGACTATCTGGTCTAAGGCCAGAAACGCCCTTCATTACCTTGAACGTTTCTATGAGATCTCCTCGACGTCTCCTCCTTTCCAACGAGAAGAGATTCAGGTCACAGAGTCTCTGCTCGTAAGTCTTACCCCTCTGCTCTTCAACCATTCGCGTGGCGAGACGTTGGACTTTCTCGAGGCAGGCAGCGTCCGTTTTGTAGAAGGGTGACCAGGCCTGAACGCTACCTTCTAAGTGAGGTCGTACTATAGCCATTTAAATAGGTACGAATACCTCCGGCTTCTGGCAAGACAAAGCTGATCGCAGTCTAAAGAGCTCCCCACGAGCCTTATGCGCAGCAGCGTTGCACTGCTCCGACCATTTGAAGTCACTTTTCATGATAATCCCCAGGTCTTTAACCCTACTGGCTGCCTCTACGGTGAACAGCCCTTGATCATGAGCGACAGTTAGGCTCTCTGTTGCCCTTGACAACAAATGGTTTTTTGAGCGTTTAGATGTAAGTCCCATTTGTGTGCCCAGTTCGAGACGGTGCCTATTTCCCTGCTCAAGTCCGCCCTACCCTTAGATCCAACAATCTTCACATCATCCGCAAAAATAAAGCTGGGCGATTGAAGAGTGGATGCTAGGTCATTAATAAATAACAAGAGTAGGACCGGGCCTAGGACGGATCCCTGAGGTACACCACTGGTGACGTTCACCAAACTGGAGCACCTGTCCCCCACTTTGACATAAAGCGCCCTGTGGGAGAGGAAGTCCTCCAGCCACCTGTATACTGGCCCACCTATACCGAAAGTCTCCATCTTGCATAGCAAAAGACGATGATTAACGGAGTCGAACGCCTTGCTAAAGTCGAGGTAGCATACCTCAACTTGCTTACCTTCGTCCAGTCGTTGAGTTACTTCATCTAGGAAGCACAGGAGATTGGTCAGGCAAGATCTATTTTTCAGGAATCCATGCTGCGCCGGGCTTAGCATGGAGTGCTGCAGTAAGTGCTGGCAGATATGGGCACGGATGATCTTCTCGAGAACTTTACAGAGAATGCTAGTTAGGCTTACCGGCCTGTAGTTCTGCACATCCGACTTAGGCCCACTCTTATGTATTGCCACGACTGCCGCGACTTTCCATTCCTGAGGCAGCTTTCCCTGGTCCAACGTGGATCTCTACAATCTGCATACCGATGGAGCTATGATATCCGCAAACGGCTTGATGATAGCTGGATGAATGCCATCTGGGCCCGCTGACTTGTGGCTGTTTAACTCCTGTAGGTACTTACGCACGCATTCCTCTGGGAGATCTATCTCGTTTAATTGAGGAGGATGCACCAGAGCCAGATCTACTCGTACCCCACTATCTATCCTATGTACACTACCAAAGTATTCCCCCAGGGCGTCTGCTTTGCCCTGGTCATCAGTGACAATACCATTGTCTCTAGTGGATGGCGGACCTACGGCATTTCTTGTTGAGCCTTTAGACTGTACATAGCTGTAGAACGCCTTCGGCTGTTGTCTTACAGACTGGGCCAATTTCAGCTCAAAATCCCGCTTAGAAGTTCTCAAAAGGCTTACAGTCTCGTTTCTCAGCTTCGTATAGCGATTCAAGCCTAGCTGACTGCCGGAAGCTTTTTTCTGGTTCCAAGAGCGGTTTCTACGTCTGATGGCCTTGGCTATTGCAGCCTTCCACCACGTGGATTTGCCCTCCCCACTCCTTCGTTTTAAGGGTGCGAACTCTTCCTGTAGGGCAGTCAGGGATCCTTTTATGGCCTGGGAGCGCTCCTTCAGAGAAACCTCCTCTGGAGCGTCCCAGGTCAAACCCATCGCCCTATTACGAAGCCTATCTATGTCCAAACTACCGAAATTTCTAATCAGCCCTGATGGTACCTTCGGTTGCCGCATGCATAGAACTATTTTGACACACACGTGGTCACTCTTTCCCAGCGGTGCACAATAATGCAGTCCAGCCATACCGTTGAGGAAGTTCGTTATAGCTAGATCCAGCAAGGATGGAACGCATCCAGTCCTATATCTGGTATTCTCCCTAATATGCTGATGCAACGCATCATCATGCAGCCATTCTAAGTAGGTTTGCTCCTCCGATCCCGGCACGCAGACCTCAGCCACCCAGTCGATGTGCGGGAGATTGAAGTCACCCATATATATATATATATATATATATATATATATATATATATTGCACAGTGCCACTGTGATGCACAGGTAGTCAAAGTGGGCTATAAGGTCTAAAGAAGGCACGTAATAGGAAGAAGCATGGTATGGTCTAACTAAACTTACACCCCTGAGTTTTCCCGAATTACGAAAGGACTGGTTAGAAAAGCTAAAACTCATCTACTATCCAATGAGTTCATCGACTCTGACCACCACTGTTTTCTTCAAAAAAATCATGTGCCCATTGCATGAGTGCTTTCTTTAACTGGATAACTATGGCCACCACAGTGGTAAATTAGTAATCGTAATCCTCCTTGACATGACTCAGGCTTTTGATCGAGTATCCTATAATGAGCCACTGGCTAAGATGAAAACCTACGGAATTTTAGACCTGATCGTGAGTTGGTGTTCGTCATACCTAACCCCTCGAAAACAGGTGGTGGAATATGACGGCAGTTTATCAACCCCTCGACCGGTCCAGTGAAGTTATTTGCAGTTATAATAACAGTAATAATATGATGATAATAATAATAGTGGTTTATTTCAAGGACCGCCGAAGCATGCTATGTGCAGGACCTTGTTGATGCAAGTGATGGAATTGACAGGTATAATTTAGGAGAACGTGGAAATTTGCACGAAAATGTAGGATAAAAGGGCTCAGAAGGGGGAATAAAGTGGGATGAAAATAGGATAAATGTATGCACACCTTAGAGATTGTGGGTGGTTTAAATGAACTCAAGGACGGATTTGAATGAACGCCCGGTAAGTTTGAGAGTCAAGGTCAGATGGGTAATGTGACTGGTGGATACACCTGAAGGCCGACTGATAAACATGAGAAAGGCTTTAAATCGGTTTAAGGATTTGCAGTAGCGAGGGACGATGGAGAAAAAGTAGGGTGCAGTGCAGTGGATTAGATATCAACAAAGAATTGGTACTGTGCAGTGGATTGTCGGCGGACATGGCACAGAACTCATTGTAAAACTGGGGACGAGCAATGCAAGACGTAGGGGGTTGATCAGATGACAAAAACGGCTCAGAAGTTTTGACGAACGTTTGAGCAATGCGTAGCCAAATTCGCAACGGATCCCGAAATCAAAAGACGATTATCCGTAATATTCTACGATACTAGATTATTACAATAAACAATGACATAAACAATATACAAACCTCAATAATACGATCACAAGAACTCAACAACGAGACACCGAATTGCAGCGTGTGAGCAAACAGCACGTGCGTCACGCAGGTCCTGAACAAGAATGTGCCAAAGTAGCGCTCTGGGCGCGAACAAACAACAATTGGTCCAGAAAAACGACCAGTTCGTAAAGACAAGTCAATAGTGTATGCAAATGAGTGATGTTGGGAAAAACACTGAATCGCGAGGGAAAAGGGGGATTTTCCACGACCGGCTGTTACAGAAGAATTGGATACGGTAGGTGTGAGGCACGGATGTAGGATCGGTGGATGCATATAATGGCGTTCGGTGGGACGATAGCAAGAAAAATGGCCAGTGAGGAACTGCAAGATGCAGAGAGCGTGCACATATACATATATGTGCAAGTTTATATATGTGTGTGTAATATATATATATATAATATATTTATTGGGAGCGGGTGCGATAACAATGGGGTCCCAGGAAGAAATTGTAAGTCGTTGGGAGGGGTGAGTAAGGTTAGATCAAATGGTTGTAGAATTAACTTTGGAGTATCGTGGTGGATTATCTTCTTGACAGGAGCACACGGGAGCCCAAAGGAAAGAAAAAAGGAGTGCGGAGGCACCGAAGCGATGAAAACTGTGAGGAGCAGTTCATGGAAGAGTGAAGATGAAGGATAGGAACAAACTGAAAGGTACACAGGAAATGCCTGTGGCCCAATTGGGGATAACTGAAAACTGTCAGGCGTGCATTGAGAGGGCTAAAAATTGGTATAGGAAAGGGTGGTAGCGGGAGACGATGGAGAAAAAAGAGGAATCCTTTGCCAGGTATTATATAGTAATAAACCTGTGCTACACTGCAGTAGACGGTCAGCGGACAAGGCACAAAACTCATCGTAGAACAGGTAGAGGACATTGGAATAAGTAAAGAGTGGTACGGATGGCAAGAATGATCTATAGGGATTTGATATGGTAAACATGAAGTGCAGATGTAAGGAGAGTAGACGCATATCACGAGGGTCAGCCGGCAAAAATGTGCAGGATGCAGTGCAGATGTATATATACATATATATGTACGTATGTATATATGTATATATATATATATAAGTACACAAATAGGTGTGTGAGGAGCAGGTGCAAAGAGCAATGGAGTACAAGGAGAAAAAAGTATCGGTGATTGGATGAGGGAGATAGGATGGCATTAAAGTGTGTAGGATTAACTTGAGAGAATTCAGACAAAGTTTTTCATGACGGGATGATATAGTGGATCAACAAATAGATCATCATCATCATCGTACAGCGTTAAACAGTAGGGCAAGCCCCACCTACCACTGCCTTTCTCACCATGTTGCACGTTGAATTAAAAAGTATGAATGTACAAGATGGAGAGGGAGTGGACCCACATGGGTGGGAAAAGAAAAGAATGCCCTAGTAGCCAACACACAGAATACACAGTCTAACTGTACAAACGTACACCGATCAAACATTCTGATTCGATAGAAAGTGACAACATGATCGCCACTGTTCGCGGTTCGCAACCATATCCTTCAGTGTCTCCAGCCAACTGGTAGACGGATCTTTTGGACCCCAACCACGAAGACGTGAAGCACCTACTTTTCCTAAGTCTGCTGTACATTTTCTCATTCCTCGTTGCCACGTCATCTGTTGACCTCCACGTGGTCTCTTCCACTCCCTAGGAGGGGCGGGGAATAGGACACGGTACGGTAGACGTGTGTTTGCCATACGTAACACGTGTCCCAACCAACGAAGTCCACTAAGTTGGATACGCTGTGACAAAACGATCTCTGAATTAGTACCCAATGCTCGCTTTCTTACCTCAAATGGAGAAGACTAAAGAAGCACAAAAGTGATGCCGGCCGTAAGGAGCAGATAATAAGCCAAGGAAGATGAAGGATAGGGTCGAAGGGAGCAGGTAAGGATGGATCTAATTATTTGATCAATGCAGGTGCGACATTTGGTGACGGACCAGGGGAATCGGGTAGTGACAGATCAAACGGTTTGGAACTGTAAAAGAACATCATGGCGTACCGTTGTCTTTACAATCGGTGGAACATGAAAAAGCTGACCACATTAGGAGGCACGGAGGAATGCTTGTAGAGAGCAATAAACGGATCAAGGGATGAAAGCAATGACCGAGGAGACACAGGTATGGCATGACCAATCAGATCATTTTTACGCAGATGAAACACGAGGGAGGCGGAGAAGAAAGCAGGACACCCTGGGATAAGTTAACCAGTAATAAAACAAAGAGGCTCAAGAAATAAACGCGCGACGGGGTTGGGCCTATAAATCTGGAGAACTGTGTGCCGGCAGACAATTGAACAGGTGGATGCTAATCGGGACGCTGCCTAATGGAAAGAACCACGGAGGAATCGCGGAGCCAAGAAAGAAAAATATGGTGGTGGTGGTTAGATAATAAATGCGACTTCAAAAGAAGAGAAGCTTGGAGCGGCAAGTTTTAATATGCGGATTGGTCATGGGTGCGTGTGTGGTTGGTGAATAATGGCACTACGCATGAGGGGGGAGAACAAGGAGGGATTTAGCAGAACGACAGATATGAGAATGCTATCAATGGACATTCCGAGCAGAGGGTAGTAGCAAGCGCATAGAGAATGGAAACCAGGAATGATGGCAGGTGGAAAAAGAGATATTGGCGAGCGTCGGCAGAGAAGAGTGGGTAGGACGATAGTGACTCAGTGCAAAAAAATTCGATGTAGAGAGGCGATAGGAGGAAGGACAGAACGGATAGATGTGCATACCGTGGTAGGGAGAAAAAATAGGAAGTGGTTACAGATGATAGGAGCTATAGGTGAACAAACTGTGGCGGACTAAGGATGGAGAGCACACAATTTTCAACCGACAGCATTGGATTCGGTAGTCCGAGAAAAGTTAGAGCGTTCGATCCACAACCGGTACTAGTGGGTGGGACTAGCCGTGCGCCGGGCACCCAACCTGAAAACACTTCGTGAAGTGAACACAGGAGGTGTGATCCACCAGTCTAATTGCGTTCGCACATCGTTGCAGACGGCCTGCACGCCCGATGTGCGCCGGCCATAGCGGTGGATCTGACCGCGCCCCGCACTGTTGGGAGTGGCACGAGTGTTCATGGATGATTGTACAGGGGGACAAAACGACCGCGATGGGGGTGCGTGAACCAGGAACAATTGACCAAGACGTGAGACCATGGACAGGAGAACTAGCGGAAACAGCGAGTGGTAGACGACCGTGTAGCCATATTATCCAGGTGCACCTGCCAGGGAGATGGTAAGTACAGTGCCCGAAGTGGTTGGCCGTCGGTGAGGATCACTGGAA
The DNA here is from genome assembly GCA_948099385.1 of Fasciola hepatica. Lineage (NCBI taxonomy): Eukaryota > Metazoa > Platyhelminthes > Trematoda > Plagiorchiida > Fasciolidae > Fasciola > Fasciola hepatica. The sequence goes on from CANUEZ040000134.1 coordinate 409,921, forward strand.
AGGGAAAAGGGATAGAGAAGCGCAGTCTGGTTGTGCCCCAGCTGAGAATCAACGGATACTGAGGAGAAAAAAGTGAATATGATGGATAAGAGATGAACGTAGGTGAGCGATAAGGTTATCTTATGATGGCAGGAGGTGAGCTCCCTACGGATCAGTGAAAGCAGTGGCCTTAGTTTGCGGCACTAGAGAGTGGGGAATTGTCGGACAAGGGGTGTACCTAGTGGCCTGTGGAGCAGAGGTAGTAGATTTACAGTGTGAGGCCTCTTTCAAAGGCCAGGTCAGCGGAGACCAGCTCATTGGTGAGCAATACGGCATTGGGAACTGTGAATTATAGCACAAATACGCGCCTAAAAGCGAACATTGAGGAGGCCTTGCGTAAGCTAAGGGGGAGCCTATCCCAGATTTTGGAATAGGCTGACAGAAAGAATCGGGACTTCACACTGAGACTAGAGTGAGGGACAGTGAGAGAGAAGGCAAGGTGTCGGACGGGGTAGGAGCAGGGCGCAGCGAATGAGATGGGATAAGAGGTGTGGGCCAGGTTATGGATTAGCTTAAAGAGGAAAATCAGGTTAAGCCTCATGCGACGAATCCATAGAGGCTCAATTCGTAGGAGCTCACAGCGCTGGCGGTATGTTGGGGCTATGGATACGCCCAACAGCGTTTTGGTGAAAGTACGCTGAACGTTCTCAAGAGACACAATAGAGGAACGTGGCCAGAGGCTGGAAGTAATGGGACAACATTATAGGAGCGGTCTCACATGTGAGAGATACATGGAGAGGCGACTGGCCGGTATTAAGATACATCGATTGATCAGGCCTATGGTTCGCTTAGCCTCAGCGATTTGGAACGATGCCTGTTCTGAGAAGCTAATGGAACAAGAGCAGCGTACGCCAAGATCGGTAACCATGGGGTGTATGGGGATGGGCAGGCCGTCCAGACAAATTTGGCCGGGCGGTACGGTGCACTTGTGTGGTAGGAGGAAGCTTTTCCCCGCAGAGAATTCCATGAACCACGAGACGCACCAAGTTTGGGGAGAACGAGCAAGTCACGCGATGTGTTGCACAGAGTCACGGATATTTCATTAGGGAGGAGGGAGTACAAAATGTTTATATCGTCGGCAAAGAGGAAAGGAGTGCCGTGTCGACTAGAAGAGAGAATGTCATTGATATAAATAAGGAATAGTAATGGGCCTAGGACACTGCCTTGGATGATGCCGTTACAAATTGGTCTGGAGGGAGATAAGTGGCCGTCAACGAGCACAGCCTGTGATCTGTGAGAGAGATAAGAGAGTAGCCAGGGGAGGAGGGAGTCAGTAATACCAAGAGACCGGATTTTGACTAACAGATGCATATGGTGAACACGGTCAAAATCCCTAGACATGTCAAGATACAGGACGACTACGGAGTTGCCGGCGTCGGCAGCAGACGATAGGATATTAAGAAAGTCAGACTGGCAGAAAGAGCAGGAGCGAGAGTTCAGGGTTTAGCAGGTTGTTGTATAAGAGGTACTGAACAATGTTTTTTGATAATTCTATCCATGATTTTGCAGACTACTTGGATGTGAATAATGGGCCGATAGATACCTGGGTTCTGTAGTGCACCCTTATTGAAGCGCGGAATTATAACAGAGGATTTCCATTGAGGTGGGACGAAACTGTGAAGCATGGAGGTGGTGTATACATTGAGTAACAATAAAGGGAGGTCAGGACCACCGAAACGGAGGAGGGCCGGTGGGAGATCATCTGGTCCTGGTTTCTAGGGAGGTTTATTAGTAGAAACCGATTTTCAATTTCTAGATGGGTGAAGGAAATCGATCAAGCAAAGGCAGAGGTGAAGGGATGGATTGTAGAAGGAGGAGCACCAGGAGAGTTTGTAAGGGAGGAAGAAATATGCTCATTGAAGGCCTCAGAAATAGATGCTTGAGTATTAGCGTAGATGAGCGGCGGATGAGGAATTTGGGCGAGGTATGATTGGACTGATTGGACCTTTTACTAAGCAGGTTGGACAGGTGGCCAGTTTTGTTTGAGTGTGCTAGGGCGATGGCCTCTTGCCTTCTCAGATGCGAGTCAACCATGCAACGCAACTTCAGTTGCAGCTGGCTTGTGCGCAGAAGAATTGTAAAGTCGTGTGATCTAGCGAAGGTAAGTTGCAGCTTAGATGGCGTACGCATAAAAAGTGACAGGCGTGAGCTGCTGGACTTGGGGCGTTGATCGGCACATGGGTTGGCGGTACTTAAGCAGTGTAAGAGGTTGGGGTAAAGAGAGTTCACAATAATAATTTTTGCACTGGCAGGATAGTCAAGCGCGGCAATGAAGACATCCACGACAGAGTCAAGTTTCACAGGCTGTGGATCCGGAGGGACGTAGTGGCAGCCAAGAAAGGGGTTTTGGCCGGAGGCGTGAATAGATCGCCATAACTAATCCTCAAAAAGGAGAAGAGAGGGGTGGGCGATAACACTAGCGTGGATAGTGCATTTGACAAAGGCTAAACAGGCCCCTCCACGCCCGGACTGGTAGGTGTTCGAGGAGCATTGATAACCAGCTATACGAACAAGGTCAGGCGAGAAGTCATTTGACAGCCAGAATTCAGTAACTGGTATAATGTCAGCGTTTTAGGTAAATGCCAGAAATCGCAGGTTCAATATTTTTCTATATATTGATCGGGCTTTATTAAGAACTAGTAGGAATGAGTTCAGTGTCGGTGTGCGTAAAGCATGGATGCCAGGTGCAAGACTATTGGGATCGCTGTGGCGACAGAAGTTGGATCTCAGTGAGGATAGTGCGTTAGTAGAAGAGGGAGGACGGGCAGTGTTGGGTGGGGGACGGAAAGTAGGAGAAGCTTTAGCATTAGGTGCGGCCGATCACTGTGGGTGATCGATAAGGTGGGTGTGCAATACACCGCTCCTGTGGGCCGGAGGGTGTCACGCTGCACAGGGGGAAGGGGCATGATATGGCAAAGTGAGAGGTTAAGAATATCTGTCGAAGCGGGGTGGACGGGAGGGAGTGCATGGTGTAACGTGCTAAGTGACGTGACATCGAGTGAGGAGCGATCAGTGATATAGGTGTGTGAAAGTTTATCGATATGGTCCATAGGGCGACTAGCAATATGGTCACGGGTGCGGAGGGCACCAGTCAAGAAAAGACAAGATCTTGACTGCAGGTACCCTACCTGTTCGACAGAGTCAGTATAAGGCCGGTAGGTCGGCGTGGAGGTGAGGGTATGTGGGAGGGTAACTGAGAAATGGTGTGGGTTGGGGGGCTAGAAGGAAGTGGCGAAATTTGGAAAGGTGTACTAGGTGTACTAGATGTACTAGGTCCCTTACTTTTTCTTGTATGCGTTATTGACATATTCAGCGTATTATCACAAGGAGCTGCTTTCTTTTTTGCAGACGACCTTAAAATCGTGTACCCCTTTAATCCCGGGGCCTTGGCTTCCACCATGGCTGAAGCAAATAGCGATTTACTCTCCCTAGAATAATGGAGCGGGCAATGGTTGATGAAGTTCTTCGCTGTCAAAAGCAGTACCCTTATGTATATGTCTCAGGTTCACGCGGGAAAGTTTGAAATTAATGATCACGTCATTCCCAGTATTCCGGAATTAAGGAACTCGGAATTACAATATTCCCGTACAATTAAGTTCTCCACACATTCGGCCCTTCAGGTTGCCAGAGCGAGACTGCTAACTGGTCTGAATAATAGAATCTTCGGTCCTTCGGAGATGAAACCAAACCTCTTTAGAACTCAAGTCAGACCACTTTTGGAATGTGACGTTGCCGTCCTTTCCAACATGCGATAGACTGATAAATTAGCAACTAAGAATGTACAACGCAGGTTTACCCAACAGGTGATGGAAAGTTCACTGCTTTCATATTATATGGCAAGGTGTGAAATACTGCACCTAGAGTCCCTAAGGCTGTGCAGTCTTCGAATGAAACTGTCCTTCCTTGGAAATCTTGTGAAATGTTCTCCTTGCAATTTAGTCCCTCAGATCGGAACTTCCTCCTACCGTTCTTTGCGACATAAGGACTCTATGTTCTTGATTCCATTTTCTAGGATTGCAATGCGGTCTTACATCCCAATTAAAAAATGTTGTTCACTTCGGAACAGACCCAAACGTCAAACTGGGTCCTTGTCTTCAGCCTCTTTATTATTCAAATGAGAACTTAATAAACTTCTGGCCGTGCGGTAACTCATCCTAATGCATGAGCCTCATATTTCAAATACTGGAGCCTACAAACTGAGGCTGGGATACTCAGGAGAAGCTTAACAACGTTTTTTCCAGTAGACAGTTATTATCTATTGGTGCTAAGGGGGGGGGCATGGATTCATTCTGTGTTTTAGTAAGCCGATAAAAGCGATCAAGATCATACTCCGTGTTCGCCAACAATAGTTCCCAAGTGTCTGCTTATTTACTTACCATTTTTAACTCTCCTGACCACGACCCCCTAGTGGCCACTGTTACTCTGTGGGTTCATCGTTTCATGCTGCCTGTTTTTAGCATGGTCTTTAAGGTCCATTTTGATCAGCCGCTACCATGTATAAGATTATTGCTGATGCTAGAAGACACGTGGCAACATATACAGCATTGATTTCTCAAGTTAACAGCCTCTTTCAAGCTTCATCTATTTACCCGATGGTAATCCATTCCACCACATGAGATTTGAGGCTCGTTCTGAATGACAAAGCGCCGTCATTCATATGGTCTTCCATCCACCCTCCACTGAACTGCACATAAGTATTTGTTCCAGGTGTCGCCCATGCTTACCTCCTTGTCTAATTGGTAGTTTTCAATAAGCCTAAAGATAATGTGTCCTAAGTACTGTTCTTTTTTACTTCCCGTACATCGGTTACTGCAAAAAACCAGATCTTGACATCGCTACCGCCCATTTCTGTTATTGATAATTTCTTGGCATGATGTTGCTGTTATGCTTCTCCCCATCAACCCGAAGCTGGTAAAATTGCCAGACTGCAGCTTTTCCCATTTTGGTTCCCGAACCTATCCCCTAAAGAGGGCTATCGCCTTCTTCATCCCATGAATAACTAGGAACTTCTCTCATTGGATGGAAAAGCTGAGATTTCTACACTATCTAGTTTTTGTCCATCACTCGATCGATTTACCCAGGATTACCACAACCCGGCTACTAGGATATGGACTACTTGTTCTCACTGTATTCAAACAATGCATTCTAATCCCAACGGTGCGGTAAGCGGTCAGGCCTATCGCTTTGGCCTGCATACATCGGAAGTGCAGGATGTCAGCTAGATTAGAGGATTGCATCCCCTGCCTACAGAAATGGTCTTCAAGTTAGGTGTCCAGCACACTGTCAGTCCCATCCACTTGCACCGCTGGCGGATTGAGAAGCTCTATCTTTATGGTCATACTGCCGCTGCACACTTTCCTTCTGTTCCTCTCCAGTTATCACCGGCTTCCCTCCGAGCTTGCTCTTCACACTACCGTAATGTCCTGTCTTTTCATACCCGGCACAGTTTATCATTCTCTATGTACTCTTCAGTAAGGGGTTTCCATTTTTATCTGCTATCTGTCTTTAACTCCGATTTACCGATCCTGGAAGTTTCTTCACTGCCTGCCAACCCTGAGAAGCATTTCTGTCTACCCTTCTGCTCAGTACGTAATCATGTCCTCTCCACATATTAGAACTCACTAATACTGTTCAATCACTGGCACATTTAGTACCATCGTTCATTCCCTCACCGGTCACTAAAACACGTCCGGCGCTGACATATCTTTCCGTAGTCCTCCAGTGGGCAGTGAAATGATTATTGATTCTCTGCGCTATCCATCAGTCCACTTCATTGCCTTCGCAGTGCCATTTCATCGAGTTGTTCGGATTTTGCAGATGACAAGGTTTCCCCCATTTTTAAACCCCTCCGACATACTTCTGATGCAGCTTCGCCAATCCGTCACCCTCATTCGTCACACCTGCCAAACTGTTCGATATAAATGGTACTTTAACGCCCTCATTGTGACACTTCCTTCCTCCTCCTAGATGTGGCATTCGTATGTTATGTTATCGAGACGGACCTTGTGTCCATCCTTTTATTCACACCACTATCCTCACCGGCTGATATATCTTATTCTATAGCCGATGTGCTTTTCGCGGTATACGTGCGCAGCCTTATTCATCCACCATTTTTGCGTGGAATGCACTATACAGCTTTCATCTATTGATGTACACTCACCTGTAAGTTTCTCTACTATCTCTGTCGCAGGGCTAAACACCTGTGTAATTGCTGTAATCAAACAGTCTATACTGATTTATCACCCAGTTGCGCTCTGACGTTTCTTGCCAGCCCTTTATAAGGTTACCAATTTTCTGTAAGCTTACGTGTTTTGTCCGACCGTTTCCTCAAACCACTACTCTGGAAGTTTTCCTCTCTTCAGATATGTCAGCTATTTGCTATGTATCCGATTTCCCCAACTCCCGGCCTACCTTTATACCGCCATCTCCACAGACTGATATATTTCCCTGTTGATACCTCTTAACATCCCCTTCATAAAGCAAACACTTCGCCGAAAGCTTCGACGAGATTGCAATCCATATGCCGCTCATATTCTGCAGCCCGCGTGTAACTCATTATACTCTGCTCGATAGATTCCTCTTCTAATAAAAACAACAAGGTATTCTTTGGACTTGTTCGAATTTCCACCAGTGGTAAGTGTTTCCTATACCATCTATGCATGTATTCCAGACTTCCAGCCCGCATCAACCAGGACTATTCGAACCAAATACCAACAATGAGTCCTCCATTTGTCGGGCCTTACTACCATCCTGGTCCATTTTCCCGTTCTCCTATAGTCCTCTGTGTGCACTTTACTCCACTGCAAACTCTAATTCTGTCATAAGATGTACTTTTGTGTGTATTTCAGGATGTGTCGGGCTCTTCCAAAATACACTATTATCATTGCTTCTTAAACAACCGATTTATTTGAATACCCTTAGCTGACCTGTCAACATTTATTACCCCGCTCCACAAATAGCTCATGATTGGGCACCTGCTCAAAACCCCAATTATGTGTTGTCCTCGCAACCTCACGCTGGATATCATCTCCCCAGGTTGTTGTGAATAGGACTTCCTGTTTCATCTGCGCACTTTCTCTTCCCGAAGAACACCTTGCGATTCCTTTGGAAAGGCATTTCTGCCTTTACATGAGTCATCACAACTACTGGTCCAAGTGTGTACCCGTCATCGCCAACAATTTTTCTACCTCTTCATCCGCACCTTGTTCAGAAGCTTTGTTAAGCATAACGTCAACTGCGATCTGGACGATCATATCTGATTCCGTGGGCATTTTGCTCCCATTCCTGTCGTACTTGATTGAGTATCTCGACCACAAAGCCGACTTTGCTCGTCAATGAGCCGTGCGACATCCTGACGTTCAAGTTTAATTTCTATTACCTTCTCTACCGACTGTCCCATATTGTTCTGTATCCGATGTCCCGTTCTTGTTTCTGTTACCTGACTCCTTGGTCCCGCACCTATCATTCTACAGTTGCCATGTAATCGCCCTGTCAGAACAGCCATCACATTGCTCATCTACCCTCTACTCCACTATCGCTTCTGCACGCTATTCACCCCTGCAATCGCTGCCCAAGGTACATTACTTTGATTTATTGCCACAATACCATATCCTTGCTGTTACTTTGTGTCATACCTATATCAATAAAGATAAACCGCTGAACACTTACCGGCTCACCGCTGGCTGTTTCTTCCATCACCGTTCTTAAAACCCCTTCCTCTATCCATCGGATTTGTTGTTTTTCTCCTTGTGACTGGCTACTTTGGCATCTCACCATCAAATTTCGCCACACACATGGCCGGTAATTCGTGGCATTTTATATCTGAACGTACTTTCTTGTACATCGTCCAGTTTTCTATCCATGTACTTTTCATACCCTGCAGCGTGGGCACGATTCTTCGAATTTCCCTTGATGAACGCTTTTGTTTATCCTTTGCCTTTGGAGTTTTACAGACATCTTTAGATTTAGCTGAAACTTCTAGTATTTTGATTGTTTTGAGCACCATTTGTGCACACAATCCCCATTCTTGACGGACTCTTACTCCCGCTAGCGATATCGTCCATTTTACACTGACCTCCAGATTTGCCGGGCAATATTAGCGCCTTGGTCCACTTCAACACTCCGTGCACAAAACCTCTACCCTTTTGCAAATTCCGATTCTGACATCACTTGAATCATCTGATCGTGCACTCCATCATGTTTTGGGCGAATCCGAAACATATCAGTAATATGGAAAACTATGTTTCATCGCGAATGATCTGAGAATACGACCTATTACCCGTCTGGCACTGGCCGTCTGGAGTGAGACATGTTCCTAGAATGGCAGATTGTTGATATATTGGTGCCTAAGATCACTCACTTAACAACTCATGTCGATGGGCACCTGATTAATTGACTGGGTCTCCGGAGGGACTTCACATCCTTAGGTTGAGTAGAAGCTTCTAGAAATTGGAAGGCACATCTGCCAATAGCTGCCCCATTGATTAGGTTTCTTAAGGTCGTTATCCATGTGAGACAGCGCGGTGCTCAAATTTTGGTGTAATCCATGAAAGATTTCGTCTTTATTGGCGAAGAGGAAGGGAGTGCCATGCTGCTCAACCGGAGAAATGCAGCCAGTATAAGGTCAGAAAAATAGCGGACCAAGTAAACTTCCTTGTAAATTCCATTAGTGGCACATACAAACTGCGGTAGGTGACCATTGGCAGATATAACCTGGGTTTGGTTGGACGGGTGAGGAGCAATCCGTGATAAAAGCGGGTCATAGTTATGGTGGGCTCGGAATTTTGTTGACGAGCGGGAGTTTAGAACTCGGTCGAATGTCTTGGTCATATCGAGGTAAATGATAATCACAGATTTGCCGTTCTCAGCTGCTGTGGTCAGTAGGGTGAAGAAATCAAATCGGCATGAGGTAAAAGCAAGTGATGTTGGCCCCGTTGAAAAAAGTTTTGGGAATGGAGAACATTGGACAACCTAAGCCTAATCAAACATTTCATTATTCTGGCAGCTAGAGGGGTGTGGTTGATAGGACTATAAGTTGAAGGATCATGCGCTGGACCTTTTTTGTCGATAAGCATAAAGGTAGACTTTTTCGTTCGGGATGGAAAAATCCCATGCTTGAGGGATAAGGTATAGAGATCCATAGGGATAGCAAGAATATACTTTCCACCAAGATGAAGGTGTTATGGCGGAATGTCGTATAAACAGGGCCGGAGGGGGGTCTAACCCGCAGCTGTAGATGGGCCACTTCGTTCAAACTGATCTTGCGTTACAGCATGCCTCGGGTTATCCGGAATAAACCATTATTATTAGTATTATTATTATTATTATTATTATTATTATTATTATTATTATTATTATTAATATTATTAACGTCAGAGACAACCTGATCTGGGATGAGGGGTCCCGGAGGTGGATTTGAAGGGGAGTGAGTGGTTATGGAATCTGAGAAGAGGGTATTGAGTGCCTCATCGCTTTTGGCTGCTAGTTGAGTTAACGTCTTTTACCAAAATTGATCGAAGTACCCCTGGAGGTTCTTTCTGATATCTGCTCCTAAATAGTCAAACCTATCGGTAAGTTCCATCGAGGGCTTTCACAGCCGAAAGCTTCAGCTCTTTTCAGCAGTTTATCAGTTCAAAGACCGACGGTTACAAAGATAGAGCGAAGTTGCAACAATGTGCAGAAACCCCTGGTTTTTTTGAGATCTCGTGCGGTTTTGCATGTTTTTCTTGCAGCCCCCTCAGATAAGAGCTGCGAGCTTGAAAGCTGTTGGTCCCGATGGTGATAATTGCTGACGTGAAACTATGTAGCTTATAGTGAAGTACGTCAGTAACAAGATGACGGTCGTACTGGGGAGGGCAGTCATCCCATTAGATGGAGCAAAGCTTGGGCTCGAAGTTTATCCGGTTGATCTTGTGTAGGGTCTGTGGAGGTGAACAACTTATGCAGTTTATGGGTCCGGCTGTGAATAAGCACGATACTATTTTGTGGTCACTGCCTGGGAAGAGACCAAGGAGGGTAGTTATCACATTCGACGGGCCACTAGCAAATACCGGACCAAGTACGCTGTTCCCATTTTTTCGTGTCATTTCCTACTGGACCCAGCCCCCTGCGATTATGGTTGAAACGGAATTCGTGAAGTTTTGGGGGTGTTGAAATGATTTTCTAGGGAGTATAAGGTGCAACGAAATCGCAAGCAATGAATTTTTGCTGGAGGGTGATAGCCCGAAGGGAGAAATAGCTTCGACCACGTGGGTGGGACACATGTTGTTTGGATTGAGTAGTCGATAGAAGCAGCCAGTACGGAGTGGAGAGTTGGCCAGAGGAACCGCTACCCAAATCGAGTCCTGGATTGTTTTCAGTATTGGATCAGAGAGAGGAATGGTAGACAAGCTTTTGCTAATGTGGATTAGGCAGCCCCCTCCACGACGGCGATCAATAACAATAATAATAATAATGGGTAATTTCGGAGACGCCCGAAGCATGCTTACGCATGGACAAAACTTTACAAGCGACAAAATTAACAGACAAAATTCATGAAAAATTTAAAAAAACGTAACACAAAGGGGGTTAGGAAGAAATCGGAGAGATATCAGAGGGAGATAAATGTATGCATACCAAGAAGCAATGTAGGGAGTTTAAGTGAACCCGGAGATGGATTCAGATATAGGCCCGGTGAATTTGAAGGACAAGGTCAGATGGAGCGACAAGCTGGGCCAAGTGAGAGAGAACGGAGCCTGGGAGTTGTACAAGAGGGAAGCTGAAAATCGGCAAGAGACACTGTCGTTACGAGAAACGATGAAGAAAAAAGAAGAGAGAAGAGAAGAAAAGAACAAAAATTGAGTTGTATGGCTGAGGACTAGGTAGCCATGAACTACAAGTTATTGCAATAAACGAAGGGTGTCAATTTGAAAGCAGGGGTCTGGCAATGCAAGACTTGAAGAGTGAGTCAAATGGCATCAAGGCCGCGGGAGGATCGAGATACGGTAAATGTGAGGCACAGTTAGGGACAAATTGGACGTATATCATGAGGGGTGGTGGCATGGTGGCAAAAAACTGGAGGAGGCAGAGGAAATTTGTGAATACAAAAAGGTACATATATATGTATATATATATTTATATATATATATATATATCAGAGCATGGGAAATATAGCAGTGAAGAGACGGAACACGGAAGTAGCAGTGGTTGGACGCAACAGGTGGGGTTGTGTCAAATGGTGCGGGATTGACTTGGATAAACCCCGATGAATTTTTTATGGCAGGTGAACATAGGGGATCAACAGCAAGATAGAACCAAATTCGGTCACACAGAAGTGATGATTGTTAGCAAAAGTTGATAAGCGAGGGAATGTGGAGGAAAATATCGACGAAAACAGGTAAGAGCGAGTCTAACAGTGTGGATATTGCAGGTGTGACATGTGGTGACGGTCAAACACAGGTGAAGCGGTAATAAATGGACGTACATTTTGCAGCAAGAAGATAGCCGCGAAAATGGCTGGAGAACGTAGAGTGGCTGGAAGTACGTGGCGGTTGCAGAGGTGTAAAGGATCACTGGGGAAGTGTAACTTGCAGGTCAGAAGAACTGCGGTGAGAAGATGCATCAGTTGCAACAGCAAGTAACATGGAAGAGAGATAAGGAAGTGGAGGATCAAAAAGATCAAGTAATAGCAGATCACATGGTTTGAAACTGTAGGTGAGAGTGATGACGTTACGGTGACATTACACTGAGTGGAACGCGGAAAAGCAGCGCAGCCTGAAAGTCACAATGAATATGCCCGTAGCGAGTAATGTGCGAAGCAGACGAGAAAGTTGACCAGAAAGAAACCAGGTAAGAGGTGATGAATCAGACTTTTCACTGCAGATGACACAGGATAAAGACCAAGAATAATAAAAGAATCCGGACGAGAAAGACTGTGATAGAACAAAAATGCACGAAAAATAGTTGTGCGTCAGAGTTGGGTGAAGGGAATTGGGGAGTTGCGTGCTTACAGGCCATTGCACTAAGGGATTTGGCCAGAAGTTGCTAATCGGTTCACTGCCTAAGAGGACGATCCACAGAAGAATTACGGATTCAGACATGGAAAATATGGAGGTGGTAAAAAGATAATACATTTGGTCGTAATAAAGTCCAGAAGTTGGAACGGCGAGTTCTTATATGTGGATTGGTCATGGTTTCGGATGTGTCCAGAAGGGTATAAGATGGACAAAAAAGGATATCGCGTAATGGTAGCTAGTGAAGTAAGCAATCAGTCGGCTTTAAAGGAATATGGGGGTACCGAGTGAATACGGATTAGGAGCCGACAGGGATGAAATGGGTGAAAAAGAACGTATTTCGGGCTTGAGCAGAGTAAAATGGATAAGACGAGAGTGCCAACATGCAGTGAGGGTTTTCATTGTGAAACACGATGGGAACAAAAGCGGAAAGGATTGGTGTGCACATTGTTGCAGACGGCCTGCACGCCCGACGTGTGCCGGCGAAAGCGGGGGACCTGGCCGCGCCCCGCACCGTTGGGATTTGAGTGAGTGTTCACTGCTGGTTGTACAGAGGGCTGAGCAACCACGATGAGGGCATGTGGTCCAGGACCAACTGGACAGGCTTTGGGATTTTGGGCAACAGAGCCAACGGGAACAGCGACAGAGAGACGACCATAAAGCATTATTGTCGAGGCGCACCAGCTAGAAAGGTATTCAGTGTAGTGCTCGAGGTGGTTGACCGGCATTGAGGACAACTGGAAAGGGAAATGAGATAGAGAGACGCAGTCTGGGTATAACCCAGCTGAGGATCAACGGTAACGGAAAGAAGAACAAAAGCGAGGCACGGGTACATCGATGCAGCGGATCCCTAAGACCAGTTGAGGCCATGAAAAGTGATACTTAAAAGGGGAAACGCATACGTGTGGACAAAACATTCAATGGGACGGTTATTATTTCACCTAGATAAGTCATTCAGCAGACTAAGTTCTGTGTGAAGTTACAGTAGAAACGTAATAGGGGATAGGGTGGGAGCAGAATTAGTGATGTCATAACTGGATGTTGAGTTCACTTGGTGAGCCACGCTAGGTGAGATAAGTGAGACTGGATTTTCCAGTCCAAAATTGCAGGGGTGGTGGGGGAGGTATATGTGGTGAGACCTGGTGTAGAAAAGAGGCAACGTAAGCAAAATCATATCAAGGAGTGTTCAGCTAATGCCCATTCTTTTGTTATAGAGTGGGAGACAGAAAAGAAGGTGAGACGTTGAAGGAGCGGGACAGGCATGGGTTGGTAAATAGATGAGGATTCGAACAAAAAAACAGAATGACGAAAAAGAGTATTATTGAGAATGGCGGGGAGATGGGTCTCAATATTGGCCCATTAGTAGATGGACTAAGGTGAAGCTCTGTCAACGACATGTGAGACTATGAAAGGAAACCGTGATCCAGTAGAGAGATTTGGATTTGATGGGTATATATTTACCTACATATATGTATATATATGTATATTTACAAATATATATATAGCCGACCAGGGGCTGGTTACTGATGCAGTTTCTATAGCGTTGTTGAGGTCGGTTTCGGGGCCGCAGACGCGATATAACCAAATAAACATAATAAATCGTGGAGCAGATCTGGCTTGCTGACAATCCTCAGGGAGTATTATGGTGGTCTCCTATAAATGCGAAAGCAAGTGAAAAGATTCATTTCAAAGTGAAATTGGCAGGATCTTATAAGTTGGAATGGAAAAACAATTAGTGGACGTGAGCATGCTTTACATAGGTCGATGGCAAATTCTAAGATGAAGCGGTCGAACAAGGCTTCCAGAATTTCAAAAGCTGCGAGGTTATATAAGAAGGTAGGGTAAAGCGAGAAGGCAGAGCAATGGCTCTATGAATGTATGTTACCCAGCAATAGAAATTCGGTCTGAATGGACAGAGCCATTTAGCCAGGTTTCGGTTGTCACAGTTATGTCAAGGTCGGATGATAGCACTTTATTATGGGGAGCATGCCTTTTATTAAGTAGTGAACAAGCAATAATTAGGAGCAGGTCAAGTGTGACTACATCTTCGTGGAGTGTGGCTGGAACTAATATGGTTGGATGTTAGTGGCTGAACTTTCCAAGACACTGAGCCTCGGTGGGTAGACATATAGTTTTAGGGTGTTCACGCAAAGGAGCAGTGAAAACTAAATAAGAGTTAGGAGACTGGAGCCCGCACTATGGAGTGAGGATTGTTGTTAAGCATGTGAGGCTGGGTTCGCGGATCGCAGTCAGGAAAAATGGTCACTAGTGGAGACGGGATCTCCGGGGTGGGTGAAGTAACCGGGTAGGGGATTGGATGTTTGCGGGTGAGATGGTAGAGGCTAGTGGTGGCTGGGTTCAACGGAATAAGTAAGGCGTGGGTAGTTGTCGCTCGACCAAGACCGACGAAATAACTGCCGTTGGGTGGACTGGTTCATAATGTCTTCGGTAAAGAGCTTGAAGTTTGATCATCGAAGCCGTTGATTACCATCCAGCTAGGGCTTGTCTAACTGTATCATTGAAAGAGAGGGTGAATGGTTTCAGAGGTTTGACAGGGGGCGCCAGCACTTAGCGAGATGGTTGGAAAACTGTTCCGGCACACTTAAAGGATAGGGTAAAATTGGCCCTGATGCACAATGTCGTTTTCCTAGGCGGCTGTTTTCGCTTGTATTGCGAAATGGAGCTGAGAGAACCTTGTCAAAAATTCGAGGTACTAAGCTAATACAGCAAGGCATAGCTGGCTACCTTAGTGTAATGCGGGGTTGCTTTTCGCTCGCCGGTACTCTTCGATTACCTAGGGTATACTTGGATTGTTTGCTGGAGGTCCTAGGTCCGGCTCTTTGAAGGCTCATAGGGGACTACGGGAATAACCGGAGTAACTGAAAGCTATGGAGAGACGGAATTCTGCCGGATGATTGGCCGCTTGGCTGTCTAGTAGATTGTAGCTTTACTGAACGGTTTGTATCCGCAAGACGGAGGGACATGAGTAAAGACGGGGCGGGTCACTGACAACGGACTCCCCCGGAGCCTTTTACGGTGTTGAGAAAAGGAGCCGTAGGTGAGCGTAAGCAGCGGCAGGCCCGAATGCACGGGATACTGGCGGCTCTGAGCTAACGATTGGTTAGGAATGAATGCCTTTGCCATTTGGGGAAGAGGGAGTTGATGGCAGAAGGCAGTGCAGGCAAGCCGGGACGTCTTCTTTGAGGGGTTGGTCAACAAGCACTGCAGCGGCGGGTAGAATGGCACTTCCACAGCAAGTTGAGGAACATTTTAGAGGTTGAAAAGTCTCCCTTCAGAGGGGGTTTTTATCCGGCACCATTCCGATTATTTTGAAGAGGGTGCGTCAGCACTTATTTGCCAACAGTTGACGAACTCCCTAGCTATTATTCCGTCGGTGAACTGGGACTTCGTAGGACAGTCAGTATTTTGTTATTTAAAACTCATGCCAGATCACTTCTGGAATACTGCACTGTAGTCTTTTCTAACATGCGTTAGATTGACAGATTTGCAATTGAGAATGTCCAGCGTAGATTTACCAAACAACCACTAGGATATTCCTCGCCTTTAAGTTATATGGAAAGGTGTGAAATATTGAACCTAGTGCCCCCATGGCTGCCCCGTCTAGGAATGAACCAGTCTTTCTTTTGCAGTATTGTAAAACGTACATCTTGCTATTCAGCTCCCCAGGTCAAAACTCCCTCCAACTATTCTTTTCGACATAGGGACTCTATGGTCTTGATTCCAGTATCCAGGACTGCGATACAATCAAACTTCCTTATTATTTAATATTCTTCCCCCTGGAAAAACTCCCACTTCAACCTAGGTCAATGCCTTCGGCCTCTTTATTATTCAAAAAAGAAATAAATAAACAACTTACTGTCCAAAAGCTCATCCGAATGCATAATCTCTACATGTTTATTACCCGAGCCTACGAACTGGGCCTGGGATACTAACCAGGAGCTTATTGACTTTGTTCAGTAGACAGCTATTACCGACGGATGGTTAGGAGCAAGTGGATTCATTCTGCATTATGGTTAGCAAATAAAAGCAGTCCAGCCCATACTCCATGACTGCCAACAACACACCACGTGTTTGTCTAGCAAATTCCTATTTTCAACGCTCCTGACCACGACCCCCACTGGACACTGTTACTCCGTTGATTCTTTTTTCATGCTGTCAGATTTTACCGTAGCCGGTTAGGTCCTTTTTTTATCAGCTGCCGCCAGGTATAAGAGCATTCATAATGCTAGAAAATACATAGTAGCATATATAATATTGTTCCCAAGGTACCAGTCTCATCCACGCTTCAACTATTTACTCCATGGGACCCTATTTCAACACATGATATTTCAGGCCTCGTTCTGATGATTGAACCGCCACAATCCATGTGGTCTTCCATGAACCATCCATCGAAATACACATGAGTATTTGCCCCCGGCGTCGCGCATTCTCGCCTCTTGCTTTGTTGGTAGTTCTCACTAAGCCTCACGATAATTAGTCGCTAGTACTGGTCTTCGCTTCCCGTATGTTGTTTAATCCAAAAAACCAGACCTCAGCGTCGTGACCACCCATTTCTGTTACTGGCATAATTTTGGTGTTCTGTCTTTCCCTCCTAACCCACAGCTGGTAGAATTACCAGACTGCAGCCTTCTCCGCTTTGTTTTCAGAACCTTCCCCTAAGGACGATTGTCGCCCTCTTCCTCCCAGGAATAACTTGGAACCTCTCTCGCTTGACAGAACAACTGAGATTTACGCACGACTCCACTTTCGCCCGTATCAGGATAGCTTTCCCCAAGACTCCCACCATCAGACTATTTGAACCCGGACTACTCGATCTCACCGCATTCATACAACTCATTTTAACCCCAACGGTGCGGGACGCGGTCAGATCCACCGCCTTGGCCGAGGCCCATCGGGGGTGCAGGACATCTGCAACGATGGTTGGGCGCATCTAGATTGGCGGATCGCACCTCCTGTCTCCAGAAATGGTTTTCAGGTTGGGTGTCCAGAGCACTTTGTTGCTTATGCAAGCACTCGCCGACCTTGGCAGTTACTTCTTACCTACCCTCCCGGAGTGACACGTCTATCTATTCTTCTGCCCTATATGTCATTATGCCCGTTCCGTGTTAGAACCCGCTAATACTGTTCAATCACTGGCACATTTATTGTCACTGTTTATTGCGTCATCGGTCACCAAAAAACGTCCGGCGCTGACATATATTTCGGTTGTCCTTCAGTGGGCAGCGAAGTAATTAGTAACCACCTGCACTCTTCATCAGTCCATCCGATCGCATCCGTAATGCTGTTGCATCGAGTGTTCGAGTTTTGCAGATCACCACGTTCCCTCCATGACTGAACGTCTCCGACACACTTCCCATGCAGCATCGCCGCTCCGTACCCATCATCTGTTACACCTGTCAAATGTGACACTCGCCGTCTACTTACTATACCATCACCGTTATTGCAACCTCTGATCTTCCAGATGATGCATTCGTGTTATATTACCGAAACTGACCCTGTATCCAGCCTCCAAACCCCACCACTATCTGCACCGGCTGATACATTTTATTTCTATTTTCGTTGATCCACTGCAGCTTTCCGTGATATAATTGGACAGTTTTATTGATCTGTCATTTTGTATGGTACAGACCAATCAGAGTTAATCTGTTGACGTACACTTACCTGTGAATTACTCCAACATCCCTCTTGCAGAACTGAAAACCTGTATAATGGCTCTAACCATACAGTCATTATTGATTTGTCTTCCACTTACGCTTTGACATTTCATACCAACCCTACATAAAGTTGACAATGTGCTGCACGGTCACCTTCTATCCTCCGGCTGTTCCCTACCACCAGCAATCTGGTAGTCTCCCTCCCACGAAGTACGCAATTGTTTGCCACATATATGATTCCTCCAGTATGCAGCCACCATTCTATATACTACCATCTTTGGAGACTAAATTTTTCCATGTTAATACTTCTTGACATATCCGTCGTAAAGTATATAATCCACCGAACGCTTCGACGAGATTTCTATCCATATGCCTCTCATATTCTGCAGCCCACCAACAACATATCCTTTGAATATGTTCGAATTTCCATCAGTGGTAATTATTCCCTGTACCACTTATGCATGTACTCCAGACCTTCGGCCGACATAGTTCAACCTTGACTTTCAAATTTGCCGGGCATTACCACCGTTTTAGTCAACTGTAGCACTATCTTTGATACTCTGCATACACCTGTTTTACCCTTTTGTAAATTCTCATTCCAGAATCACTATAATCATCTGATCATGCATTCTAGCATGCATCGGCCGCATCCGAAATATACAGTTAATATTTTGCGCAGCCCAGAGCAATAGAACCTCTGGCATGCCATGGCGCATGCATTCAATACGGTGTGTTTGGTCGGTGGCAGAGGCAGTCTGTCAAGAATGTTGAAAACTAGGACCTGTTTGGCGTTAGCTTTACGCCTATGAAAGTCGGTCGCAACTGATTCCAAAAAACCACCTGCCTTGGCTAGGCTTTATCGATTAGCTATGAGTGCTTTTTCCAATTTGCAAGATGTCGGGTATATCTTTATTAGAATACCATCGATTGATGGATCTGGTTATACAGGTCCGACATTTTTCGGCCTGCTTCATTGGTGTTCTTGTTGACTGCATCAAAAACATTAACGAGAGCTACTGAGCATGGCATGACAGCAGATTTAGGTTGAGTGCTCCTGGTTTTCCTGGGCCTGAAAGTGCGAGATGCCTGCTTTGTTCCCGGGACCTTATCACATTTATGAGCGATCTTTGGTGTTTCCTTAGGTAGTTCAGGAGATAATGCGACGAAGATGAAGATGTTAGGAGTCAGTGTGTTGGACTCTTCGACAGTGTGATGCTACGCAGAAAATGTTTGAAATTGTTTCCAAGTCCAACAAACTAGATTACTGACATTCACTGGATTCATATACCTGAGAACCAAATATAGCCTGGGGATATTAGGGGTAAGTTTTAGCTCAAATATGGTTGGCGATCATCTGCTCTCTACATCAGCCTAAATGCTAGTTTTCACAGTGTCCGCTGGTAGCTTCATCTTGATTCCGTTGTGCACCTTGAACCCTACCCACTTTTGTGCGTCTCAGGCGTATACGTGATGCGGCTCTGTCGGTGTCATTACCTCAGGGAACGTTTCAAGTTAGTCATCAAGTTGTACCTCTGCCGTCCACCTGCAAATACATCAAAATCGCATGCTGTTCATCCATGCAATCACTGTCTGGGGCATCCCAGAACGGTTTGTCACCCGATTACCACATTCACTCTGATATATCTATATCCACTCTTTGTGCAGTATAAACTGCTGAATGCCTGCCTGTCATCCGTCGGCCTTCCTTTCAACACGTTTGCAGTCCCTCTTTTCCCCAGAATAAGTCACTGGCTTCACCCTTTTGATTCATTTCATTTGGTCTGATATATAAAAAATTCCACAGTTAAGCGACATCCAGACTCTACTACCATCTCCGATGCTTGATTTATTTCATGCCATGGATTTAGTACCATTCCAGCTTTTTCAGTTACCTCATGGTAACATGGTCCACCGATTGTAGTGTTCACTATCTGCCGTGTAGTTTCATCCACCAATTCTATCATCTTTTCAGCGAACTATACATCCTTGTAATCGCTGTACCCTTCCACACCCTATACTGATTTACCTTCCATTTTCACACTGTTATTCCTCGACAGGTGCAGCATACTCAAACGTTGCACGTTCCACCAACCGTAATCATCTGGCATTCCCTCCAATATCAAATCGGTTCTCTCCCTATCCACCCGGGGTTGCCGCTTGTTCGCTATACGGCTGAGTTCATCAGCAAAAAGCCTCTAATTTATACTGGCTCAAGAGCCGACCTTTACCATCTATTCCGTCCTTATTTTCCGTGACGAATTCAATGGTTCTGTAGCTCACTTTCACGTTATCGTTTACTCTGTTGATTACAATGGGCATCCGGACATCTAACTACTCTCCACTCCATTACCGACCCTACACACTATCAGCCTCCATAACAATAATTCTCATCAATCCATAACCGCTATTCCATCTTCTTGTTGCCATGTGGTGACCTACCTCCAGCGATGTAAACGATTCGCCCAAAGCTCACCTGCCCTTCGCTGGCTATTTTTTCTATCAACCCCATAGAATGTTCACCTTCTCATTCGCATCCGCCGTACACGCTTCTTTTGACTGCCTGTTGTTGTATTCACAACCGGTAGCAGAACACGTAATGGTGGTGTTGCATTTATTTATGCGGTTGTAAACACAAAACCCGGCCGTAGCCGGCGACTAAGCGGCAAACAAGCAAGTGAGTTGGTATAAAGAATCAAACTACTTGTGCCGTCACGCGCAGCAGAGGAAGACCGATCAGTACACAGCACAATCGATAGGTCAATACTGCTGGCGCTAAAGCATGGTCAAAGATCAAGACAAATTGGAGGTATGTTCATTCATGAGAGGAATATTGATCGGTTGTCCGCGTAGTGTGCGAGACCCTGACCAGACACAATACCTGTGAGTGCTTCTCGCCATGGGTTAACGATCATATGACCGACTGAATAACCGTTATTCGCCTCTGAAGATCCCTGTTACCACATATTCCAGTTTTCCATCCTCATATTTATCATACACTGCGGAGCTCAAGTGACCCTATGAACCTCTTTTGGAAAAAACCCCTCGATTCCGCTTGAATTCCCAATGGTTTTTTCACCCCTGGTCTCATCCGTGTAGATACTACCTTTTATCAATCTGTTCTAGCGGCCGAAAGCCCTATTGATCACTTGACATAGGCCTTCAGATTTGACGGGCATTATCGTTGCTTTTGTCCAATTAGACAAACCCCCTTAACCGTCTGCCTAAATATATTCTACTGTCTTCAAAACCCCTGTTCTGACATCTTCTGAACCATCTGATCACGCGCCACAAAGTGCTCTAGGCTCATTAAAAATAGACCATTATTGGTAGTATTATTTATATTGATTATAATATCACCTTGATCACTGAAATGTGGCAAACTGAGTATAACTTAGCTGACCAGGATAGCTTTATGCGGTATGAAGTAATCAAAGTAAATAGCATGGCCTGGGCTCTGCTGGGTTCCAACAGAGCTTGTCGCACAGAACTTCAGTACGATTACCTTTCCGCACACTTTGCTTGCTACCACACCGAATTTCTTTGTCTTGCTGTCCACACTCCCGGGCTTCGACCTGAAGCCGGTTGTGTTTGCGGTTCGCCGAGAGAACGTTCCTCCTCTTTAACCCTACCGACGGCCTTGGATACCTCTCCTTACTGCCCGCTAGCTTAAAACCTTTGTGGAGACTATAACCTAACTGAGGTAGCTTGGTCACCTCCACCTGCACATGACAACCTTTTACCAATAGTATCTAGCTTCAACGTAAGCGGAAGGGCACAGAATGTAACTGATTCCTGGAAGCCATTAAGATACGCGTAACACGGTACAAAAAACGCTAAGCGTCCAATTGTGAGCTTTAATACGGTTCTCTATTAATCAATCATGAATGCGACGTAAAAACTAACCAAACCTCAACGGTAACCTCGCCGTGAATCAGAGTCAGCCAAATGCGAGCAAATTTAGGTTCGCTTGAGGTTCAAGCGGTCAAGTCAACGAAATGTCAACGGGGACTGTGGGCCAAGGGTCATAAAACGAATCAACGCACGCACCAGTAAGCGTTTACTTAAGGTCAGCGTCCGGTGTGTGGTTCAGCAGATGAGCAAGTGTGACGCAAAACGTCAATGGGAAACATAAATTGGAGTGAGGGTAAGGGGCAGATCGATCTTGAGTTTGTGCTTCGAGTTTGATTGTTCTGTCGATTAATTAGGCAGCCAAATCCACCACGGATTTCCCTAGTAGACATGCTCCAATCAGAATCGAGTCTTGGCTCTCCTTCCCACCTACCATTCAGCACCCTCCAACTTCCCTTGGGAAACCAGGATTTACAGCAGTACTCCTGCTCGCCCCCCAGCCCAAGGCACCGTAGCTTCTGCAGCACCCCAACACAAATGGTACATTTTACTCTCGCCACAAGCGCTGAAATGCAAACAAAGCGACAGCACCCGATCAATCCACTCCTTCCAGCAAACACACCTTTCGGATATCTCGGTTGATGAGCCCATCCTTGGTTCGAACTGTCACGAAACGCACGAGGCTATCAACCGAAGGCTCGCATTCTACGACCACCCCCAGGGGCCATTGTTTCTTGGTCCAGTATGGAATGCTACCTTTGCCAGATCACCGACCTTCAAGTTTCGATCTTTCGATATTCACTCTTGACTTTTTGGAGAAGGGGGACATATTATATAGTCAGTCGGCGCCAAAGCACGGCCTCCAGGCATATGACTTGTCGCCGTCTTTTGATGTACAGCCATACCTGTTTGCCATCAGCGTCCACACCGGTATTTCTACTTAACAACATTAAATAATAACAATAATAATATCAGTGGTATATTTCTGGACCGTGGTCGAGGAGCACGCATGCTAATATAATCAGAGTTTACAATATCACTGAATGAGATGGAAAGTTCACAGATCCCAGAGAGAGATTCGCACTTCACAGCAACAATGGAATACGGCTGAGGAGAGTTTAAACGAATCAGAGCGACAAGAGAATACACGGCTAGTACGAATTGATTTCGAGTCAACTGCGGCAATGGTAATGGGTCGGCCGTACGTATGAATGTTCAGGCCGACATTGGCTTAGGACGCAGGAAATGCAATAGTGACAAGAATGGTGCAAGAAATTGGTCAGTAATGCATAATCATGTTCACTTAAAAAGGCAATTTGGGTTGATACGAAAGAGGCAGGGAAGAATTCCGTGAAGGTTCGCAGACGAATACTAATTTTAATAGATTTGTGGACACGAAAAAAGAATAGCACCCCCGGAAAAGATGAGACGATTTCCATGAGAAGTAATGTGTGTCATCTGGTGTCGGCTGTCCGCAGCTGGTAAAGATGGATGAAGTTCCAGGAAGGAATAATCAGCAATCGGAATGCTGTGTCCACGAGGAACACAATAAGGCAAGACAAGGGTGAAAATGTTTGCAATAGACCATGTTGTGCTGGTAAATTGGCGAACACATCATTCTGTTGAGTTTCTTGTGGCTTTTCTGTGTCCGTGTTGGGCTTTTTGGGCAAGGGTTGGCTGCGGTTTTTGTTCGCTGTTTCATCATGGAAAGGAGGAGAGCATCGCGGAATCTTCACCGATCACTATTCAATTAGGAGTACTCGCATGATGGCTTCGACATTGGAGGGTCCTGTAGTGAGAACTAATCAGTGAGCCTCAGAGGGGCATATGCAGCAATAACAGGAGTTCTTGTAGGTGAAATCCGGCGGCTAGATCGTTTTCGTGGTAGCCAGCCTTTGGTGCGGTTGTAGAGGGGCAGAGAAAAAGATTAGCTGTCTGCACGATACATTTCAGCCAGGCAACGTGATGGCCGGGTGTTTCTGAAATTAAAAAAGGGAGGAACGCAGTCTGGGAAATGTTCCAGCTGAGGGTTAGCATGAGCAAAATAACAGATAAGAGTACGGAGGTTGGAAGTGAAGCACAATGGTCTAGGTGAAATGAGGAGTCGTTGGTATTGTGATTCGGTGTTCGTGAGGGCTAACTGGGTCTACACTACTAGGCAAAGTTATTGATTGCCAATTCGGCCGTTCACCGGTAAGTCTTATCTTTAGGGGTTGGTAAAGCCGTGGAGGTGCATTTGGACTAGGGTCTGAGGGCTACGTGAAAAGGCAGCTGGGCAAAACGAAGAACCTGAATGGCAAGTTTGCATACTAGTTCTAAGGGATATATGACAAATCCCACAGTGGTGTTTTACAGGTCACAAGGAAGCAGCTGGGACAAACTAAGATTCCAGATGGCAAGTTTATATGATAGATCCAGAGGATGTATCACAAACCCTATCGTAGGGTATCTACAGGTCTAATGCCGCAGGTTGCTGTTAGGCCAGGCCGTAAACTGGGGAGGGGGCTGCATTCTAAAACAATAAGAGCGCCGCTTTCTTACGAAAAAGGGGAAAAATAGATACGTGGGCGAAAAATACGGGCGCTTCTCTCTAAGTTCTTATATGTATGTTGATATATACAATAAAATCCACATGGATGTAATTGGCGCTTTGATGAGACATGTCTGTCGTCTGATGTATTGACTTGTTGTCCAGAACACGGTGGTTTTGTAGCTGACGTCACCAAACATGCCAGGCGTGCATGGGAGGATATGAGGTGATTGAAAATTAGAGCGGGGGTTGGGTAAGCATAAGTGGAGAGACCAGTTCGCTATCACCCCCGAGTTAGTCTCGTGCGTAGAAACCAAAAGCATGTCAAACGGACAAGGGCGGTTTGGGGCTCTCCATTTCGCAGGGTCGGGTGTGAGCTGATGGGAGACACTCACGATCGGAGTTTGCTCATTTCCTTCACACCCCGATATTAATGGTATGGGCTGAGAAAATACGGAGTAGAGCTGAGCAAGCACACGGAGTAGGACAACGAGTGTTGTATTGTACGCGCCTACACAGATGTGTCAGTCTTGTACAGCGCCAGTTGGTGCCTTAAACAGCCAGAGGCCGTTCTGATTTGGTTGAGTTAGGCTGCGCCAGTAGATGTTATTGCACACATGGATAGAGGATAGCAGTCGAAGTTAGGTGATGGATTGACAAATCTTGACGAAACAGACAAGCGTCCATGTCGGAAAATATAGAGGGAGGAAATTGAGGCCGACAGGTAGCTATTGGATGGTGGATGTATGGGATGAAAGATTTTCAACCAGGATGATTGAGGATAGTTAAATACTGCCAGTAGAGGAAGATGAGAGGGGCGGAAGCCAGAATGAATAAGAGTCGAAGGATCAATGACAGACGTGGTGGGTGGTGGGACTTAAAGTCCTAGGATCCAGCACCACTGGACAATTTGGGGCTGGGAGAAAACATCAATGGTTAAAACCTTGGGCTAGAGGGAAGTTGTTTTACATGGCTGCCCCGGTACTTTATAACGAGTGAAGCAGTATTTGTCTAGACATAGTTGTGAGAACCGACTTGTGAGTTAGATAAGGCAGGGTCGTGCGGAGGTTAGGTTAAAGTAGGTGAACGTGGGTGAGTAGCAAGAACCGGCAAGCATCTAGCCAGTTATATTTGTAAAAGGCAAAATCTGTATCCTTCTGCAATGTGGGTTACGTGCGGTATACGTGAAAAAGTGAGAATAAATCGTAAGCCTAGCGTCTGTCGTTAGGCAGAAAATGGTAGGTTTTGGATATTGTGCCATGATCCTAGTAGTGGAACCCGTTTTCGAAGGCCAGCTCGACGGATAGCAGAGAGCGGGAGGAGAGACTGAAGCTAGGGTTCTAAAATTCGATGCCTTCTTCATAGGCTCGATCCTCAGATATGCTGGCGTTAGTCAAAGATAAAATATGACTAACGGTAAGTTGTGATTTAAGGGCATGGCTGAACTGGTTTATTGACGCACGTTTGCGAATGGTCCAAAGTAGCTGATTCCAAAGCGTTGAACATTTATTGAGAAAGAGGTTGGATCTCGTTGCCGGCCTATACTGTGGGATGGTCAGACTAAAGTCTCTGTGGTGCAGAGGGTAAGGTGAGGGTAGCGATAACTGCATAGAGTTGGTAGAAGTGAACGCAGAGCGATGAATTAGTCTATATGGAAAACACAAGTTAAGCCTGACATGTCCAAGTCATACGGGGTCAAGTTTTATTAGAGTGCATCGCTTCCTATAGCTCAGTGGAGAGGAATATCCTATTGGCTTCTTGCTGAAGGTGCGCTGGACTTGCTCCAGGCGTATTCCATCAGATTCAGATATTTCAGAGAAGATTATAGGGCATTATTCGAGGTGGGGTCCAGCATGGAATTGGCATGTAAGGAGAATACTATGTTTCATTTTAAATGATCTGAGAACTAGGCCTACTATCTGTCTGGCCCTGGCCGTCTGAAATGAGACATGTTCCGAGGATTGTAGATTGTTAGTGTGTCGAAGCCCAAGATCCTTCACTGATGAGCTCAAGGCGATGGGTACTTGGTTCAGTGAGAGAACTTTGGAAGGGACTTGACATCTGTAGGTTGTGCAGAAGCTTTTAGATGTCGAGAAGCACATCTGCCATGAAGTGCTCTATTGATCAAGTTTCTCAAGATCATTACCTGTGTCAGGCAGCCCTGTGCTCAAATCTTGATGGCGGAACTCATAAACGGTTTTGATGTCGTCGGCAAAGAGGAGAGGTGTGCCGTGTTGCACAATCGAAAAAATGTCGTTAATATAGAGTAAGAAAAATAGCGGACCGAGTACACTTTCTTGTATGGCTCCGTTAGTGACAGGCATCGGTTGCGATAGATGACCATTAGCATATACAACCTGGGTTCCATCCGACAGGTAGGCAGTGATCCATGATAAAGGCGGGTCGTGAATACCGTAGGCCCGGAGTTTTGTTAACAATCGGGAGTGAGGAACTCGGTCAAATGCCTTGGTCACGTCGAGGTAGAGAATACTCATAGATTTTTCGTCGTCAGCTGCCGTGGTCAGTTGGTTGAAGAAATCAAACTGGCATGTGGTACACGAACGTGACTTTAGGAAGCCATGTTGACCGCTGTGAATGAGGTTATGGGAAATGAGATAATCGGACATCCGCTGTTTAATCAAACGCTCCATTATTCTGGCAGCTAAAGGGGCATGGGTAATAGGACGATAGTTTGAAGGGTCATGCACTGTACCTTTTTGTGGATAGGAATAACGGTTGAAGTTTTCCACTGGGATGGGAAAATGCCATTTTTTTGAGGGATAAGTTGTAGAGATCCATAAAGATAGCAGCGACCTCAGTTCCACCAAGACGAAAGAGTGCTGGGGGAATGCCGTCATAGCCAGGGCGTGAGGAGGGTCTAACACGCAGCAGTAGGTGGGTCACATCGTTCAAACTGAATTCAATGTCAGAGAGAACTTGCTCGGTTATGAGGGCTACGGGTGGCGGATTTACAGTGGCGTCAGTGGTCATGGATTCTGAAAAGAAGGTATTGAGCGACTCAACGATTTCGGCTGCAGATTTAATCTGCGTGTTGTTTCCCAAAATTATAGGGTATCCCTGAAGACTCTGTCTGATTTCTGCTCTTTAGCAGTTAGGACAATCTGCACGATCTGTCAAAGGAATTCAAGGTCGAAAGCTCCTGCATTCTCAGCAGTTCATTAGTCCGAAAACTGATGGTTACACAGAGAGAGTGGAGTTGCA
Source organism: Fasciola hepatica (assembly GCA_948099385.1). Classification (NCBI taxonomy): domain Eukaryota; kingdom Metazoa; phylum Platyhelminthes; class Trematoda; order Plagiorchiida; family Fasciolidae; genus Fasciola; species Fasciola hepatica. The sequence goes on from CANUEZ040000134.1 coordinate 437,226, forward strand.
ATAGTATGAAGAAGTCTTGTTTTATTCAAGATCTTCTGCAATTTTGCATGTTTATTTTGCAGCCTTGTTTGTTAGGAGCCACGGGCTTGAAAGCGGTTGGCCCGGATGGTGGTGATTGCTGACAAGCAGCTGTGTAGCTTATAGTAGATTACGTCTCTGGCAACCCGAGGGCGTGCTGTGGAAAGTAGTCATCCCAATTGAGGGATCGAGGCATGGGCTTGAGGTTCATTCAGTTGGTCGTGTGCAGGGGCGGTTGAGATGAGTTGCATATGGGGTCTACGGGTGCGGCTGTGGATCTGCAAGATACCATTCTATGGTCACTGCCTGGAAAAAGGTTGAGGGCGGTAGTTGTCACATCCGATAGGCCGATGGTAAATATCAGGTCAAGTGTGCCGTTTCCTTTGGCTGGTGTCATTACGTGCTGGACCCAGCGCCCTGCGCGTATGGTCGAAGTGGAGCTCGTGAAGTACTGGGGTGATGACATGGTGTCCCAGCAGATGTTAGGTGCATTGAAATCGCCAGCAATAAGTTTTGACGGAGAGGGTAACAGTGCAAAATGGACAAAGGCGTTGACTAAGTGGGCGAGGTCCGTGATGTTTGAATTGGGTGGTCGATAAACGCAGCCGATATGGAGTGGAGAGTTGGCCAGAAGAACCGTTGCCCATATTGAGTCCTGAATTGAGTCCAGCGTCGGATCAGAGAGAGTAATGGTAGGCGAGCTGTTTTTAACGTGGGTTAGACAGCCTCCTCCACGACGACGACGATTTTTCATGAAGGTTTGATAACCTGCAATAGAAATTTGGTTCAATGGGACAGAATCATTTAGCCAGGTTTCGGTAGTGACAGTGATGTCGAAGTCGGAAGATAGTACTATATTATGAAGAGTATGGGCTTTATTCAGTAATGAGCGAGCTTCAATGAGGAGCAAGGTAAGTGCAGCTGTATCATCATGGCGTGGAGTAGGAACAACTATCGGCGGGTGTTGACGGATAACACTACCGAGATGGTAAACATCAATAAGTGGACTCACCGTCAGGATCGTCATGTATAGAAGCGATGGAGTCTAAACTGGTTAGAAAAGGGGAGCCGGCAGTGTGAAGAAGGGTTGGGGCTGGGTTGAGAGGGCTGCTGTCAAGAAAAAAATGGTCGTTTGCGGAGGTGAGACTTCCGGGGTGGTTGAATTAACCAGGTGAGGGTTGGACGCCGAGGCAATAGGTAATGGAGAGTGAGATGGCAGAAAGTAGTGGTGACTGGGTTCAACGGGATACGTAGAGGGCGGGTAGTTATCATTTGACCAGGACCGACGAAATAACTGTAGTTGGTTGGACTGGACCATCCTGTGTTCACGAAAGAGCGCGGAGCCTGAAAATCGAGGCCATCGGTTATAACTCAACTGGGGGTTACCTATTTGTATCATTAGAGGGGGGAGAAATTGGTTACAGAGGTTCGGCGGGAGGTGCTGGCGCTCAGCCAGATGACTGGGAAACTGTATCGGGATACTTGGAGAATATGGTATGTTTGATCCCGATGCGTGATTATGCGTTACTTGGTGGCCGTTTTGACATGTGTTGTAAAAGTGGAGTTGGGAGGACCTTGTCGATTAGCCGAGGTACCACGCTAATGCAGCGAGGCGAGGTGGGCTGCTTCAGAGTGATGCAGGGTTGCGTCCTGCTAGCCAACAAGCATGGATTATTTTGGGTGTACTTGAAGCACTTAGTGGGGTTCTAAATGAGGCTCTGAGAAGACTTACAGGGGGGATAACGGAAGTAGCCGGAGTAGCTAAAAGCTGTGGGGGACAGAATTCTGTCGGCTGATGGGTCGATTGACTGTATAGTAGATCACGGCTTTTATGAACGATTTGTGTCCGCAAGACGGTGGAATATGAGTTAGGGCAGGACGGGCTGTTGGTAACAGACTTCCCCGGAGTCCTTTTCGGTGATGAGACGGTCAGCAGTAGGTTGACATAAGCAGCGGCAGGCTTGAATGCACGGGATTTTGGCGGCCCTGGGTTAATGATGGGTTTGGTATGGATATCGTTGCCATTTGTGGGAGCGGAGTTCGACGGTAGAAGGCAGGGCCGTTTGCTAAGGGGATGTGCTGGAGATGGGGTGGTGGTCAGGTCTAGGTCAACTAGAGTAGTGCAGGCAACTTAGGGCGTTTGTGTTACAGGGTGGTTCGACAGGCAGCGAGAGGACGCGGAGACTGGTATTTCAGCCACAGGTTGCGTTGGTGAAGCTGAGGTACCTTTTAGTGATCGAAAAACCTCTCTTCAGAGGGGCGTTTTATCTGGTAATATACTGATTCTTTTGAATGGAGCGGCATTAGCAATGATTTGCTAATTGCTTATGAATTATCTGGCTGTCACTTCGTCAGCGAATTGGAACGTCAAAGGACGGTCGTTGCGTTGTGATTTTTTGCGCAGCCGAGTGCAATAGCACCTGTGGTGTGCCATGTTGCAAGCATTCAGTACGGTGAGTTTGGCTGACGGTAGGGGCAGTCGGTCAGGGATGTTGAAAACTATCGCGTTTTTGGCGTCGCCTACGAGCTTATGATCTCCGGTCGCAATTGAGTCCGAAAAACGGCCCACCTTGGCTAGGCTTTGGCGATTAGCGATAAAGGTGTATTCTATTTTGCTAGATATCGGGGATATCTTTAATGGAATATCATCGATGGAGTGGATCTGGTTATACAGAACCGCCACTCTTTCCTCTACTTCGTTGATTTTCTTGTTGACTAAGTCATAAACATCAACCAGATTTACTGGGCATGGCTTGACAGCAGACTGAGGCTGAGTGCCCCTGGTTTTTCTGAGCCTGACAGTACAAATTGCCTGATTTGCACCCGGGACCTTTGCCTGTTTGCGAAGGACCTTTGTAGCGTCCATAAGTAGTTCAGGAGATAATGTGAAGGAGGCGGAAAAATTATGGGTAATTAAGTTGAACATTTCGAGAGCTTAAAGCTACGTAGAAATTTTGGGGTGCCTTTTCTAAGTCTTTCTAGCTAAATGACAGACGGTAATAAGCCGTCAAGCCCGTGGCTCCTAACAAACAAGGCTGCAAAATAAACATGCAAAATTGCAGAAGATCTTGAATAAAACAAGACTTCTTCATACTATTGCAACTCCACTCTCTCTGTGTAACCATCAGTTTTCGGACTAATGAACTGCTGAGAATGCAGGAGCTTTCGACCTTGAATTCCTTTGACAGATCGTGCAGATTGTCCTAACTGCTAAAGAGCAGAAATCAGACAGAGTCTTCAGGGATACCCTATAATTTTGGGAAACAACACGCAGATTAAATCTGCAGCCGAAATCGTTGAGTCGCTCAATACCTTCTTTTCAGAATCCATGACCACTGACGCCACTGTAAATCCGCCACCCGTAGCCCTCATAACCGAGCAAGTTCTCTCTGACATTGAATTCAGTTTGAACGATGTGACCCACCTACTGCTGCGTGTTAGACCCTCCTCACGCCCTGGCTATGACGGCATTCCCCCAGCACTCTTTCGTCTTGGTGGAACTGAGGTCGCTGCTATCTTTATGGATCTCTACAACTTATCCCTCAAAAAAATGGCATTTTCCCATCCCAGTGGAAAACTTCAACCGTTATTCCTATCCACAAAAAGGTACAGTGCATGACCCTTCAAACTATCGTCCTATTACCCATGCCCCTTTAGCTGCCAGAATAATGGAGCGTTTGATTAAACAGCGGATGTCCGATTATCTCATTTCCCATAACCTCATTCACAGCGGTCAACATGGCTTCCTAAAGTCACGTTCGTGTACCACATGCCAGTTTGATTTCTTCAACCAACTGACCACGGCAGCTGACGACGAAAAATCTATGAGTATTCTCTACCTCGACGTGACCAAGGCATTTGACCGAGTTCCTCACTCCCGATTGTTAACAAAACTCCGGGCCTACGGTATTCACGACCCGCCTTTATCATGGATCACTGCCTACCTGTCGGATGGAACCCAGGTTGTATATGCTAATGGTCATCTATCGCAACCGATGCCTGTCACTAACGGAGCCATACAAGAAAGTGTACTCGGTCCGCTATTTTTCTTACTCTATATTAACGACATTTTTTCGATTGTGCAACACGGCACACCTCTCCTCTTTGCCGACGACATCAAAACCGTTTATGAGTTCCGCCATCAAGATTTGAGCACAGGGCTGCCTGACACAGGTAATGATCTTGAGAAACTTGATCAATAGAGCACTTCATGGCAGATGTGCTTCTCGACATCTAAAAGCTTCTGCACAACCTACAGATGTCAAGTCCCTTCCAAAGTTCTCTCACTGAACCAAGTACCCATCGCCTTGAGCTCATCAGTGAAGGATCTTGGGCTTCGACACACTAACAATCTACAATCCTCGGAACATGTCTCATTTCAGACGGCCAGGGCCAGACAGATAGTAGGCCTAGTTCTCAGATCATTTAAAATGAAACATAGTATTCTCCTTACATGCCAATTCCATGCTGGACCCCACCTCGAATATTGCCCTATAATCTTCTCTGAAATATCTGAATCTGATGGAATACGCCTGGAGCAAGTCCAGCGCACCTTCAGCAAGAAGCCAATAGGATATTCCTCTCCACTGAGCTATAGGAAGCGATGCACTCTAATAAAACTTGACCCCGTATGACTTGGACATGTCAGGCTTAACTTGTGTTTTCCATATAGACTAATTCATCGCTCTGCGTTCACTTCTACCAACTCTATGCAGTTATCGCTACCCTCACCTTACCCTCTGCACCACAGAGACTTCAGTCTGACCATCCCACAGTATAGGCCGGCAACGAGATCCAACCTCTTTCTCAATAAATGTTCAACGCTTTGGAATCAGCTACTTTGGACCATTCGCAAACGTGCGTCAATAAACCAGTTCAGCCATGCCCTTAAATCACAACTTACCGTTAGTTATATTTTATCTTTGACTAACGCCAGCATATCTGAGGATCGAGCCTATGAAGAAGGCATCGAATTTTAGAACCCTAGCTTCAGTCTCTCCTCCCGCTCTCTGCTATCCGTCGAGCTGGCCTTCGAAAACGGGTTCCACTACTAGGATCATGGCACAATATCCAAAACCTACCATTTTCTGCCTAACGACAGACGCTAGGCTTACGATTTATTCTCACTTTTTCACGTATACCGCACGTAACCCACATTGCAGAAGGATACAGATTTTGCCTTTTACAAATATAACTGGCTAGATGCTTGCCGGTTCTTGCTACTCACCCACGTTCACCTACTTTAACCTAACCTCCGCACGACCCTGCCTTATCTAACTCACAAGTCGGTTCTCACAACTATGTCTAGACAAATACTGCTTCACTCGTTATAAAGTACCGGGGCAGCCATGTAAAACAACTTCCCTCTAGCCCAAGGTTTTAACCATTGATGTTTTCTCCCAGCCCCAAATTGTCCAGTGGTGCTGGATCCTAGGACTTTAAGTCCGACCACCCACTACTTCACTCCTTGAGCCTCCGTTATTTATCCTGGCTTCCGCTCCTCTCAGCTTCCTTGCCCGGGGATCGATTTGATCTATATATACTATTATAAATCCTTTCATGACATTGGATGGAGCGTACGATAGAAGCGTGATACTAACCAGAACCCTTGTTTTTCTACGATGTGCCACCTCATACACCGTAGTTGCTCAGTGGAGAGGAATATCCTATTGGCTTCTTGCTGAAGGTGCGCTGGACTTGCTCCAGGCGTATTCCATCAGATTCAGATATTTCAGAGAAGATTATAGGGCATTATTCGAGGTGGGGTCCAGCATGGAATTGGCATGTAAGGAGAATACTATGTTTCATTTTAAATGATCTGAGAACTAGGCCTACTATCTGTCTGGCCCTGGCCGTCTGAAATGAGACATGTTCCGAGGATTGTAGATTGTTAGTGTGTCGAAGCCCAAGATCCTTCACTGATGAGCTCAAGGCGATGGGTACTTGGTTCAGTGAGAGAACTTTGGAAGGGACTTGACATCTGTAGGTTGTGCAGAAGCTTTTAGATGTCGAGAAGCACATCTGCCATGAAGTGCTCTATTGATCAAGTTTCTCAAGATCATTACCTGTGTCAGGCAGCCCTGTGCTCAAATCTTGATGGCGGAACTCATAAACGGTTTTGATGTCGTCGGCAAAGAGGAGAGGTGTGCCGTGTTGCACAATCGAAAAAATGTCGTTAATATAGAGTAAGAAAAATAGCGGACCGAGTACACTTTCTTGTATGGCTCCGTTAGTGACAGGCATCGGTTGCGATAGATGACCATTAGCATATACAACCTGGGTTCCATCCGACAGGTAGGCAGTGATCCATGATAAAGGCGGGTCGTGAATACCGTAGGCCCGGAGTTTTGTTAACAATCGGGAGTGAGGAACTCGGTCAAATGCCTTGGTCACGTCGAGGTAGAGAATACTCATAGATTTTTCGTCGTCAGCTGCCGTGGTCAGTTGGTTGAAGAAATCAAACTGGCATGTGGTACACGAACGTGACTTTAGGAAGCCATGTTGACCGCTGTGAATGAGGTTATGGGAAATGAGATAATCGGACATCCGCTGTTTAATCAAACGCTCCATTATTCTGGCAGCTAAAGGGGCATGGGTAATAGGACGATAGTTTGAAGGGTCATGCACTGTACCTTTTTGTGGATAGGAATAACGGTTGAAGTTTTCCACTGGGATGGGAAAATGCCATTTTTTTGAGGGATAAGTTGTAGAGATCCATAAAGATAGCAGCGACCTCAGTTCCACCAAGACGAAAGAGTGCTGGGGGAATGCCGTCATAGCCAGGGCGTGAGGAGGGTCTAACACGCAGCAGTAGGTGGGTCACATCGTTCAAACTGAATTCAATGTCAGAGAGAACTTGCTCGGTTATGAGGGCTACGGGTGGCGGATTTACAGTGGCGTCAGTGGTCATGGATTCTGAAAAGAAGGTATTGAGCGACTCAACGATTTCGGCTGCAGATTTAATCTGCGTGTTGTTTCCCAAAATTATAGGGTATCCCTGAAGACTCTGTCTGATTTCTGCTCTTTAGCAGTTAGGACAATCTGCACGATCTGTCAAAGGAATTCAAGGTCGAAAGCTCCTGCATTCTCAGCAGTTCATTAGTCCGAAAACTGATGGTTACACAGAGAGAGTGGAGTTGCAATAGTATGAAGAAGTCTTGTTTTATTCAAGATCTTCTGCAATTTTGCATGTTTATTTTGCAGCCTTGTTTGTTAGGAGCCACGGGCTTGACGGCTTATTACCGTCTGTCATTTAGCTAGAAAGACTTAGAAAAGGCACCCCAAAATTTCTACGTAGCTTTAAGCTCTCGAAATGTTCAACTTAATTACCCATAATTTTTCCGCCTCCTTCACATTATCTCCTGAACTACTTATGGACGCTACAAAGGTCCTTCGCAAACAGGCAAAGGTCCCGGGTGCAAATCAGGCAATTTGTACTGTCAGGCTCAGAAAAACCAGGGGCACTCAGCCTCAGTCTGCTGTCAAGCCATGCCCAGTAAATCTGGTTGATGTTTATGACTTAGTCAACAAGAAAATCAACGAAGTAGAGGAAAGAGTGGCGGTTCTGTATAACCAGATCCACTCCATCGATGATATTCCATTAAAGATATCCCCGATATCTAGCAAAATAGAATACACCTTTATCGCTAATCGCCAAAGCCTAGCCAAGGTGGGCCGTTTTTCGGACTCAATTGCGACCGGAGATCATAAGCTCGTAGGCGACGCCAAAAACGCGATAGTTTTCAACATCCCTGACCGACTGCCCCTACCGTCAGCCAAACTCACCGTACTGAATGCTTGCAACATGGCACACCACAGGTGCTATTGCACTCGGCTGCGCAAAAAATCACAACGCAACGACCGTCCTTTGACGTTCCAATTCGCTGACGAAGTGACAGCCAGATAATTCATAAGCAATTAGCAAATCATTGCTAATGCCGCTCCATTCAAAAGAATCAGTATATTACCAGATAAAACGCCCCTCTGAAGAGAGGTTTTTCGATCACTAAAAGGTACCTCAGCTTCACCAACGCAACCTGTGGCTGAAATACCAGTCTCCGCGTCCTCTCGCTGCCTGTCGAACCACCCTGTAACACAAACGCCCTAAGTTGCCTGCACTACTCTAGTTGACCTAGACCTGACCACCACCCCATCTCCAGCACATCCCCTTAGCAAACGGCCCTGCCTTCTACCGTCGAACTCCGCTCCCACAAATGGCAACGATATCCATACCAAACCCATCATTAACCCAGGGCCGCCAAAATCCCGTGCATTCAAGCCTGCCGCTGCTTATGTCAACCTACTGCTGACCGTCTCATCACCGAAAAGGACTCCGGGGAAGTCTGTTACCAACAGCCCGTCCTGCCCTAACTCATATTCCACCGTCTTGCGGACACAAATCGTTCATAAAAGCCGTGATCTACTATACAGTCAATCGACCCATCAGCCGACAGAATTCTGTCCCCCACAGCTTTTAGCTACTCCGGCTACTTCCGTTATCCCCCCTGTAAGTCTTCTCAGAGCCTCATTTAGAACCCCACTAAGTGCTTCAAGTACACCCAAAATAATCCATGCTTGTTGGCTAGCAGGACGCAACCCTGCATCACTCTGAAGCAGCCCACCTCGCCTCGCTGCATTAGCGTGGTACCTCGGCTAATCGACAAGGTCCTCCCAACTCCACTTTTACAACACATGTCAAAACGGCCACCAAGTAACGCATAATCACGCATCGGGATCAAACATACCATATTCTCCAAGTATCCCGATACAGTTTCCCAGTCATCTGGCTGAGCGCCAGCACCTCCCGCCGAACCTCTGTAACCAATTTCTCCCCCCTCTAATGATACAAATAGGTAACCCCCAGTTGAGTTATAACCGATGGCCTCGATTTTCAGGCTCCACGCTCTTTCGTGAACACAGGATGGTCCAGTCCAACCAACTACAGTTATTTCGTCGGTCCTGGTCAAATGATAACTACCCGCCCTCTACGTATCCCGTTGAACCCAGTCACCACTACTTTCTGCCATCTCACTCTCCATTACCTATTGCCTCGGCGTCCAACCCTCACCTGGTTAATTCAACCACCCCGGAAGTCTCACCTCCGCAAACGACCATTTTTTTCCTGACAGCAGCCCTCTCAACCCAGCCCCAACCCTTCTTCACACTGCCGGCTCCCCTTTTCTAACCAGTTTAGACTCCATCGCTTCTATACATGACGATCCTGACGGTGAGTCCACTTATTGATGTTTACCATCTCGGTAGTGTTATCCGTCAACACCCGCCGATAGTTGTTCCTACTCCACGCCATGATGATACAGCTGCACTTACCTTGCTCCTCATTGAAGCTCGCTCATTACTGAATAAAGCCCATACTCTTCATAATATAGTACTATCTTCCGACTTCGACATCACTGTCACTACCGAAACCTGGCTAAATGATTCTGTCCCATTGAACCAAATTTCTATTGCAGGTTATCAAACCTTCATGAAAAATCGTCGTCGTCGTGGAGGAGGCTGTCTAACCCACGTTAAAAACAGCTCGCCTACCATTACTCTCTCTGATCCGACGCTGGACTCAATTCAGGACTCAATATGGGCAACGGTTCTTCTGGCCAACTCTCCACTCCATATCGGCTGCGTTTATCGACCACCCAATTCAAACATCACGGACCTCGCCCACTTAGTCAACGCCTTTGTCCATTTTGCACTGTTACCCTCTCCGTCAAAACTTATTGCTGGCGATTTCAATGCACCTAACATCTGCTGGGACACCATGTCATCACCCCAGTACTTCACGAGCTCCACTTCGACCATACGCGCAGGGCGCTGGGTCCAGCACGTAATGACACCAGCCAAAGGAAACGGCACACTTGACCTGATATTTACCATCGGCCTATCGGATGTGACAACTACCGCCCTCAACCTTTTTCCAGGCAGTGACCATAGAATGGTATCTTGCAGATCCACAGCCGCACCCGTAGACCCCATATGCAACTCATCTCAACCGCCCCTGCACACGACCAACTGAATGAACCTCAAGCCCATGCCTCGATCCCTCAATTGGGATGACTACTTTCCACAGCACGCCCTCGGGTTGCCAGAGACGTAATCTACTATAAGCTACACAGCTGCTTGTCAGCAATCACCACCATCCGGGCCAACCGCTTTCAAGCCCGTGGCTCCTAACAAACAAGGCTGCAAAATAAACATGCAAAATTGCAGAAGATCTTGAATAAAACAAGACTTCTTCATACTATTGCAACTCCACTCTCTCTGTGTAACCATCAGTTTTCGGACTAATGAACTGCTGAGAATGCAGGAGCTTTCGACCTTGAATTCCTTTGACAGATCGTGCAGATTGTCCTAACTGCTAAAGAGCAGAAATCAGACAGAGTCTTCAGGGATACCCTATAATTTTGGGAAACAACACGCAGATTAAATCTGCAGCCGAAATCGTTGAGTCGCTCAATACCTTCTTTTCAGAATCCATGACCACTGACGCCACTGTAAATCCGCCACCCGTAGCCCTCATAACCGAGCAAGTTCTCTCTGACATTGAATTCAGTTTGAACGATGTGACCCACCTACTGCTGCGTGTTAGACCCTCCTCACGCCCTGGCTATGACGGCATTCCCCCAGCACTCTTTCGTCTTGGTGGAACTGAGGTCGCTGCTATCTTTATGGATCTCTACAACTTATCCCTCAAAAAAATGGCATTTTCCCATCCCAGTGGAAAACTTCAACCGTTATTCCTATCCACAAAAAGGTACAGTGCATGACCCTTCAAACTATCGTCCTATTACCCATGCCCCTTTAGCTGCCAGAATAATGGAGCGTTTGATTAAACAGCGGATGTCCGATTATCTCATTTCCCATAACCTCATTCACAGCGGTCAACATGGCTTCCTAAAGTCACGTTCGTGTACCACATGCCAGTTTGATTTCTTCAACCAACTGACCACGGCAGCTGACGACGAAAAATCTATGAGTATTCTCTACCTCGACGTGACCAAGGCATTTGACCGAGTTCCTCACTCCCGATTGTTAACAAAACTCCGGGCCTACGGTATTCACGACCCGCCTTTATCATGGATCACTGCCTACCTGTCGGATGGAACCCAGGTTGTATATGCTAATGGTCATCTATCGCAACCGATGCCTGTCACTAACGGAGCCATACAAGAAAGTGTACTCGGTCCGCTATTTTTCTTACTCTATATTAACGACATTTTTTCGATTGTGCAACACGGCACACCTCTCCTCTTTGCCGACGACATCAAAACCGTTTATGAGTTCCGCCATCAAGATTTGAGCACAGGGCTGCCTGACATAGGTAATGATCTTGAGAAACTTGATCAATAGAGCACTTCATGGCAGATGTGCTTCTCGACATCTAAAAGCTTCTGCACAACCTACAGATGTCAAGTCCCTTCCAAAGTTCTCTCACTGAACCAAGTACCCATCGCCTTGAGCTCATCAGTGAAGGATCTTGGGCTTCGACACACTAACAATCTACAATCCTCGGAACATGTCTCATTTCAGACGGCCAGGGCCAGACAGATAGTAGGCCTAGTTCTCAGATCATTTAAAATGAAACATAGTATTCTCCTTACATGCCAATTCCATGCTGGACCCCACCTCGAATATTGCCCTATAATCTTCTCTGAAATATCTGAATCTGATGGAATACGCCTGGAGCAAGTCCAGCGCACCTTCAGCAAGAAGCCAATAGGATATTCCTCTCCACTGAGCTATAGGAAGCGATGCACTCTAATAAAACTTGACCCCGTATGACTTGGACATGTCAGGCTTAACTTGTGTTTTCCATATAGACTAATTCATCGCTCTGCGTTCACTTCTACCAACTCTATGCAGTTATCGCTACCCTCACCTTACCCTCTGCACCACAGAGACTTTAGTCTGACCATCCCACAGTATAGGCCGGCAACGAGATCCAACCTCTTTCTCAATAAATGTTCAACGCTTTGGAATCAGCTACTTTGGACCATTCGCAAACGTGCGTCAATAAACCAGTTCAGCCATGCCCTTAAATCACAACTTACCGTTAGTTATATTTTATCTTTGACTAACGCCAGCATATCTGAGGATCGAGCCTATGAAGAAGGCATCGAATTTTAGAACCCTAGCTTCAGTCTCTCCTCCCGCTCTCTGCTATCCGTCGAGCTGGCCTTCGAAAACGGGTTCCACTACTAGGATCATGGCACAATATCCAAAACCTACCATTTTCTGCCTAACGACAGACGCTAGGCTTACGATTTATTCTCACTTTTTCACGTATACCGCACGTAACCCACATTGCAGAAGGATACAGATTTTGCCTTTTACAAATATAACTGGCTAGATGCTTGCCGGTTCTTGCTACTCACCCACGTTCACCTACTTTAACCTAACCTCCGCACGACCCTGCCTTATCTAACTCACAAGTCGGTTCTCACAACTATGTCTAGACAAATACTGCTTCACTCGTTATAAAGTACCGGGGCAGCCATGTAAAACAACTTCCCTCTAGCCCAAGGTTTTAACCATTGATGTTTTCTCCCAGCCCCAAATTGTCCAGTGGTGCTGGATCCTAGGACTTTAAGTCCCACCACCCACTACTTCACTCCTTGAGCCTCCGTTATTTATCCTGGCTTCCGCTCCTCTCAGCTTCCTTGCCCGGGGATCGATTTGATCTATATATACTATTATAAATCCTTTCATGACATTGGATGGAGCTTACGATAGAAGCGTGATACTAACCAGAACCCTTGTTTTTCTACGATGTGCCACCTCATACACCGTAGTTGCCATTACCTAAGCGTAAACCTACCAGGTCACAGTGCCTAAACATATTAACTCTCATGCCTGAGGCCAGTGCATCAGAAGTCGCATTTGATTATATGAAATACCATTGGAAGCATGGAATGTAGTCATTAAACCTTCCCAGTTCTCTTTTTACTTGGTCTTCGCCTTTGTCTCTAATCCAAGATGTAGCACCTATCAGACTCCTCAACCTCCATCTAATGGTCGCCATAAGTCACTCGCAGCTCAACTTCAGTCCCTATCACGTGAGTGGGGCGTGGATGAAGTTTCATTTGAGCAATCAGTGGCACCTACTCCACATTCTAAGTAAAATAGGCTCGCAGTGGATTTGTGCTATACAGCTGCAGGCTAACGAAGTTGCGTACACTAGTTTGGTAGCTGTGTGTGCATCCCGGAGCCTTAAAGTAGGAGAAACTATTGGGGTGACAGAGGGGATACATTAGAGGCAATCGGTCACGTGCCCTGGAACGTTAACGTGAGTTCATCTATGCTGTTACTCGATGGTGCTATCGTACTGAGATTTGTTCGAGTGTGAGCAAGGAAATCGGATGTAGACGTGATTGCATGGTTATCCCGGTGTCCTTTTTGTCGTTATCGTATTGCATAGCAGAAAAACACCCATGTGAGGACTGGTTTTGGAGAGCCGTGAGAAATGGGAATGAGGTGGGTCCGAATCTTCGTCAGGGAAGAAAACTCTAACGGTCTACATTCGGTGCTCATGGTAGACCGCACAAGGGCCTGCTTCAGGTAGGGAGGTAGCACGATACACAACCACTGGCATCCAGCACGTGGCGCTCCAAGAATGATCCACACTTTTTTAGACGTCTTTATTTTTTAAATGGTTTTATCATAGTCAAGTATCTGGCTGTCAGAGAAGGCGGAGCTGCTTTTGGTGGGCGACCACAGCTCCCACGCCCCGGCCGAAACATGGACCGCATGTATCAAGCCGCGTTGGGAATAGGTCAACCACACCAGTCAATCCGTAGCAACACTGCAACCCGGAGACATGAGTCACAAGTGACAAGGCTGGTGTGCCTGGAAGACAAAACAGTGGGGTATTTTTTCTCGCTTTTTATGACAATCTCTACTTTTTGGTGGTCATGTCTTATTGGTGGTCAACTCTGTGCCGGGAGACCACCACGGCCAGGAATGTTTGCAGAAGTGCCGAGCTAACACCCGCCTTATCCGTGAAGTCAGAACCACTTGGTCGTTTAGACGGGAGAAAGAATGCGGGGGGAGGTAGAGTCAAACATAGCCTGCGATTATTCGATGGGGTTTATGTTAAGCAAAACGCCATTCTGCAGAAAGATGGGGTACAACTTGCAGCACTAACAACGTGATTCGCCAGGACGATCCACAGATGATTTGTAGTTTTGCTGGCTAAGTATCAAATGTTAAATATGCCAGTCATGGAAGATGCTACAGTTCTGTGATAGGGACTGAAGTTGAGCTGCGAGTGACTTATGGCGACCATTAGATGGAGGTTGAGGAGTCTGATAGGTGCTACATCTTGGATTAGAGACAAAGGCGAAGACCAAGTAAAAAGAGAACTGGGAAGGTTTAATGACTACATTCCATGCTTCCAATGGTATTTCATATAATCAAATGCGACTTCTGATGCACTGGCCTCAGGCATGAGAGTTAATATGTTTAGGCACTGTGACCTGGTAGGTTTACGCTTAGGTAATGGCAACTACGGTGTATGAGGTGGCACATCGTAGAAAAACAAGGGTTCTGGTTAGTATCACGCTTCTATCGTAAGCTCCATCCAATGTCATGAAAGGATTTATAATAGTATATATAGATCAAATCGATCCCCGGGCAAGGAAGCTGAGAGGAGCGGAAGCCAGGATAAATAACGGAGGCTCAAGGAGTGAAGTAGTGGGTGGTGGGACTTAAAGTCCTAGGATCCAGCACCACTGGACAATTTGGGGCTGGGAGAAAACATCAATGGTTAAAACCTTGGGCTAGAGGGAAGTTGTTTTACATGGCTGCCCCGGTACTTTATAACGAGTGAAGCAGTATTTGTCTAGACATAGTTGTGAGAACCGACTTGTGAGTTAGATAAGGCAGGGTCGTGCGGAGGTTAGGTTAAAGTAGGTGAACGTGGGTGAGTAGCAAGAACCGGCAAGCATCTAGCCAGTTATATTTGTAAAAGGCAAAATCTGTATCCTTCTGCAATGTGGGTTACGTGCGGTATACGTGAAAAAGTGAGAATAAATCGTAAGCCTAGCGTCTGTCGTTAGGCAGAAAATGGTAGGTTTTGGATATTGTGCCATGATCCTAGTAGTGGAACCCGTTTTCGAAGGCCAGCTCGACGGATAGCAGAGAGCGGGAGGAGAGACTGAAGCTAGGGTTCTAAAATTCGATGCCTTCTTCATAGGCTCGATCCTCAGATATGCTGGCGTTAGTCAAAGATAAAATATAACTAACGGTAAGTTGTGATTTAAGGGCATGGCTGAACTGGTTTATTGACGCACGTTTGCGAATGGTCCAAAGTAGCTGATTCCAAAGCGTTGAACATTTATTGAGAAAGAGGTTGGATCTCGTTGCCGGCCTATACTGTGGGATGGTCAGACTGAAGTCTCTGTGGTGCAGAGGGTAAGGTGAGGGTAGCGATAACTGCATAGAGTTGGTAGAAGTGAACGCAGAGCGATGAATTAGTCTATATGGAAAACACAAGTTAAGCCTGACATGTCCAAGTCATACGGGGTCAAGTTTTATTAGAGTGCATCGCTTCCTATAGCTCAGTGGAGAGGAATATCCTATTGGCTTCTTGCTGAAGGTGCGCTGGACTTGCTCCAGGCGTATTCCATCAGATTCAGATATTTCAGAGAAGATTATAGGGCAATATTCGAGGTGGGGTCCAGCATGGAATTGGCATGTAAGGAGAATACTATGTTTCATTTTAAATGATCTGAGAACTAGGCCTACTATCTGTCTGGCCCTGGCCGTCTGAAATGAGACATGTTCCGAGGATTGTAGATTGTTAGTGTGTCGAAGCCCAAGATCCTTCACTGATGAGCTCAAGGCGATGGGTACTTGGTTCAGTGAGAGAACTTTGGAAGGGACTTGACATCTGTAGGTTGTGCAGAAGCTTTTAGATGTCGAGAAGCACATCTGCCATGAAGTGCTCTATTGATCAAGTTTCTCAAGATCATTACCTGTGTCAGGCAGCCCTGTGCTCAAATCTTGATGGCGGAACTCATAAACGGTTTTGATGTCGTCGGCAAAGAGGAGAGGTGTGCCGTGTTGCACAATCGAAAAAATGTCGTTAATATAGAGTAAGAAAAATAGCGGACCGAGTACACTTTCTTGTATGGCTCCGTTAGTGACAGGCATCGGTTGCGATAGATGACCATTAGCATATACAACCTGGGTTCCATCCGACAGGTAGGCAGTGATCCATGATAAAGGCGGGTCGTGAATACCGTAGGCCCGGAGTTTTGTTAACAATCGGGAGTGAGGAACTCGGTCAAATGCCTTGGTCACGTCGAGGTAGAGAATACTCATAGATTTTTCGTCGTCAGCTGCCGTGGTCAGTTGGTTGAAGAAATCAAACTGGCATGTGGTACACGAACGTGACTTTAGGAAGCCATGTTGACCGCTGTGAATGAGGTTATGGGAAATGAGATAATCGGACATCCGCTGTTTAATCAAACGCTCCATTATTCTGGCAGCTAAAGGGGCATGGGTAATAGGACGATAGTTTGAAGGGTCATGCACTGTACCTTTTTGTGGATAGGAATAACGGTTGAAGTTTTCCACTGGGATGGGAAAATGCCATTTTTTTGAGGGATAAGTTGTAGAGATCCATAAAGATAGCAGCGACCTCAGTTCCACCAAGACGAAAGAGTGCTGGGGGAATGCCGTCATAGCCAGGGCGTGAGGAGGGTCTAACACGCAGCAGTAGGTGGGTCACATCGTTCAAACTGAATTCAATGTCAGAGAGAACTTGCTCGGTTATGAGGGCTACGGGTGGCGGATTTACAGTGGCGTCAGTGGTCATGGATTCTGAAAAGAAGGTATTGAGCGACTCAACGATTTCGGCTGCAGATTTAATCTGCGTGTTGTTTCCCAAAATTATAGGGTATCCCTGAAGACTCTGTCTGATTTCTGCTCTTTAGCAGTTAGGACAATCTGCACGATCTGTCAAAGGAATTCAAGGTCGAAAGCTCCTGCATTCTCAGCAGTTCATTAGTCCGAAAACTGATGGTTACACAGAGAGAGTGGAGTTGCAATAGTATGAAGAAGTCTTGTTTTATTCAAGATCTTCTGCAATTTTGCATGTTTATTTTGCAGCCTTGTTTGTTAGGAGCCACGGGCTTGAAAGCGGTTGGCCCGGATGGTGGTGATTGCTGACAAGCAGCTGTGTAGCTTATAGTAGATTACGTCTCTGGCAACCCGAGGGCGTGCTGTGGAAAGTAGTCATCCCAATTGAGGGATCGAGGCATGGGCTTGAGGTTCATTCAGTTGGTCGTGTGCAGGGGCGGTTGAGATGAGTTGCATATGGGGTCTACGGGTGCGGCTGTGGATCTGCAAGATACCATTCTATGGTCACTGCCTGGAAAAAGGTTGAGGGCGGTAGTTGTCACATCCGATAGGCCGATGGTAAATATCAGGTCAAGTGTGCCGTTTCCTTTGGCTGGTGTCATTACGTGCTGGACCCAGCGCCCTGCGCGTATGGTCGAAGTGGAGCTCGTGAAGTACTGGGGTGATGACATGGTGTCCCAGCAGATGTTAGGTGCATTGAAATCGCCAGCAATAAGTTTTGACGGAGAGGGTAACAGTGCAAAATGGACAAAGGCGTTGACTAAGTGGGCGAGGTCCGTGATGTTTGAATTGGGTGGTCGATAAACGCAGCCGATATGGAGTGGAGAGTTGGCCAGAAGAACCGTTGCCCATATTGAGTCCTGAATTGAGTCCAGCGTCGGATCAGAGAGAGTAATGGTAGGCGAGCTGTTTTTAACGTGGGTTAGACAGCCTCCTCCACGACGACGACGATTTTTCATGAAGGTTTGATAACCTGCAATAGAAATTTGGTTCAATGGGACAGAATCATTTAGCCAGGTTTCGGTAGTGACAGTGATGTCGAAGTCGGAAGATAGTACTATATTATGAAGAGTATGGGCTTTATTCAGTAATGAGCGAGCTTCAATGAGGAGCAAGGTAAGTGCAGCTGTATCATCATGGCGTGGAGTAGGAACAACTATCGGCGGGTGTTGACGGATAACACTACCGAGATGGTAAACATCAATAAGTGGACTCACCGTCAGGATCGTCATGTATAGAAGCGATGGAGTCTAAACTGGTTAGAAAAGGGGAGCCGGCAGTGTGAAGAAGGGTTGGGGCTGGGTTGAGAGGGCTGCTGTCAGGAAAAAAATGGTCGTTTGCGGAGGTGAGACTTCCGGGGTGGTTGAATTAACCAGGTGAGGGTTGGACGCCGAGGCAATAGGTAATGGAGAGTGAGATGGCAGAAAGTAGTGGTGACTGGGTTCAACGGGATACGTAGAGGGCGGGTAGTTATCATTTGACCAGGACCGACGAAATAACTGTAGTTGGTTGGACTGGACCATCCTGTGTTCACGAAAGAGCGTGGAGCCTGAAAATCGAGGCCATCGGTTATAACTCAACTGGGGGTTACCTATTTGTATCATTAGAGGGGGGAGAAATTGGTTACAGAGGTTCGGCGGGAGGTGCTGGCGCTCAGCCAGATGACTGGGAAACTGTATCGGGATACTTGGAGAATATGGTATGTTTGATCCCGATGCGTGATTATGCGTTACTTGGTGGCCGTTTTGACATGTGTTGTAAAAGTGGAGTTGGGAGGACCTTGTCGATTAGCCGAGGTACCACGCTAATGCAGCGAGGCGAGGTGGGCTGCTTCAGAGTGATGCAGGGTTGCGTCCTGCTAGCCAACAAGCATGGATTATTTTGGGTGTACTTGAAGCACTTAGTGGGGTTCTAAATGAGGCTCTGAGAAGACTTACAGGGGGGATAACGGAAGTAGCCGGAGTAGCTAAAAGCTGTGGGGGACAGAATTCTGTCGGCTGATGGGTCGATTGACTGTATAGTAGATCACGGCTTTTATGAACGATTTGTGTCCGCAAGACGGTGGAATATGAGTTAGGGCAGGACGGGCTGTTGGTAACAGACTTCCCCGGAGTCCTTTTCGGTGATGAGACGGTCAGCAGTAGGTTGACATAAGCAGCGGCAGGCTTGAATGCACGGGATTTTGGCGGCCCTGGGTTAATGATGGGTTTGGTATGGATATCGTTGCCATTTGTGGGAGCGGAGTTCGACGGTAGAAGGCAGGGCCGTTTGCTAAGGGGATGTGCTGGAGATGGGGTGGTGGTCAGGTCTAGGTCAACTAGAGTAGTGCAGGCAACTTAGGGCGTTTGTGTTACAGGGTGGTTCGACAGGCAGCGAGAGGACGCGGAGACTGGTATTTCAGCCACAGGTTGCGTTGGTGAAGCTGAGGTACCTTTTAGTGATCGAAAAACCTCTCTTCAGAGGGGCGTTTTATCTGGTAATATACTGATTCTTTTGAATGGAGCGGCATTAGCAATGATTTGCTAATTGCTTATGAATTATCTGGCTGTCACTTCGTCAGCGAATTGGAACGTCAAAGGACGGTCGTTGCGTTGTGATTTTTTGCGCAGCCGAGTGCAATAGCACCTGTGGTGTGCCATGTTGCAAGCATTCAGTACGGTGAGTTTGGCTGACGGTAGGGGCAGTCGGTCAGGGATGTTGAAAACTATCGCGTTTTTGGCGTCGCCTACGAGCTTATGATCTCCGGTCGCAATTGAGTCCGAAAAACGGCCCACCTTGGCTAGGCTTTGGCGATTAGCGATAACTGTACAAGCTGTGAAATGTGCCCGCCCATTACACCGAAAATATAAACAGCTCACAGTTGATTCCAGCCGCCGACCATCGAGGCGAAACCGGAAGCCTATCTAGTAACCATACATATCAGAAAGGAGGTGGCCAGATAGCCACGGTGTCCAACGCAGTTCTCTTCAACTGTAAATCAAATCATATTTCAACCTAGCAATCTTCCCAAATATCAATTGGTCTACTCCTCTACTTGCGCAGTTGCATGGCAAGCCGACGCCATGACAAAACAATTTTACCAAAAAAGTAAAAGTCTTGGCAAAATTCACATATTAAATTACTTTTTAAGAAGATGCACGCGACAAGGCAGGAGCCAATAACCAACATACAAAATATGACTCGCCCATCTCTACGGTCTGGGGGAAGCTAGTCTAATTCTCCGTTGCTTTAAAGACAACTTAATAGCTGCAGACGCAGAACATCGGTAGCCCGTTATATTTTATCAAAGAGAAAACTTTCTTTCTACTCGGATTTTTGAACGGTTTTAGGGAGGAGCTCCCAGCTGAGAATAAAGTCAGGCCGAAACAAGGTGTATTTAGGATGGGCCGCTTTGGGTGAAAATGCTGGGTTTGACCACAATGCGATCACCGCCAGAGTTGTTTTGGGGAACTCATAAAAAGTGTGCGAATCCACGTATTTAATCTGTACTAAAAAGCCATTTTCTTTTGTGGGAGAGAGAAAGTTCTTTGTAATCGACAGAACAATCATACTCGAAGCACAAACTCAGGATCGATCTGCCCCTTACCCTCACTCCAATTTATGTTTCCCATCGACGTTTTGCGTCACACTTGCTCATCTGCTGAACCACACACCGGACGCTGACCTTAAGTAAACGCTTACTGGTGCGTGCGTTGATTCGTTTTATGACCCTTGACCCACAGTCCCCGTTGACATTTCGTTGACTTGACCGCTTGAACCTCAAGCGAACCTAAATTTGCTCGCATTTGGCTGAATCTGATTCACGGAGAGGTTACCGTTGAGGTTTGGTTAGTTTTTACGTCGCATTCATGATTGAATAATAGAGAACCGTATTAAAGCTCACAATTGGACGCTTGGCGTTTTTTGTACCGTGTTACGCGTATCTCAACGACTGCCAGGAGTCCGTTACAGTTCTCGTCGAGCTTGGAATCAAGATGCCGGCCAAGAGCTCGCCCGTTTCTCACCGATAGCATATACTGGAACCCGAGGATCCGAGGCTAGTCCAACCCCTTTATGCGCTGCTTTTGATGATGTTTCTTGTCCTGGCTCATGGGTTAGTTGTAAGACAAAAGCGTCATTTGGTTTGAAGTCTGCGAAGAATGTGCTTCTACTAGCCTGGCTGAAGGAAAAACAGCTAATCGAAGAAATTCGACCGGGAGTCCACCATGAACAACTCGATCAAGGAACAAAGCACCATCTCAGAACAGCTCCAAAGGCTGTATGATGCAGACTTCCCTGACAATGAATCTACGAAGCAAGCACCGTCACTGGAGGACCAGAAGATGCTATCGATTGCAGAACGATCCCTGAAACTAGTTGATGAGAATTAATATTTGGCCCTACCATGGAAGTCAATCTCTGAAAGTACTCCCAACAACTTTGAAGTACCTTCCAGGAGGCTTGACCTACTTGGTCATAGGTTTAAGCGCGATAGAGCTTTCTATGAAAGGTATAAAATAGCCATGCAAAGAAGCTATGAGAAGGGATATACGACCCTTCCCTGGCCGAACAGCTGGCAACTGAGTTTTTACCAAGACGGTATTTACCACACAAAGCTGCCGTCAACCCTAAGAAACCGGAAAAACTAAGGATAGTTCTAGACCCCACCACAAGGTTCAAGGAAGTATCCTTAACCGACCGGTTACTACAAGGCCCCCATTGGACCAATGACCTGGTAGGCGTTTTGATGCTGTTTTCGAGAGGACAGGGTGGCC
The DNA here is from genome assembly GCA_948099385.1 of Fasciola hepatica. Lineage (NCBI taxonomy): Eukaryota > Metazoa > Platyhelminthes > Trematoda > Plagiorchiida > Fasciolidae > Fasciola > Fasciola hepatica. The sequence goes on from CANUEZ040000134.1 coordinate 458,873, forward strand.
ATCGTAGCAGATGTTGAAGAAATGTTTCTGCAGTTTGCATGGACTTACGGGAACATGGCGCTCAAAATATCCTGTGGTGGGACAGTGATGATCCAGAACAGCAGCTGTGTGAGTAGCAAATGACGGCCCACCCCTTCGGAGCAACATTTTCTCCTTTATGTGGGAGCTTTGCATTAAAGCAAAAAGCCTAGTGGAATCTAGCCTATGAGCCCTTCGTTGTCAACTTGGTGTAGGAGAACTTTCATGTGAACGACAGCTTGACATCATTCGCATCCATTGAGTTGGCGAAGACCTTCGTATGTCAAGTTCGAGGGATGCTAGGAAGAGGGGATTTTATTTTTTAAAAATGGGTATCAAACGCGGAGAAGGTGTTGCAGGCCATACCTGAGCACGAAGCTGTTGCACTGACGGCCGATATAAGTGTAAAACCAATTTCAGCACAAATGATTCTTCGTCTGGAAAGGGACACCTAAAAGGATACATCCTTTTTTTGCTTGAACAAGATTGGTCATGAGCCTTCGAGAACGGAAAAATTATCCATTCTTTCTGCCCTTTACGATCCGCGGGGCCTAATAAGTCTTGTCTTTCTGCCAGCCAAGGTTTTGCTTCAAAATCTGTGCCGAGATAGCTTGGCTTGCAATGATAGGACTGGAGGCAGACATATGACTGATTTATCAACTTCAAGATTACAAGATGCATTACGGTTGAGGGAGAGAAGGACGACCATCTCCAGCCACATGCTTTTGTGAATCTTCTGAGACGGGCTTTGGGGCCGTAGCAAAAGCTCCTTTTTGCGCTGAAGTTGCTTCGGTTAGTTGGTCTATTTTGTTGGCTATCTAGAGTAGCGCCAATAAAGACCTTTACCATATCCCGGCTGGAGTTGGCCGCTGCCAAGCTAGTGGCTTGCCGGGTACAGAAAGTAAAATCGTCCGGACGATGCAGTCTGCTGAGACGTTCTTCTGGACAGATTCATCGACTGTCCTCTATTACATCAACAACACCACTACTCGCTTCAGTGTTTTTGTGGCAAACAGGCCAAGTGTTATCCATGTGTTGTCATCACCTGACCAGTGGCGGCACGTGCCATCGCGGAGCAAACCAGCAGAGGCAGTTTCGAGAGGGCCACATACACTAGTAGAATTAAAACAGTAGATCTCTGGCCCGGAAATTTTGAGACTTCCAAGTGCACGATGGCCCATTAGTTTGCCAAATGCAGACATAACAACGGAGATTGAGTTCAAAAGCCGTCATTATTTGTTAACTTAATAAATCGAGAGCCTAACCCGTTATTTGTCAAGTTTTCCAGTTGGACAAAACTGTCAAAGGTTTTGGACTGGATAGTTCGTTTTAAAGAATATCTTCTGTACGGCGAGGGTAAAAAAACACGCAATGAATTATTAGTAGAACGAATCACACTCGATGAAATTCTTAAGGCTAAACACGATATGGTGCGCGAAGTGCAGAGGAGTGAATTTGCAAATGATCTAAATCGACTTGAGTCTAACACTTCCAAACCTTGGAAGTTCAAGCTTTTAGAATCAGGACATTTTAAGGTCTTATGTCCTGTATTAGGTGGTGGAATAATGTGTCGGCGGGCGGCTGGATTACCCAAATAACGAGCCTAGCTTTAAACATCCTGCCATTCTGCCGAAGGGACATCCGGTAACGGATTGAATCATTCGTCATTACCATGCAATGGAAGGGCATCTCGGTACCTCTCGAGTTTTGACCGCAACACCTCTAAGATACTGGATTTTTCAAGGCGGTACAACAGTCAACAGGGAAATTAGTTCCTGGATCAGCTGTCGTAGAAGGAGCTCAAATCGCAGTGCCCAACAAATGGCGTTCTTGCCGCCGACGCCAGTTGAGGCTGGACAATATCCGTGCCACGATTTCGGTGTTGAATCTTTCGGCCCATTCCCCATCCGAAGAGGACGATCTACAGAGAAACGCTATGGATGCCTCTTCTCCTGCCTACAGACGACAGCTGTAAATAATGGGGTTGCCATTAGTCTCACTAGTGATCCATTTATCATAGCTCTCACACGATTCATAGCTGGACGGGGTTGTTCAAGAGATGTATATGGCGATAACGAAACGAACTTCGTAGGTGCCGCTAAAGAGCATTGAGTATGCATGAACAGCTGGAATGTTACAAACGTTAGTGATCTTTGGCTTTCAAGGGGCGCTTAGTGGCACTTCCAGCCGCCATCAGCTAGCCATAGAAGAGGTTTGTGGGAATGACTGATCCGTTCTGTGAGGAAACTTCTTTATTCCATTTGTCACGAGCAGGTACTTTCCGACGAAACATTGCTTACTTTATTGGCCGAAGCAGAAAGGATACTGAGCAATAGCCCACTTGTTCCGGTGAAGTCTGACGCCAAGGACTGAACTAAACTGCTGTACACCAGCGGTGCGGTCGTCCCCCCCGGTGAGTGTAGCTGTTTTTGACATTTTTAGAACACACAGATAGTCCACCTCCATTTAAGTTGGCCTTTATCTGTGCTGACTGGATCATGAATAATGAAAATGCCCCCCCACTGATATAACAGTTTGCTCAGACGAGGCTACTTTCCACATGGGGCAATGTGATTCCTCCTCTGTGACCAATGGCTCATTCCTCAACTCGGACGAGACGGTCCTTCATGGTGCGCTGGCAACGGATGCACTGAAATTTGCAGTCCAAAATCAGACTGCAGAGATAGCTGAGCTAAAGGCCACTGTCTGCACCCTTAAGGATGAGTTGACCAGCCTGAGGAGCTTGGTTATCAAATCCCTCTCGGTGTCCAAGGCAGCCGATCAGGTGAGTAGATTTCTGGGCAGCAAAGTCTTGATGCCGCCAAGAGGCCAAGCTTGTCATCCTTTGGGGTCGCTTTCTCAACTCCGATTACTTTCATGACATCTACGCTCAGGTGTTTAACAGCCTTAAGCTCTTCTTTCTACTTAAAGGTCGGTCCACTTGGTTGGTAACCAAACGCACCAACCGGGTACACGGTATTCTCATTGAAATGGGTTCCACAGATGCAGCCAAAAGAAATGTTTCCTCGGCCGCAAAGCTCAAGGAGGCAATTAAAGGGCTCAAGGGAGTATCCATGGATAAGCCACTTCATCTGAGGCTCCGCAGTAAAGAGGCTAAGCCAGCAGTTCCACAAAAAGTCGATCCTAAGCTTAGAGTGCTGCCAGTTGTCCAGGTAACTCGCCTTGAGAATCGAGCTGCATGCCCACCATCTGTTGCTTCCCTACTCACACCATCTCACGTCGCGGAGAGTACTCCCAGTAGTAGGCCTAGTGCCACTAAACATCTGGCGCCTACGGAAAGTCTCCCAGGCCCCAACATAGACAATAAGACTAATTTAAAGGACGAGAGTCACCCATCCTTGGGCCCAGACATAAACATGCAATCTGTTTCTGCTGAAAGCTGCCGTGAGAAGGTTAACGCGCCAAGAAATATATCTGGTTGTAACAGCCGGTCGTGGAAGATCCCCCTTTTTCCCTCCCAACAACACTCACTTGCCTACACTATTGACTTGTCTTTACGAACTGGTTGTTTTTCTGGACCAATTGTTGTTTGTTCGCGCCTAGAGCGCTACTTTGACACATCCTTGTTCACGACCTGCATGACGCACGTGCTGTTTGCTCACACGCTGCAATTCGGTTTCTCGTTGTTGAGTCCTTATGATCGTATTATTGAGATTTTTATATTTTTTTATGTCATTGTTCATGTAATGATCTAGTATCGTAGAATATCGCGGATAATCGTCTTTTGATTTCGGGATCCCTTGCGAATTTGGCCACGCATTGCTCAAACGTTCGTCACACTGGTGCTCTCATGTAAAACAAGCTAATTAACAAGAAAACTCAGAACAGGGCATCGCGCAGTGCGCAGAAGGGCAAACCACAAAAAGCAGCCCACCCTTTTCGGAGACCGAAGGATGTAGACCGTCCGCCTGGTATGATTCCTTTCAAGGTTACTAGAAAATAAAACCTGCGGGTTCCCTAACAGTCAGCTTAATCTCTAGCCCCCCAATATCTTCAGTCCCCGACTCCCCCAGGACCACCTTTCCACCCCCAAATCCCCTTCTTTCCCGCTCGTCAAACACAAAATCAGTTGTCTCCGGCGATTCTGCAACAACTCCTGAGTCTGTGCTGAAGTGTTTTCACAGCAATTGCCTGAGTGTGTTGAATAAGATCCCGGGGCTTCGGCAGTTTCCAGTAGATAAGGAGGCTCAGATCATAGCCCTCACAGAAACCTGACTCACCCCTGATATACTTGATGCCAAAATATCCATTCTGGGATACTTCGCAGTAAGGCAGGACTCCAGTAGAAGTCGTACTGGCGGAGTCATCATATACTACGTTAATTCGATCCCTCTTCCCACTTTACTGATAACCCCAAACTTTTCATGTATTTATTGTTTGTGGGCTGTGTTTACCCTCTCTAGAACAGACACTCTACTGCTTGGTGCTGTCTTTCGTCCTCCCGCATGCAATTCAACTGATAGCCTAGGTCTCATAGACTTGTTAGACTCCCTGAAAAGCTACACAGACTTCACTCATCTGTTAGTCACTGGTGACTACAACTCACCAGTACCGACTGGCAAAGAGCTGGTGCCTCTGATATCACCTTTGGTAAACCACTCCTAGATCTCGTTCTGAAGAACTCATGGGGGCAGAATGAAGAGATCCGACCAGATGTCGCACAGGATACGCAACTGTCCCTACCAGACCTGGTCATCACTAATGATCGGTTCCAAATAGATGTGGTGCATTACTTTCCGCCCCTCAGCAAAAGTGATCACATTCTCATTGGATTCGATTATATCGTGAAATGGCTTCCTCTTCCCTCAGAAATCAAAATTTTGAGATCCTTCAAAAGGACCAATTCTGACCAAGTCTGTGCATTTATTCGCTCCCAGCTAAATTCAACTAACCCAAGCAACTCTGCTGATGAAATGGCAGAGAATCTCAGAGAGTTAATCGCCTTAGCTGATAAGTTACTTTTTCTCAGAATTTGTGGTCCGCAGACAGCTAAGCGGCCCCTCCCTCGCCCCATTAGGCGCATTCTAGAAGAACGCGCACGCCTCTTTGCATGATATAAAGCCTCAAGTCTTGCTAGTGATGCAGGTTTTTGGATCATGTGGAACATAAGCAAATGGGCACAGCTCCGACGCCACTAGCTCTCAAAGGTAGTGTCAGATCTCCAGTCACTTCCCCTAGCCAAGTAGCCGAGGCATTTAGCTCCTACTTCTGTAAACTTTTTAGCTCCGCACCCAAATCGTCCCACCCTACCATGCACCCGATATATCTGGCCACTACCCTCAAACGCCTCTCTATTCCCTTTGGAGCAGTAGCCCGAGGTTTTCGACGGCTGAACCATTATTGCTCCGTGGGTCCTGACCTAATCCAACCCCGTATTCTCAAGGAAGCGGAGGACACATTGGCTGCTCCATATGCCTCGCTTTTTCGGCGATGAGCTGACGATGTAGCTTTCTTCAGTAGCTGGAAGAAAGCAGTGATCGCACCCACCTACAAAAAGGGTAATAGACATCTTGCTTTTAGTTACAGACCCATAAGCCTCACTAGAATAAGCAGTAAAGTTTTTAGGGAATTCTTAAGAGTGAGGTTCTTTCCCATCTGCATAGAAATAGGATCCTCTCCCTCTCCCAACATGGGTTTTTTCCTGGCAGACCATGCATCACCAATGTGCTTACTGTCATGGATAGTCCAAAGAAAGCCCATGATGATGGCCAGCTCTCACAAGCTGTATTCATCGATTTTGCTAAGGCCTTCGATGAGGTCCTCCATGTCCCTCTTCTCTATAAGCTGCAGACATGCGGGATTATAGGCTTCATGTTGGCCTACGCAGCTTCCTGACCGACCGCATCTTTGTGGTTAAAGTCGGGAACGTTTTGACTCAACCCTCCCCAGTAACAACTGAGGTCCCCCAAGGGTCGGTCTTAGGTCCTCTTCCTTTCTTGATCTATATTGACGATCATCCGACAGCCCTTTCCGTGAACATTGCCATGTACACAGACGACGTAACCCTATGGAGTTCAAGAGTTGGAGACCTGCAAATTGCAGTTGATGGAACAAAAAGATGGTCCCAGGATTGGAACCTCCCAGTTAATGATGACTAATGCGTGAACATACCTTTCGACGGAGAGACTGGTCACACGTTTTCCATTACCGGAGCAACCACATTGCCAAGGGTTGACCGACACAAGGGGCTCGGTTTCTGGCTAGATTGTACATTGTCCTTTTCTCATCATCAACAACTGGACAGCAAGTTTGTATTTTGAGTCCTAAATATGATTCGAAGTTCCCTCCCGAGCATATCTAGGGGTGATTTTCCCATACTTTTTGGCACTTTTATCCGACTTCTGCTGGAGTACGGTAGTCAGATGGTGCATTCTGGTCTTGTCCGAGACCGTGAGATCCTAGAAGGAGTTCAGCGGGCCTCCACCAAAGCAGTAAGGGGTCTATCCCACCTACCCTATCCCGTCCGCCTCTCACTACTCAATCTCCATCCCTTTGACTTAAGATGCGTAAGGGGTGATCCGTTTTTGCTGTTCCACCTTTTCGAGTCAGGTCAAAGTGATTGCTTCCTCCTGGTCTGCTTAGCCTCTTCTTTCCGTGGTGACAGCAGAAAGCTTTTCAACCCGAGGCCACGCACTTCACTAAGGAATAACTTGTTATCTATAGGGTTATTACTCTGTGGAATGCTGTTCCGGAAGATATATTTCCCTAGCAGAACAAAACTATCCTTAAGAAAAAGCTAGACTTCTATCTGGGACTCTCCCAATAATCCTTGTCAAAAAAGCGCAATAGGTGTCTTCTATTGCATATACGTTCATGAACGTCGCACCCCCACTCAGCTTAAGGCACTGTCACAGTGAGACAATGCATGATGTTATGTGTATTTTGTTTTTGCTGCCACCCTCCCCCCTTCCGCTTCTTTCTACTCTCGTTTCAGCTCGGTGAATCACACAGAAGATCAAAGATTTCCTTGAGAGCCGGGACAATTAGGCTCAAAGCTTCGAACCCGTGTAGTACTTCAAGACTTGAAGGACAAGTATGCCCCGCGCTGAAACCGGGCCTCTTTTTTCCCTAGGTTATGTTTGGTTTTTATAATAATAATAATAATGGTATATTTCTCGGCCATGGTCGAGACGCACTCGCTAGCGCATGATCATGGTGTAACACGTTACTCAATAAGGTGGAATATTCATAAATTCAAAGTATGAAAGTCAAGAGTATCAGCGAAAGATAGACATAGCCAGCAACAGTTTGAATAAGTCATTTTACTAACGGTTTGCGCGGCAGTTTCAAACCGGTTTCAAATCCGGGCTGGGCGGTGATGCACGGTGGAGATATCGAAGAACCGTCAGCGCGGTGTCAAGAGGGCATTATGAACGAGAATGATGCAAGCTGAGGAAACGAAGGCCCACTAAGGTTCGGCAGATGGAGTAGATTTTGAACAAGAAATGGAAGAAACAAATTGTGAAACAAGTGTTGTCGGGAAGGTCGATGCATTCGAAGGGGATGGCGATCGATGAAGACGATGCAGTCCCTGAATGATGGATTTACCGGAGTTCAATAAATGGAATGAGTTTCGAAACGGTGTCGAGACCAATTTCGTGAAAGTGAACACTAGTGGATGCGGGAGAAACAGCAGTCCATAAAAAGGTGAGTTTAGATTCAGGATCAGTAACATGTACCATACAGAGATGAGAAAGCGCAACTGGAGGGTCCTTAAGAAGTGGAGAGTCAACTTCCAACCGGCTACGGGTCGGAGGAAAGATAAACAGTGGTAACGGATAATAAGGTGGGAAATCTCCGCATGGACGTCAGAGTTATTATGCTGTTTCACTGAAAAATATATATGTATGTATTGACACATTTGCCTTCAGTGTTATTCAGCGTCATTTCTGGTAACGTACGACATCGTATGGTTACGTTTCGTCCGGCAGGGCAAAGTATGTGTCGGTCAATCAGCCGAGTGTGGTGGTATATTAGCAAGAGACACATGAACTGGAATTTGTGTTGGTTGCTTTAAAAAAAGCTGAATGATCTGACAAGCTGTTGGGAGTATTTCCTGTCGTTTGGCTTGATTTCGGTCCCAGTTGCCATGGTAGGTTCTACTTGAGCCTCTGTCCTTACGAGTCAAAGTGGCATCCTTGGTTATCCGGTTTGGCAACCGCGATAGTGGGAGGCAACAAACCTGAAATAAAGGGGGATTGCAGTCTGGAGGTGGTTCCAGCTGTGGGCTATGATGATATACGAAGACAATAATAATGGACTGGTCCAGTCCATTATTATTGTCTTCGTATATCATCATAGCCCACAGCTGGAACCACCTCCAGACTGCAATCCCCCTTTATTTCAGGTTTGTTGCCTCCCACTATCGCGGTTGCCAAACCGGATAACCAAGGATGCCACTTTGACTCGTAAGGACAGAGGCTCAAGTAGAACCTACCATGGCAACTGGGACCGAAATCAAGCCAAACGACAGGAAATACTCCCAACAGCTTGTCAGATCATTCAGCTTTTTTTAAAGCAACCAACACAAATTCCAGTTCATGTGTCTCTTGCTAATATACCACCACACTCGGCTGATTGACCGACACATACTTTGCCCTGCCGGACGAAACGTAACCATACGATGTCGTACGTTACCAGAAATGACGCTGAATAACACTGAAGGCAAATGTGTCAATACATACATATATATTTTTCAGTGAAACAGCATAATAACTCTGACGTCCATGCGGAGATTTCCCACCTTATTATCCGTTACCACTGTTTATCTTTCCTCCGACCCGTAGCCGGTTGGAAGTTGACTCTCCACTTCTTAAGGACCCTCCAGTTGCGCTTTCTCATCTCTGTATGGTACATGTTACTGATCCTGAATCTAAACTCACCTTTTTATGGACTGCTGTTTCTCCCGCATCCACTAGTGTTCACTTTCACGAAATTGGTCTCGACACCGTTTCGAAACTCATTCCATTTATTGAACTCCGGTAAATCCATCATTCAGGGACTGCATCGTCTTCATCGATCGCCATCCCCTTCGAATGCATCGACCTTCCCGACAACACTTGTTTCACAATTTGTTTCTTCCATTTCTTGTTCAAAATCTACTCCATCTGCCGAACCTTAGTGGGCCTTCGTTTCCTCAGCTTGCATCATTCTCGTTCATAATGCCCTCTTGACACCGCGCTGACGGTTCTTCGATATCTCCACCGTGCATCACCGCCCAGCCCGGATTTGAAACCGGTTTGAAACTGCCGCGCAAACCGTTAGTAAAATGACTTATTCAAACTGTTGCTGGCTATGTCTATCTTTCGCTGATACTCTTGACTTTCATACTTTGAATTTATGAATATTCCACCTTATTGAGTAACGTGTTACACCATGATCATGCGCTAGCGAGTGCGTCTCGACCATGGCCGAGAAATATACCATTATTATTATTATTATAAAAACCAAACATAACCTAGGGAAAAAAGAGGCCCGGTTTCAGCGCGGGGCATACTTGTCCTTCAAGTCTTGAAGTACTACACGGGTTCGAAGCTTTGAGCCTAATTGTCCCGGCTCTCAAGGAAATCTTTGATCTTCTGTGTGATTCACCGAGCTGAAACGAGAGTAGAAAGAAGCGGAAGGGGGGAGGGTGGCAGCAAAAACAAAATACACATAACATCATGCATTGTCTCACTGTGACAGTGCCTTAAGCTGAGTGGGGGTGCGACGTTCATGAACGTATATGCAATAGAAGACACCTATTGCGCTTTTTTGACAAGGATTATTGGGAGAGTCCCAGATAGAAGTCTAGCTTTTTCTTAAGGATAGTTTTGTTCTGCTAGGGAAATATATCTTCCGGAACAGCATTCCACAGAGTAATAACCCTATAGATAACAAGTTATTCCTTAGTGAAGTGCGTGGCCTCGGGTTGAAAAGCTTTCTGCTGTCACCACGGAAAGAAGAGGCTAAGCAGACCAGGAGGAAGCAATCACTTTGACCTGACTCGAAAAGGTGGAACAGCAAAAACGGATCACCCCTTACGCATCTTAAGTCAAAGGGATGGAGATTGAGTAGTGAGAGGCGGACGGGATAGGGTAGGTGGGATAGACCCCTTACTGCTTTGGTGGAGGCCCGCTGAACTCCTTCTAGGATCTCACGGTCTCGGACAAGACCAGAATGCACCATCTGACTACCGTACTCCAGCAGAAGTCGGATAAAAGTGCCAAAAAGTATGGGAAAATCACCCCTAGATATGCTCGGGAGGGAACTTCGAATCATATTTAGGACTCAAAATACAAACTTGCTGTCCAGTTGTTGATGATGAGAAAAGGACAATGTACAATCTAGCCAGAAACCGAGCCCCTTGTGTCGGTCAACCCTTGGCAATGTGGTTGCTCCGGTAATGGAAAACGTGTGACCAGTCTCTCCGTCGAAAGGTATGTTCACGCATTAGTCATCATTAACTGGGAGGTTCCAATCCTGGGACCATCTTTTTGTTCCATCAACTGCAATTTGCAGGTCTCCAACTCTTGAACTCCATAGGGTTACGTCGTCTGTGTACATGGCAATGTTCACGGAAAGGGCTGTCGGATGATCGTCAATATAGATCAAGAAAGGAAGAGGACCTAAGACCGACCCTTGGGGGACCTCAGTTGTTACTGGGGAGGGTTGAGTCAAAACGTTCCCGACTTTAACCACAAAGATGCGGTCGGTCAGGAAGCTGCGTAGGCCAACATGAAGCCTATAATCCCGCATGTCTGCAGCTTATAGAGAAGAGGGACATGGAGGACCTCATCGAAGGCCTTAGCAAAATCGATGAATACAGCTTGTGAGAGCTGGCCATCATCATGGGCTTTCTTTGGACTATCCATGACAGTAAGCACATTGGTGATGCATGGTCTGCCAGGAAAAAACCCATGTTGGGAGAGGGAGAGGATCCTATTTCTATGCAGATGGGAAAGAACCTCACTCTTAAGAATTCCCTAAAAACTTTACTGCTTATTCTAGTGAGGCTTATGGGTCTGTAACTAAAAGCAAGATGTCTATTACCCTTTTTGTAGGTGGGTGCGATCACTGCTTTCTTCCAGCTACTGAAGAAAGCTACATCGTCAGCTCATCGCCGAAAAAGCGAGGCATATGGAGCAGCCAATGTGTCCTCCGCTTCCTTGAGAATACGGGGTTGGATTAGGTCAGGACCCACGGAGCAATAATGGTTCAGCCGTCGAAAACCTCGGGCTACTGCTCCAAAGGGAATAGAGAGGCGTTTGAGGGTAGTGGCCAGATATATCGGGTGCATGGTAGGGTGGGACGATTTGGGTGCGGAGCTAAAAAGTTTACAGAAGTAGGAGCTAAATGCCTCGGCTACTTGGCTAGGGGAAGTGACTGGAGATCTGACACTACCTTTGAGAGCTAGTGGCGTCGGAGCTGTGCCCATTTGCTTATGTTCCACATGATCCAAAAACCTGCATCACTAGCAAGACTTGAGGCTTTATATCATGCAAAGAGGCGTGCGCGTTCTTCTAGAATGCGCCTAATGGGGCGAGGGAGGGGCCGCTTAGCTGTCTGCGGACCACAAATTCTGAGAAAAAGTAACTTATCAGCTAAGGCGATTAACTCTCTGAGATTCTCTGCCATTTCATCAGCAGAGTTGCTTGGGTTAGTTGAATTTAGCTGGGAGCGAATAAATGCACAGACTTGGTCAGAATTGGTCCTTTTGAAGGATCTCAAAATTTTGATTTCTGAGGGAAGAGGAAGCCATTTCACGATATAATCGAATCCAATGAGAATGTGATCACTTTTGCTGAGGGGCGGAAAGTAATGCACCACATCTATTTGGAACCGATCATTAGTGATGACCAGGTCTGGTAGGGACAGTTGCGTATCCTGTGCGACATCTGGTCGGATCTCTTCATTCTGCCCCCATGAGTTCTTCAGAACGAGATCTAGGAGTGGTTTACCAAAGGTGATATCAGAGGCACCAGCTCTTTGCCAGTCGGTACTGGTGAGTTGTAGTCACCAGTGACTAACAGATGAGTGAAGTCTGTGTAGCTTTTCAGGGAGTCTAACAAGTCTATGAGACCTAGGCTATCAGTTGAATTGCATGCGGGAGGACGAAAGACAGCACCAAGCAGTAGAGTGTCTGTTCTAGAGAGGGTAAACACAGCCCACAAACAATAAATACATGAAAAGTTTGGGGTTATCAGTAAAGTGGGAAGAGGGATCGAATTAACGTAGTATATGATGACTCCGCCAGTACGACTTCTACTGGAGTCCTGCCTTACTGCGAAGTATCCCAGAATGGATATTTTGGCATCAAGTATATCAGGGGTGAGTCAGGTTTCTGTGAGGGCTATGATCTGAGCCTCCTTATCTACTGGAAACTGCCGAAGCCCCGGGATCTTATTCAACACACTCAGGCAATTGCTGTGAAAACACTTCAGCACAGACTCAGGAGTTGTTGCAGAATCGCCGGAGACAACTGATTTTGTGTTTGACGAGCGGGAAAGAAGGGGATTTGGGGGTGGAAAGGTGGTCCTGGGGGAGTCGGGGACTGAAGATATTGGGGGGCTAGAGATTAAGCTGACTGTTAGGGAACCCGCAGGTTTTATTTTCTAGTAACCTTGAAAGGAATCATACCAGGCGGACGGTCTACATCCTTCGGTCTCCGAAAAGGGTGGGCTGCTTTTTGTGGTTTGCCCTTCTGCGCACTGCGCGATGCCCTGTTCTGAGTTTTCTTGTTAATTAGCTTGTTTTACATGAGAGCACCAGTGTGACGAACGTTTGAGCAATGCGTGGCCAAATTCGCAAGGGATCCCGAAATCAAAAGACGATTATCCGCGATATTCTACGATACTAGATCATTACATGAACAATGACATAAAAAAATATAAAAATCTCAATAATACGATCATAAGGACTCAACAACGAGAAACCGAATTGCAGCGTGTGAGCAAACAGCACGTGCGTCATGCAGGTCGTGAACAAGGATGTGTCAAAGTAGCGCTCTAGGCGCGAACAAACAACAATTGGTCCAGAAAAACAACCAGTTCGTAAAGACAAGTCAATAGTGTAGGCAAGTGAGTGTTGTTGGGAGGGAAAAAGGGGGATCTTCCACGACCGGCTGTTACAACCAGATATATTTCTTGGCGCGTTAACCTTCTCACGGCAGCTTTCAGCAGAAACAGATTGCATGTTTATGTCTGGGCCCAAGGATGGGTGACTCTCGTCCTTTAAATTAGTCTTATTGTCTATGTTGGGGCCTGGGAGACTTTCCGTAGGCGCCAGATGTTTAGTGGCACTAGGCCTACTACTGGGAGTACTCTCCGCGACGTGAGATGGTGTGAGTAGGGAAGCAACAGATGGTGGGCATGCAGCTCGATTCTCAAGGCGAGTTACCTGGACAACTGGCAGCACTCTAAGCTTAGGATCGACTTTTTGTGGAACTGCTGGCTTAGCCTCTTTACTGCGGAGCCTCAGATGAAGTGGCTTATCCATGGATACTCCCTTGAGCCCTTTAATTGCCTCCTTGAGCTTTGCGGCCGAGGAAACATTTCTTTTGGCTGCATCTGTGGAACCCATTTCAATGAGAATACCGTGTACCCGGTTGGTGCGTTTGGTTACCAACCAAGTGGACCGACCTTTAAGTAGAAAGAAGAGCTTAAGGCTGTTAAACACCTGAGCGTAGATGTCATGAAAGTAATCGGAGTTGAGAAAGCGACCCCAAAGGATGACAAGCTTGGCCTCTTGGCGGCATCAAGACTTTGCTGCCCAGAAATCTACTCACCTGATCGGCTGCCTTGGACACCGAGAGGGATTTGATAACCAAGCTCCTCAGGCTGGTCAACTCATCCTTAAGGGTGCAGACAGTGGCCTTTAGCTCAGCTATCTCTGCAGTCTGATTTTGGACTGCAAATTTCAGTGCATCCGTTGCCAGCGCACCATGAAGGACCGTCTCGTCCGAGTTGAGGAATGAGCCATTGGTCACAGAGGAGGAATCACATTGCCCCATGTGGAAAGTAGCCTCGTCTGAGCAAACTGTTATATCAGTGGGGGGGCATTTTCATTATTCATGATCCAGTCAGCACAGATAAAGGCCAACTTAAATGGAGGTGGACTATCTGTGTGTTCTAAAAATGTCAAAAACAGCTACACTCACCGGGGGGGACGACCGCACCGCTGGTGTACAGCAGTTTAGTTCAGTCCTTGGCGTCAGACTTCACCGGAACAAGTGGGCTATTGCTCAGTATCCTTTCTGCTTCGGCCAATAAAGTAAGCAATGTTTCGTCGGAAAGTACCTGCTCGTGACAAATGGAATAAAGAAGTTTCCTCACAGAACGGATCAGTCATTCCCACAAACCTCTTCTATGGCTAGCTGATGGCGGCTGGAAGTGCCACTAAGCGCCCCTTGAAAGCCAAAGATCACTAACGTTTGTAACATTCCAGCTGTTCATGCATACTCAAT